>CM076577.1:329692150-330170925 GCA_034641835.2 Pinus albicaulis | reverse complement strand
ATATCACCTGGTGATTCCACTGTGACCAAACTAGCTCCTTCAAAGCACACCAGATCTCAATCTGACTCCGAGATTGTCTAACGCTTATCAGATCCAGATATACGAGGAAGAAGAGATTCTTCTAGGAGAAGGCATAAAAACCCTTCTTCTTCTATTCCTCAACAAGAGATCAATATAATTCTTGATCCTAAGAGATCTGGACCCGTTCCTTTAGAATCAGAAGACATACCTCACAGAGTGCATGATCTTGTATCTAAAGGAGTAGATTTTCAATCAACCTTGTTAGTCCATTCTTTTGAATCTTATAAAGTACCTTAAGAACCTTTTGAATCTCCTACATCAGACTAGGATTTGGATCTAAACTTACTTGGCTTCAAACCTACTTATTTCATTTCCGTGTTACATACTCTGGACCTTCTACTTCACATCAACCAGAATATATTTATTCTATTTATTCCAATTCTTCATTTGAACCTAGAGAAGGAGAAGAAGAGGTTCAAAAACTAGTTATTAGAACTCCTTTAAGGTCCTGAAGAAGGTATTATTTCCCATTTCATTCTCCTCCTCATTCTCCACCTCATTCCTCTCCTCCAAACTCTCCAACTTCACCTACAACTTCTACTTCTTCTTCTTCAACTACTAATAATCATTCCTCTACATCAATATCTTCAAGTATGGATATTTTTAGACCAATTGTACAATAAAGAAATGCCCCTCTTTTTCTCCCTGCCATCGTTAATGATTTTCCTGCAAAATATTTAAAAAACCTCCCTAGGGTTAATGGAGAAATTGGTTTGTGTGTTGAAGACCATCTAGCAACACTTATAGATTTTGCAGATAACATGAACATAAAACATGAAAATGTTTATGTGAGGTTTTTTGTGCAATCCCTAGAACGAAATGTTAGGATCCAGTTTAGGAAATTACCAGTTAATTCTATTATAGCATGGCAAGAATTAGCTAATATATTTAAAAATCAATGGGGAGTGAAAAAGGACCCAATGTATTTCTTAACTGAATTTGAAGAACTAAAAATAAATTTTGGAGAACCATTTGTTTGTTTCATCAAAATATTCAATAAGACTTACCAAAAAATGCCTCCTGATTGTAAACCCCCTCTAGCAGCAGCTAAGGTGATATTTTAAAAGGCCTTTGAGGATGAATTTTTTGTAATGTTGAGATAAAGGACATCCCGAACCTTGGAGGAAATACAAACTAATGTTATAGAGGTTGAAGCAAATAGTTCTGCATTAGCCAAGTTAAAGGCTAAAGTTGAAGAAGCCCAATAGAAATTAAAATCAAATCAGGGAGCTTCTTCCTCCTATAAATCTAAAAGTGAAGATGCAGAATTAGATGAAATCACATTACTTCCTAGAAACCTATCAAATAGGATTTCAAATATTGAAACTCAACCAATAAAAGTCCAAAAAAATATTTCTAGACCCCAAACACAGGTTCAACGTTAGTATAAAAAGGTTGATTCATTGCAAATTCTTCAGAGGCCTCATAATGATCGACAAGTACCCACAACATTGTTGATTGATGACCAACAACCTGATGACAATACATTATCCATCATTGAGGATATATATAACATAGATCATAAATCCCTTCAGACTTCCATTGTCTCTGTTCCCCAAAGGAAAACCCTTCAAGGAGACCAAGATACTTCTCAAGTTTCTAAGTATCAAGATTTTTCTGAGTTTCTGATTGCAAAAAATCAATATAAGATATGAATTAAGACCTAGAGCTAGTTCTGGTAGACCTCCCAAAAGCCCTGTAATAATTGAAACTCAAGTAAAAATTGTTGAAACTCAAACTACTTATGTTCAACCTCTAAATCGGTCAAGTGATTCTACTTATATTGATAAAAATATATTGACTGCTTCGAATGTTGAGAAATAATTAGAAAGATTAAAATTACAATTCCACTTTCAGAAATTTCTAAAAAGCGAAGATATACAGGTCAAGTTGCAAAATGGATCTAAAACTCTAGTGTGGATGCTGAAGGAGATATTATTAATCTGAAAAATGAAAGACCCAACATAGATTTCGGTCCTAATTCTGAGATGATCGATGAATCCATACCACCTTTTTATGTGACTTTGAAAGTGCATGATTCCCTGATATACAATTGTATTTTGGATTGTAGTGCTTCACACAACTTAATTCCTAAAGTCATTATGGAACAACTTAATTTGGATATCACTCGAACCTATCACTACCTATATACCTTTGACTCTAAGAGTGTTCAATGTTTAGGACTTATTAAATATATAGTGGTCACTTCACATCAAATACTAGTTAAAAGTGCATTACTAGACATAGTTGTCATTGAAATTCCCCCCAAATTTGGAATTCTTTTATCAAGATCATGTTGTGAAAAATTTGGAGGGAGACTTCAAATGGAAATGTCTTTTTCCACTATTACTATATATGGTGGAGAGCCTTAGGTTATATAGAGAAGTTAGATTCCTCCTAAAAACTGTTTGCAAAGCTAATCAGGCTAGAAATCATCCCATTTATGCAGTTGATTAGGATCTTAGTTTTTTCCAACTATCATCAGATGCTTCGCATAATTGTCAACTCAATATTGAGGATGTAGTTGAAACCCATAAGTATATTGAAACTGAAATTTGGAAATTATTCTTTGATGGATCTTGCACCAAATATGGAGCTGGAGCAGGAGTTGTTTTGATTTCACCTGATAAAGAAAATATTACTCAATCATGCAAGTTATATTTTGAGGTAAAAAATAACGTTGTTGAATATGAAGCTTTTATCCTACGATTACAGCTTGATAAAAGTTTAAAGGTCCAAAATTTGAGTTTCTTCACTGATTCATAACTTATAGTAGGATAGGTTAGGAATATTTTTCAAACAAAGCATCCTAGGCTCAGGTCCTACATAAATGAAATTTGGGACACCATTGAAAATTCCTTTAATGCTTTCAATATCGCTTTTATTCCTAGATATGAAAACATACATGCAGATTGATTAGCGGTTTCTTCTAGTTCTTTCAAGTTTATAGATCAATTTCAAATACAATATCAAATACAAATAAAATAGAGGCCATCAATCCTAGACAATCTTAAACATTGTCAACTATTTTAATATGACGAACAATTAAAATCCTTTCTTTAAGTCATTGATGAGTTTTCTGTATTGTAAATTGAAGAGGATAACTCAGACGTTAATGAAGCAATCAAAGACAAAGAAAATTCAGATCTAAATTCAAAGGTGGCTGATCATGATATTATACAACTATCAAATAACTTTATCCCCAAAGGACTTGTTCCTTTAGAAAAATTGTTTGATCATGGCATAGAAGATACTAATATGGATATTGTTGATGAGATTAAAAACATTAAAATTTCTGCATCTTTAACTCCTGAAATTAAATCTGAATATATCAAACTTCCTAAGAATTACAAATATGTTTTTGGTTGGTCTTATTCTAATCTAAAAACTTATGACACATCTTTAATTGAGAATAAAATTCTTCTAAAACTATAAGCAAAACCTTATCAGCAAAATTTAAGAACGATAAATCTAGTTCTGCTTCCCACCATAGAAAAAGAACTCAAGAAACTTTTAGATGCCCAAACAGTTGTCCCATTAAGATACTCCAATTGGGTTTCCAATTTAGTTCCTGTGAGAAAAAATAATGGTGAGATTAGACTCTATGTGGATTTTAGAAACCTTAATAAAGAATCCTTAAAAGATAATTATCCACTTCCAAAGATGGATAAATTACTTCAAAGAGTGTCAGGTGCTAACAAATTGTCTATGCTGGATGGTTTTTTCTAGTTATAATAAAATATTGGTGAGTTCATAAGACATGGAGAAGACAACCTTTACCACACTTTGGGGTCTATTCATGTATGCCAGGATGCCTTTCTGCCTATCAAACGAAGGAGAAAAATTTCAGAGAGCCATGGACTTGGCCTTTGTTGGGAAGGTAAACAAATTTGTTTTTATTTATCTTGATGATTTAACTATTTCCTCTGAATCAGGTCAAAAACATTTGAAGGACTTGATGAAATTTTTTGATAGGTGCAGGAAATTTGGAATATCTTTAAATCCCGAGAAGTCATTATTTTCCATTAAAGAGGGTAAATTTCTAGGTCATATTATTTCAAAATATGGAGTAGTTATTGATCCCAAAAGGGTCTCTGCTATTGAATCATTATCATTACCTAGAGATAAGAAAGAGATACAAGCATTTTTAGGGAAAATTAACTTTTTGAGAAGATTTATAACTAACTATGGAGAAATATTTAAGGACATAACACGTATGATAAAAAAGAACCACGAATTCAAATGGACCATTCCCGCACGATATGCACTTGACCAAATTAAGAAGGCCATCTATGAAGTCCCAAACTTAGCGAGTCCAAAATACTCTAAACCTTTCATCATATTCTCTTTCGCTTCTCAGACCACCCTTGTTGATGTCCTTTTGCAAAATAATGAATATCATCATGACCAACGCATATCATTCTTTAGTAAGGTCATGAGATATGGAGAACTCAGGTATGATAGTATCGAGAAACAAGTATATGCCTTAGTTCAAGCCCTAAAATCTTTCTAAATGTATGTACTCCATTCTACCATCACTACCTATGTGCCTAATAATGCTATAAAAATTGCCCTCACACAACCAGACACCGATGGGAGAATATGAAGATGGATAACACAAATCCTTGTGTTTTACCTTACCATTAAAACTACCAAGATATTAAAGGGACAAGGTTTAGCTAAATTTTTAGCTAAATCCAATTGTAAATTTTCAGGCATAAACTCTAATTTTGAAGTTTCAGAGAAGCATCCATAATAACCTTCTTCAAATTTGGAAAGGGAGAATCCATAATAACCTTCCTTAAATGCAGAAGGGGAGAAACCACAAGAACGTTCCCAAGGAGTTCAAGGAAAGAATACACAAGAACCTTCTCCTTCAACTCAAACAATCCCTGTTCATATTAATGATAAGTTTGTATTATCATATTGGTATGCAGATATTGTTCATTTCCTGATCCATTTTGAATGTCTAGCTCAGTTTTCCAAAAGCTAATGAAAAAAATTTATGTTTAAATCCATCAAGTATTGTATCATTAATGCCAACTTATACTGCAAATATCCTCTTAATATTCTACTACATTTATTAATAGAATCAAAGACTGAAGGAATAATTGATCAGTTTCATGCAGGAATCTGTTGAGGCCATTATGCTTGGAGAGAAACAACATACAAAATACTTATAGCGTGATTCCATTGGCCTAATTTTTTTTCACAAGTAGGAGAAAAAGTTAGAGCCTGCATTCCATGTTAGAAAGTTTGTTGGTAAGAAAAAAGTATCAGCCCTTCCACTAGTTCCAATATTTGTCTCAACACCATTTCTTCGATGGGGATTAGAATTTATAGGGTAAATACACCCAGCTTCATGTAATCAACACGGATGGATCTTAACTACTACTGACTATTTCACCAAGTGGGTGGAAGCAATCCCTGTAAGAAATGCCACAGATTCAGTTGTAATCAAATTCATTGAAGAGAACATTTTATGTATATTTGGTTTTCCACAATAAATAATCACTAACAATGCCACAATATTCAACAACACAAAAATTATTGAATTATTCCAGAAATATCAAGTTTTACTACATCACTCAACTCCCTATTATCCACAAGGAAATGGTCTTGATGAATCATCTAACAAGAGTTTAGTAAAGGTAATCAAGAAAAATTTAGAAGTCCATAAGAAAAATTGGGACAGCCATTTGATTTATGTAGTTTGGGAAAACAAGATTTCTCCCAAAATATCAACTGGTAAATCTCCATTTCAATTATTTTATGGAAAATATGTTATTTTTCCTACAAATTGATCTTTCCCTGTGCTTAGTTTTCTACAAGAATCTACTGATGAACTTGGTGATTTCTATAGAAGGATAAATGAGATTATTGAATTAAATGAAAAAATATATGAGATTCAATATAAACTAAGGAAATATCTGAATAAGATGAAGAGTCTTTTTGAACGAAAGGAAAGGGAAAGAGATTTTAGAGAAGGGGATTTATTCTTAAGATGTGATGCTAGGAGAGAAGATAAAGGAAAGCCTTGAAAGTTTTATAATCTATGGTTTGGGCCACTTAGCATTGCAGAGGTAAAGGGAAAGAACACATTTTTTCTACAAAATTTGGAAGGAAATTTTTCAACACTTCATGTCAATGAAATATATTTGAAACACTATATCCATTACTGAAGGAAATCCTACATCATAATTGTACATTATCATTTTATTTACCATTTTAATTATGTTTGTTTTCTACAATGAAGACTCGATAGCTTGATGAGAAGGCACATGTAACTACTTGTTCTCTACATCCCACAGGGGGGAGCACTCCCCAGCTTGACCCAATATTGTAACATTATTTGTTTTGATAACTTAGCATGGTAGTTTGAAGAATACAAAATAAAATGATAAGTTAGAACATGGATGAAAAAGAAAACTTTGATAATGTTAGGAAGATTATATTTTATTACATCCATGTTAGAATAAAATGTTAGAGTAGTTTCCTCTAGAGAAAGAAGGAAAAAATAACATGTTAGGGAAGGACGAAATAAAATATGTGTGAATTCTTTAGTCTTTGAAATAAAATAATGGCTGCATATTGAAATGCGCCGGATGCTCATAAGCATATTAAATTTTAATTTTTGATGTTAAGACCTTCAAAACGGGTTAAAATTTTATTTGTTGAAAGTTAATATATACAAGTGCTTTTGACTTTAAAGTCATTATGTGAAAAAAGGTCAAATCAACTCAGCATAAAGTGCCGGCAGTTTTTGACGGTAGATTTAGAGCCTGCCTAAAATATATGATGGAGATCCACTTCACAACCCCCCCGATAGTTTCTTGTTAATGTGAAGGGGGGGAGGGTCTGAAGTGTGGTATTCATGGCCGCCCAAATTTGCAACGTGGCAACACCACATCACTTCCCACCCCCTCCACCTAAAATAGGAAATCCAGAGGTAACCCCCCCCACCCCTCCCCCCGAAATCCACCTCCAGTTTTCAGCGCCCGATGACCGTTTCCTCCCACGTTGTCATCCAACGGACTTCCCTTCCTGTGCAAAAATCGTTGGTCCATTATCCAATCATATCCCTCCATGTCATTTGGTCATTACCCTCCAACACTCCACTTATGCCCGTTAATATTCCCATTGGCCACTCAACACGCTCCTAGACCATTAATCATCCCATTATGCATTAATCCCCATCAGACCTGCTAAACTCCTACGGTCATATCTGTTACACAGCAATTTGTCACCGTCCCTACCATTCCCCGTCCCGCACAATGGAGGACCCATAATGTGACCTGTGAACACTGTCATGCACTGAAAACATCATCATTGCATCCCTCTGAGTATGAGCTTCATTTCCCCTTGAGACATCTCCTTGCAAAATCCATGAAAAACAGCTCTTTTTGCATTGGCGCGGGTAGACAGTTCAGTACTCGCGCCACTCAGGGAAATCCTGTAAAGAGGCCGCGCCACTTGGCGCTCTGTCATAGAGCAGCAATCGCGCCACCCATTTTAGGGACTGTTTTTTATATATGGATGGCGGAAGTTGAGTTCAAACAAACTCACAACCACTGCCTATCTTGAGTTGGGAGGTTTGGCTACGGGAGTTCTATGGAAGGGAAGTAGTTTTGCCACCCTCTATGGAACCTTCCTTGTTGATAGGGCCAATCCCATAATAATAGGGATCCCAACTCCCTCCTTCCCCATCTATAAAAGCTTGCTCAGATCCATGGCAAGCTAGTCTTGAAGTGCTGAAGCTTTGCATCTCCCTATTCCCAAGTGCCTTTGTGCTTTAAAGAATCCCTTCTTTCCCTTAAGGCCCATTAAGCAAGGAGACCATTGTTACGAGACTCTGGAGAGGTTTCCCTTTCCTTGGCGAGCTTTGCGAGACGTGGACAACCGGGGACCCGTTCGAAGGAGGCTGTGACGTCAGAACTCGGTTGTAACTTCTATTCATTTATCACTTTAATAGATTACTATGATTATGGTTCCACTCCTTTTGCAATCATGTTAATGCGAGTAATATCTTTTCTGACCGATATTTAGTCACGTATGCTGGTTCCTATGCATGTATATGTTCGTCTCTTCTGTGTGCAGGTGTTCGTCCACGGAGATCGTGGAAGGATTGTGATCTGCCAGGGCTGAAGGACGGGGGCATCTTCTTCTTCAGATCTAGCGTTGGAATCCAGGTAGGCTCTTATCCCAAGTCTTTCATTTCGTAACTAGGAGCTTGCGTCATAGCATTGTTTGTTAGTTGCTAGACCCCTGCTGGGCTAGTAGGGATCGCCTCTGTCCGCAGAGGGGATTTACCTCCTCAACAAATTGGCGACTCCGCTGGGGATCGTCCGGTTTTCCTTGTCCCTTTTATGATTGGTTCGCTTTGATTGTTTCTCCTTGCTTGATGAACCTTCCGGGTTGGATTCTTTCATTATTTTAGCCTCTTGGTTTGCTTAGCTTGTATTGGTCTACTTTTAGAATAGCTTGTTTTTTAATTTTTGTTGAAGAACTCGACTGGCGCGGGTTTTAACCCGACAGTCGCGCCACGTGGCGCGTGTTGCATTTGTCTGTCTCGCGCCACTCGGCCTCTGGCGCTAGTTTCAAGGCCACAGTCGCGCCACCCCTGTGACTTTTTTGAGTTTCTTCAATTTTTGGCTTTCTGAGCTTGACCAGTACTTTTCTTCTTGATTTCTTGATTGTTTGAGTGTATTGGAGTCTTGTTTGACTGGAATTCACCGCTATCCTTTGGTTGTTTGCCTTTGTCTATCGATTTCACGATTTGAGCCCTAGGGCATCTAGTGGCATAGTGAATCGAGCCCTCCTTGGGAGTCTTGGTGTCTTGATTGTCCTGTCAACTTGTTGATTGATTCTCCACGCTCTCTTAGCAGTCTTTGATTGTTTTGCTGCGTCTTTTGAGTGATTGTTCGTTCTTTCATTCAGAATTCGTTTGCCCTTGATTTGGACCTAGATCACACGGTCCATTGGGTGTTTTCGAGTCTTTCTTCGATTTGAGAGACTTTGGGTCGATTTAGAGATTTGGTTGCTTGCTTTGTTGAGTGAATGTTGTTTGCTTCGCTCTCTTAGTTATCATTTCTCAAATTGTTCCTTTTGTTTTCAGTGCACATTAGCCATTAAACATTGAAAATCAAAAAAAATATATAGTCTCTTTTGTTTTTTTTTAATTAGTGCAAATTGTCATCTTTTCCGTATTACTAGTGATTAGTGTTTGAATGAAAAGTGTGCAATTGCATTAGTTGCATTAGAGACATTCTTGTTTGTATTCCGTTCATTTCGTTTGTATTAAAGCTCTCAACTCTCATTTAACTAGTTTTCATCGAACGAAATGTTGCATCGTGGCATATAGCTTGCATTTAGGAGACACTACATACGATAAGGCCTCGAAATTGAAACTTAATTGAAGATCAACTGTAAAATTCATTCAATTAACCTAAGGCAACATTGGAACTTAACGCAACATATTTAGAAGGTCTAGGCTAGAGACGTGTTCCGGCGTCGTTAAACCTAGCAGCTGTCGTTCGCCTATTGGCTTTAGATAGCGCTAGTACGGACTTGCGCTCCCCGTACCGTCGCGTATATAAAGGGAGACCCCTATAGGTTTTCAATCCTTTATCCATAGGAAGCCGAGTCTGCCGCCTTTTACCCGTGATACACCGAACACAGCATTCGGGGAGACTACCTGCACGTACGGAAAGTCCTTGGTCGATTTCTGTTTCATTTTTGAAACCAAGGTGTATATTGCAGTTCACGGATATCTGGTACACCCTTTGTGCCTAGCTTTTTCCTGAGCAGTCATTTGGTCTTTTCTGACTCCCTAAACTTGAAAAGACCATCAAGCGCTTGTCCTTTCACGCTTGTGTCAACTCTGAAAGAGATAGAGTCATCTTTTTATCGTTTCTCGACTCTTAAAACATGAAACGGTAGAATTTGTTTATTTTCCAATGTGGTAAAATCAATCTCCCACGATAACACACCCGGTTAGATATTGCTGGTTGACCGTTTGATCGTGTGTCTTAACTCGTTTTCAGCCTGTGTGTGCTTTTGAGTTTTGATGGCAACTTTTTCAGAGTTCACCAACCAAGGAATCCCCTCAGAAGGGAATCCTGGTCATTTTCCTCCTTTTGGAAATGTTGGTGCTCCTTACATGGCGACGTTGTTCCTTCCTGGGCTAACTGTTGGGTTGCCTGTTTGGTTGTTCTCAACCTCTGTTGTCCCGAATGTCTCCACTACTGTTCAATCAGTTCCTCCACCTGAACAACCTCATGTTGATTCCAAGGTGGACCTCTCCCCTTCTTCGCCTGTTTCTGCGTCCTCCTCTTCTACTTCGCCTGGTGAAAGTCTGGATTCGAGTAACCAGGTGGCTAAGAAGAAGAAGAAGAAGACAAAGAAGAAGAAGTCTGATAAGAGAGAGGCTAAGGCTGCAGCTGCTACTTATAATGCACCTCCTCTTGATAAACCTTCCAACCCTCCACGGAAAGTCAAGTTCCCTTGCATGTTGTGCACGGGAGACCATCTTCTTCGAGACTGCCCTGGCATTTCCAAGGTGCTTGAAGAATGGTCCAGCGGTCGTCCACCGTTGCCTTTGGCTTCCGGGAGTCAGGTTGGGGGCACGTCTTCAGCTAGTGTTGGTAAAACTCCTAAAAAGCAGGGTAAGATTACCAATCCCTGTAGGTTGTGTGAAGGGCACCATGCCATTCACCTTTGTCCTTATATGGATGAAGCCAAAAGAGTCTTGGACAACTGTTGTTCTACCACTCTCATTTGGTTATCATGACTTTGTTTGATCCTCCACCGAGTTGATCCTACGATTGGTCGAGAGTCATCCTTGGTCGATCACTCCTCCGAAATTGATTCGAGGAATCCGTTCCCAACCAACCATTGGTGGGATCGGTTGGTAGCCGGCTCCGTGGTGCACCGGATGGTTTTAACATCGAAGTGGATCTGCACCCTCATGTCATACACGGTGCTCTTGATTCTTCGAGATTTGGAGAAAGATTCTCACATTTTTATTACTTCAGAAATGAAACCCTCGCCTCCCCAAGATGGAGAGAGTACAGGAGGATATTCCTCCCGCCTTCGAGATGGAGGTCATGGAGGAGGCTTCTGCTTCCGTAACATCAGGGGAAGACCTTCGCATTTCGATGGTAGCCCCTCCGAGTAGTTAGGTCGCTTCCTTTGATTGGAACCGATTTGCAGGATTTCGCCTGCCGTCTTATGTGCCTTTCGAGCTCACCGTGCAGGCTCTTGGTCTGGTTGTACCCAGTACCATTATAGATGAAGGTGCGTCTATTAGTATTCTGTCTTCAACTACCTGGCAAGCTTTCGGTTCGCCACCGCTTGCGCCTGTTACGCAGAATCTGTTGACATTCAATAGAAGAACGAGTCAACCGTTGGGGATCCTTCCAAGGTTACCTGTTACTTTGGGAGGTAAAACCGTCCATATGGACGTGATGGTCATTCCAGGCCCCTTGGATTTCAATCTACTCCTGGGGCGAGATTACACTTATGCCATGGGAGCGCTCGTCTCCTCCCTCTTTCGCGTGATGTGCTTCCCACATGAAGGACGGATCGTGACCATTGATCAGCTTTCGTTCTTTGGTCCTAACGTGGCAACTGGTCCACCATCACCCCCTCCGGGTTTTTATCCACCCGTTGTATCTGCTCCACCGCAGGTCAACTATGTGTCTACTTACCCCGTGCCTGTGTTCAGTGATGATGCCGTTGTGCATAATGTGTTGGGGGCATTGGGTCCTGACTTCCAGGATGTTTCCCTTCCATCAGGAGTAGAACTCTTGGAAGCACCACCTTCTTGTTCATTTTGATGTAAGTCGGTTAGAGCACGGTTTCCTCCCTGGGTCAAGCTCTTTAAAAAATGAAACCAGGATCTCGGAGCATAGTTCCTTGTCTTGTGTCAAGCTCCTTAAAAAATGAAACAAGGTTTGTCGGAGCAGAGTTCCTTGTCTTGTGTCAAGCTCCCTAAAAAATGAAACAAGGTTGTCGGAGCAGAGTTCCTTGTCTTGTGTCAAGCTCCTCAAACCATGAAACAAGGTTGTCTGAGGATAGTTCTTTTAATATGTCAACCTCGTTAAAATAATGAAACACGTTCCTGTTCAATTCGAGTCTTGGTTTAGATCTCGTAAAATCCCAGTCGAGTCTTTCTTTGATCTCATAACTTGAACCTTCACTCCATCTGACTCTCATATGGACTGAAGCTTGGGGGGCATGTACCTCGAATTGAGTCACCATGCTGGGGGCATGCTTATCTTTTCAAGCATAGTTTATGTCCGTTTCAAGCTTGTGTAAAAATGAAACCAGTTTCAAGCATAGTTTATCTTTGTTTCAAGCTTGTGTAAAAATGAAACCAACTTCAAGCAGAGTTTCCTGATTTCAAGCTTGTGTAAAAATGAAACCTTTCCCATTTTACCCCTTGTGATTGTCATCTTATCAGCCTATTTTTCCAGATGAGCCTTGGTTTTCTCGTTCCATCGTCATTATCTGCTTGGCCGATCACATGCCTTCACTTGGTTGTTTTACCCGTTCCTGAGGAACCGCTGCTATGAGTGGTCTTGTTAGCCAGCCTCTCGACCTTTATTTGTTCAGAGTAGTTCCACCATTACCGGAACCAGTTGCTACCCTTTATACCACTCGTTCCTCCAGGTGGAGTAATCTTTCAGCTCTTTTCTGACTCCCTAAACATGAAAAGATCGCCGAGGCCCTTGTCGTTTCGATCTCGTTAAAATGGACACGAATCGACATTCACCCAGTATAAGTTTAACCCTTTTTCGGGCTGGGCTGGATCGATTACGAAAAAGGAATACCCTAGCCTATCGCGACTAGGAGGTTTTCCCGGATGTTGTTTTCTACCTTTTCGGATCTGGGGAACTATTTACGAAAAGGGACCTGTGGAGTTTTCTTTTCCGCTGTCTTTTCAAACTCTCTAAACATGAAAAGACGCCGAGTTCTTCCTTTGTCAGACTCGTTAAACCCTGATGACATTGGATTTCGTCGCAATGACGTTCTCCGAGTTTCTCCTTCCTAGGACTCGTTAAATGCACTAGGATGGATTCGCCCGAAGGGCGGACTTATATTACAAGCATATGCTATCCCCTTCAAGCTTGTTATAAAAATAATTGGGGTACTCGCCAGAAATGGTGGGGGAAAAATGGAACCATCGTCGTTGTCGTCGGCAGTATGTCGCTCTTGAACATGGCACTTGTCTGCATTCGTGTCGGGTTAGGGACATCTCATCTCGTTGTTTCACTTTGCTTCCATGGGTTTGGGTAATCTCTTTTGACCTCTCATCTGTTCACTGCCTCGTCGCCATGACCTTTGATCTGTTGATGTCAAATACTACCAAGTCCATTGTCGTGCCGTTTATATGTTCAAGAGAAGTTGGCCTCTGCGAATATCAACCTTCCTCTGTTTCTCATATGATCCTGATTCACAACAAAACATTATGTTCCTCTGTCTCGTGTCGATGATGTGGGAATCATTATGGCCCGCCTTCGATCAAGGTCACTTCCTGTCGACTTCAACTCATTATCCAGGAAGTTGGTCTAGAGACTCCTGACGGTACCTTGGAGCCTGCATGCCTTAATGGCAGGTTCGTTGCATTCGACGAGAGGTTTTCATTATTGGCCTCCGATCGGATGATTCTGCGGGTGTTCGACGTCAGCTCATTTATTCACACGCCGTAGATTGTACCTGTAGTACCTTGAGGACCATCGTCATTATTGGTGGTTTCTCCCGCGTCTGTTAACGGCTTTCATTATTGGCTGGTAATCAGACGATGTTCTTGCATGTTCTACATCAGCTCACACATTCGCATGCTAGAACTTGTACTTGTTTGGGTCGAGATGGAGCGCAAGACCCTGGATTGTGTCTGTTGTAATCTAGGCTGCGATTGTGGATTATTGTCATTATGTACATGAATCAATGATTGGATGGCTGCGACCATACCTGAGTCTATTTGTTTGATCTTAGTTGGATGGCTGCGCCCATACCCTGGATCCGGATTATAGCATACTCTGTTAGGATGGCTGCGTCCATACCATATATATACATCATGTACTTGAGATATCAGTTGTATCTGTCTGTGCAGGTTTTCCGACGGCGGGCCTTCAGTTGGACATGTTCTCGTAAAGCATTTCACCCCTCTCTCTCTCGGGCCTCACGCTTTAGGGGGCATCTGTTACACAGTAATTTGTCACCGTCCCTACCATTCCCCGTCCCGCACAATGGAGGACCCATAACGTGACCTGTGAACACTGTCATGCACTGAAAACATCATCATTTCATCCCTCTGAGTATGAGCTTCATTTCCCCTTGAGACATCTCCTTGCAAAATCCATGAAAAACAGCTCTTTTTGCATTGGCGCGGGTAGACAGTTCAGTACTCGCGCCACTCAGGGAAATCCTGTCAAGAGGTCGCGCCACTTGGCGCTCTGTCATAGAGCAGCAATCGCGCCACCCATTTTAGGGACTGTTTTTTATATATGGATGGCGGAAGTTGAGTTCAAACAAACTCACAACCACTGCCTATCTTGAGTTGGGAGGTTTGGCTACGGGAGTTCTATGGAAGGAAAGTAGTTTTGCCACCTTCTATGGAACCTTCCTTGTTGATAGGGCCAATCCCATAATAATAGGGATCCCAACTCCCTCCTTCCCCATCTATATAAGCTTGCTCAGATCCATGGCAAGCTAGTCTTGAAGTGTTGAAGCTTTGCATCTCCCTATTTCCCAAGTGCCTTTGTGCTGTAAAGAATCCCTTCTTTCCCTTAAGGCCCATTAAGCAAGGAGATCATTGTTACGAGACTCTGGAGAGGTTTCCCTTTCCTTTGCGAGCTTTGCGAGACGTGGACAACCGGAGACCCGTACGAAGGAGGCTGCGACGTCAGAACTCGGTTGTAACTTCTATTCGTTTATCACTTTAATAGATGACTATGATTATGGTTCCACTCCTTTTGCAATCATGTTAATGCGAGTAATATCTTTTTTGACCGATATTTAGTTACGTATGCTGGTTCCTATGCATGTATCTGTTCGTCTCTTCTGTGTGCAGGTGTTCGTCCACGGAGATCGTGGAAGGATTGTGATCTGCCAGGGCTGAAGGACGGGGGCATCTTCTTCTTCAGATCTAGCGTTGGAATCCAGGTAGGCTCTTATCCCAAGTCTTTCATTTCGTAACTAGGAGCTTGCGTCATAGCATTTTTTGTTTGTTGCTAGACCCCTGCTGGGCTAGTAGGGATCGCCTCTGTCCGCAGAGGGGATTTACCTCCTCAACAATATCCGAGACTGTTAGTCACGGGCTGTTAAGTCCCAGATCACACCCTATAAATATAATTGTAGAGAGCTTGATTTCACTTTACGATCTCCATTCATTCTATCACCTCTGCATTCTATCTAAAGAATTAACATTCTGTGACAATTCTCCCTACTTCTGAGATCCTATCACATTTCCTGCAACCCAATTTTTTCCACCCTTTTTCAAGTCCATACACTATTAAACATGGCACCCAACATCAAAGCTAAAAATAAAACAACTCCTAAGGGTAAATCCAAAAGGCAGGTAACCAAGTAAGTTCAGGTCATTAATCCAGTTGCAGAAGTCATCCCTGAGGTCGTCAAACCAGTTGAAGAAGACAACCCTTTTGTAATGCCATAGCTTAACCTTGACCTCATACCACTAGCCAATGCCTATTTCAAAATCACAGTCTGTCACTGTGAATTAAAATTTTATGAGCTACATCTATGGCTAAAAGAGAAGCACATGGATAACCAGGACCCTATCAGTTTCTGGGAATCCATGTTACCTTTGTTTTCATTTCCACAAACTCACCCATTTCCTGATTTAACTTTCTGGTGTGAGAAATAGTATGACCCTATAAATAGGTCAGTGGTGGCTCAGAATGGAAATTTTCTGATCACCATATCTCCTGAAAACATAAACTAGATGCTTCTCATACCTTCATCTGATTCTTTATCCCATTTCTCACCCGCTTCTCTCATGGATCTTTATCACAAATTATCTTTCCATCATAGAGCTCAGATATTTGACATTTTCCTACCTCAGGATGCATAATTACCAAAGAAAAATCCCCCATATGCATCCTTTATCTTTCCTATAGCTTCCAAGAATTGAATCTCCCTTATTTCTTACCTGTTAGGATACCCAAAGAAAGAAACCATTGATGAACCCATCTTTGAGTTCTTATATATTTTTAGTAATGATAGACCACCATTTTTTATGTATAATTACAACCAATTTTTGGTTGAAATTATACATGAACAACTTATGAAATTCACCACACAAGGAGTGTTTAATTATTCTTTTGTGATTATTCATATGATTTTGTTTCAACAGGAAGAAATGTTTCCCATCCACTTCAACAAATAATATGAATAGCGAGTGAATCAATTAGTTATTGACTAGAAATAGTTGGTCGGAGCTTCATTAACAACCACTTCTTTTTCACATTTCATAGACTCCTTTATACATATAGTAAAGCAACTCCTTACAAGTCAATCTGATCCCAAAATTGGAGAAGACATTAAAGGGATTTTGCACTTCACTGAACAAGAAAAGAAAGGTGATTGGTACCCGTATAAAAATTATACAGAGATCAGGATATATGGCTGCGAACTCTCACCTTACAAGCTTCCAATATATGTACCTATGAGATTTTTCTCCTTGGAATACATTAGACAAATGTTAAACATGGATGAACTACATTTTTGTCTTAAGAAAGAGAAGAACCCAGCTTAAACTCAAGGCCAACATTGGATCTTTCATCTGCAATACCAGGGTATCTAGTGCTGATGCATATGCATTGTTAAAAAAAATCGGTTTTCGACCAAGTTTTACTTGGTCATATTACCCCCATAGCATTATTTCTGCTCTGAGAGTTGAACTCAAGACAACTTCTTAAAGTTATACCTCCAGAGGATAAATAGAGAAATACAGGAACAAGGATGAATGGGTGGAAGGTACTCTACATGAGGCAGATGAACAAGTGATTTCCACATCAAATGTACGAAAACTTGTGCCTTACAGTAAGAAGAAGAAAATAATCAGGGAAGAGCCTCCACATGCTAAGGAAAACATGAAAGAGTTTATCCTACAACACAAAAAGTTGAAGCTTACTTCCACTTTACTTTCAGAGAAGAAGCAACTAGAGATCATATATTTGGGAGATACTGAAGTCTCCAAATCCACCAATGTTCCTCAGACTCCTCCATATGCATCAGTTGTAACATAACCACTGGAAATTATCTAGCATTCAAATGCCAGCTCTTCTAAAGAGAAAAAATACTTAATCCAAATTCCTAGATATCAAGCACAAGAATGAAGCGTTGAAGTCTAATGTTTATAGTCAATTATGGAAACAAACATCTAAATCACAACATAGGCTTCTAACTACCTTTGACAGTGACAAATGAAGGATGCATATGGCCTTTCTATAGGCAACAATTCCATTTCCGAAAGCTCATGTTGAGTAGAAGAAGGTTGTCTTATATTTTGATACAGAGAAGATTCACCCAATCAACTAGATGGACATACATATCTTTTCAACAATGACCACAGTAGCCATGTGTCTTTCCAAGTTGAAAGTAGCACTGTCAAATTCTTAATCTCAGTTGAAGATTGAGAAATTTTCTTCATTTGCCAAAGACAACAGGATGAAGTCATTGGAAGACCTTGTAGTGAATGCTAGGTATGGTCCAAAAGACTGCAAGGAAACTGAGGAAATCATTAAAAAGAAGAATGAAGAAATTTCTACTCTATGAGAAAAATCAAGCTACCCTCAACTGAAGACCCACAAACTAAGAAGATGGTAGAATCTTAATGCAACAAGGACGAAATGTTGAAGTTGATCATTGATCAAAACCTGCAAATTAGAAATATGGAAGAACAAATTGAAGAATTAATACTGAAAGATCAACCAACACTCCAAGTGAATATTGATCCTAATTTAGAAAATCAAACGTCTTCTGCAGGTACAAAAATTTTAACAGCTTTTACTACTACTGATGCAACAAAATTGACACAAGATTTGGCCATTCATAAACGGGCACATGAGAAGTCACAACAAAAGTTTCAAGTTCTTGAGTCTCAAAAAATTAAAAATGATACTTTATATGTAGAGGAAATGCAAAAGACTCATCCGTTAGAACTTAAGGTCAAAGAAATAGAGATTGAATCTCTAGTTGTAGAAAATCTGGGTGAAGGTAAGAAGAATATCTGGGAAGACATAAACATGTATAATATCATTGAAGTATGGCTATCCATACAGATAATTTTTTGAACAACAGGAACCCATCACCAAATGTAGAAAAAAAATTAAAAAATAGAAAGATAAACTCAAGAAGAATCCAAGTGAAGCCACTCACATGATCTTGGACAGAGAGGAGTTGGGATAAATCAATATCTTGGACAGAACTACAACCATTTTGGAGATAAAGAAGGTTTTTCAGAAAATAAACTTAATCAACCAATTGCAGACCAAGTGTGAAGCTTTAAATATTATTTTTCAAAGGTTTCATACTAAATTTAATGTTTTAAATCATAAATGACTGCCAGGCTTGGTAGGATCAAATGATAAGTTGATTAAGTTAGAAGATTATTGCACAATGTTATATACAATTGTAATAGACAAGTCAAAGTTTGCAGGTATCAAAGCTCACCTTACAAGGAAATCTTTTCTTGAAGCTCTGCAATTTGATTTGATCATTCAACATCAAATCAAACATTTATTCATTCAAAGACCAACTTTTGACAGATATACTTAAGTACATGAAATCTTTAGGAAAATGATGAGTGTAGAAATCCCAAGTCAAGATCAATGGGATAAGTTTTTTGAAACCATCGAGTAAAAGGATCACTTTTATAACATGCCAGAACATAAGAACTTCATGCTAGCAACAAATTCCATCAAAAGGGGCCAAGTCAACAACAACTTCCATCAAAAGGGGTCGAATCATCAACAACTTCCACAGAAAAAGAGACACTTCATCTATCTGTCTCCTTCTTCTATTCTTCTTTATCCTATTATTGTAAATTAGTTAAGATATTTCTATGTTTTTTAAATTAGTATAAATAACTCTCAGTTTGAGTAATTAAAGGTTTCACCCTTGGATGAGCGAACTTTTTTAAGCGGAAATTGTACAAGTATTTTTTATCATCAATAATACAAGAAGGATTATGAATTTGTCTGATACACCTCTATTTTCTCTATGAGTTTTTCTAGTCTTCATACATTTTGTTTCTTCTTATATTTAATTATTATCAATATAACTGGGTGAGGTTGGATGTGTTTTAGCAATATTATAATTCCTCCCGAATTTATTATCAATATAAAGAATGATTTACTTAACAGTTTGCCAATGTAAGTCCCTTTCATTTATAAATTGTCAGCATCATGAATATGTTAGATATATTTTGTTGAAATTTTAGGCATTGTTTAAAGGTTTTCTAGATTATGATTTATTGAAGAATTCAATCTGAATATTTAAAAATCATATCTTCTTATATAAGTCCACTTAATCAATTTACAAAATCTTAGTCACTGTGTGAGATAAACAACCAGCCCTTACTTATAATTATTGATATTATCTGTAATATTTAATCAATAACTGTTTGCTAAACGTTATATTATACATTTATCCTCCAATATTACAAAACAAAAAGAAAACATTATATATGCTTTGGCATGATTATTCACCACAATCATCTCAAAGGACAAAGCTCTCCCAAAAGTAGCCAACGCAACCATATCTCCTGCGGATGCATCATCTCAGTACAGTGCGAGGCATGGAACATACCAATCTGAAATTTTGGGTGGTAACCATACTCACCGAAGATCAGCCACCACAGCCATGATTCTTGGTTCATTGTGTCATATATTTGCAAGTATCTTTCTAGCCACTTGTTCATCATCTCCATCCATCCATCCAACTTTGGGTGATAACTCATATCATGCACCAGCTCAGTATCCACCCAATGGAGAAGCTCTCGCAAAAAAATCCTCATACAAGAACTGTCCCCATCATTATCTATGGCCTTTGGAAGACCATGAAGCATGAAGACATCCTAGAAAGATAATCTGGTTATGGGTGAAGAGATGTACTGTGTGAAAATGTTGAAGCAATGTGCATACCTCGACAGCGGATCTCCACAATACCATCCTCCACAATTTGATGACAATATTTTCACTCCATAATATGTTGAAGTGCATCCTACTTGAGGTCTCTATATGAGAATCTCTCTCCAATGTCCTGATAGAACCTATGAGGTTATGAATATGTTGCATGCAGAAAATTCGCTTTGAGCTGTGAGGTGCTCATCAAGAAGTCTTTGCCCTCATAATGCAAGATGTTATTCATTACATGATGTCTACCATATACCATATTCCCATCCAATGCTTCATAAGTGAAGTGGTCATCGAAATGCTCAAATAATAACTGGGCCCTAAAATAATCATTTATCCTTAGTGATAGCGTTGTCGATCTCCATGATAGTGCATCTATCGTCACATGGCCCTCTCCATACACAATGTTTAATTTTTAGTTCTCCATTGTATTGATCCACCATTTCTACCTCTTCTACAGCTATTTCTCCTGCTAAAAAGGATGTTGGGGACTATGGTGGTTGTTCTCCACCCAAAATCTACTGCCAAAAAAAAACTGTGGGTATTTAAGCAATGCATGCATAATGGCCACTATCTCCTTTTCGTACATTGAATATGATAGCTCATGCGACAATAAATTTTGGTTCTAAAAATATATTTTATAGCTTCCCTTCATTAGGATTGTGTTAATCCCATCCTCGGAAACTCCACACTCTAACACAAAGTGTTGTGTGCATCTCAACAATGTCAAACTTGGATAGCTATATCTCTTCTCCTTGAACCAATCAAGGATCCTCTGTGTAGTGGTAGTCTGCTGCTCCAAATCAGCAATGTGCCCCTTGATCATGAAATTTCCCTGATGGCATGATCCCACAAATATCCTTATGATGTGTTGAAATAACATGGGGTGGATATGTTTGCATACCTTGGATCAGATGATGCTTGGGAACATCTTGCAAAGCTACAAGAGTTCCTCCAATGGCTGCAATTGCTTCTCCAACTATTGGTGATGGTGATGGCTGCTCCTCTACTAATGCACTAGCGCTGGTATCTACTTCCTCTTCCTCATGCACCTCCTGAATCATGACTAGGACTTCCAATGTATAATTCTCAGGACCATCTTGTAAAGATGCAATTATTCCTCTCACTGTTGCAAGTACCTCTACTGCAGCTAGCGATGGTGGTAATTTCTCTTCTCCCGGAGTATTAGTGTTGACATCTTCTTTTTCCTCCTCATATACTTCCTCATCAGTGTTGGAAAATGTCGCAGTGGAAAGTTCCTCTAGTTTCCTTCTATCAAACCTCCTCACTAATCCTTGAGTGAACTCTACATACACATACACTCTTGCATGTTTCAATTTGTCAAACCACCAATCATTTCCTTCACCCTAAAGGTGTAGCACTGCAATCTCAATCGATTCCTTTTCCGCTATTGGGTGTAGATGGAAGAAATCATCTAACTTCTCCATTCAAGCCTTTGTCGTGCTTTTAGATGACCCATCGAATGTAGGGAAAAAGAATATATTCTCCATATGCCCTTTTATTCTATTGCTGTTGTGTGGTCTTTGGTTCTCTTTAATCTGGAAAAATTTTGGAAAGTCAAATTATCTTTGAATGCTATAGATTGTGATTTATACTCTATAAGATAATCACTCAGAGTCTCATCATCTAGATATCCTCCATCTCCATGCCATTCATTTCCTTCTGCAAGGAAAGTGGGCATAGTAGGGCATTGCAAAACTTTCTGCACCGTTGGTTTCTTATACCAGTGATAGGAAGTTATTGGGCCTTCTCCATTCTGAAACCCTCTCGAGGTTTCCTTTCCCGTCTCATTTCTTTTATGTCCATGGTGAGATCTTGCATAGATCTTAGGATAAGTGTGGCAAAAATCAATCCTTTTGCCATGGTATAATTCTTCTTTTCTTGCTTCTTCTTCTTATTCTTCTAATGTCATGAAATTCGCACAAGCTGAGCCAAATATCATGCTTTGATACCACTATAATATCCCTAAATGGGAAAGACATGAATATAGAACATATGCACAATTCCAAATAAGAATAAAACATATCAAACAGGAAAAATGTCAGAATACATCAGAACATCATATATATGAGTAGGAATAGCTGAGCATTATGATTATGTATAAACAACAATGTAATTACACAATGCTCCAAAAGGAATGCACTCAAGCCACAAGATGGATGAAATACACTAATGAAACTTAGCACTCGAACGTATAAACTGCTACTGCTGGAAACTACTACAACTTGAAAAAATATCTATATGCGAGAGGTTGTTGGAGTACTAAGAAAGATCCGATATTTTAACCATTGATTCTGCTCAGAAAACCTAGAAAAACCAAGAAATGGTTTGGCCATATTATGAGTTCGAAATTTCATCGCATTTTGGGTTGCGCACTGCACCGTTGTTGGCTGAGTTATGCACTCCCTGGAGACAACTACTGATATAGGAATTAAATAATGACCTATATGCTACAATAGCACCCAACCAAATCACTAATTGAAGGGCTGGTCCCTTCTCCCAATTTCCAATCTTAAAACTTGAGTTCTAGCTCCTCCACTAAATATGTAGTTGCTGCATGCACAACTACTAGGAAATACTGTGTTGTATAGGATGGTTGATGATGTATCCTGCTGATAGATAATACAATGATGATCCCAGGCTATTGAAGTGATCCATGAAGTGAAGGATTAATCCCTCACAGGATTCAAAGCTAAGCTAGTTGGAATTTCCTCTCCTCCTCAAAACCTCACTGCAGAATTACGCAATTCCTTCATGAAATGTCGTTGCATAGGATAATAGATGGATGGAATGATGCCAGATATGAAAATTAAACTCCCAGAAGACTGCAATGGATTGACAATGTGAAGGGCTTATCCCTCCATAGGTTTCTCAGCTGAAGTACCAAGAACAACCTTCCAACTCTCTAACCCTGGTTCAGGAATGTATAATTCCTGTAGCTGGGAGTGTAGATGAGAGTGGCTAAAAGTGGCACTAATTTTTAGATGATGAATACTCCCCAAGAAAACCTTCCCAATGTAGGCACTCAAAGTGCCTCATGGGTAAGGGTGGGATTCCTTATCGGGAACACTCGGTGCTAAACAACACAAAAAACTTAGCTAAATAGCTTAAGCATGCAAATAAATGTCTTAAGGCACTCAACAATAAAAATCTAGACTCACCTCCTTTGCTACCTTCATATTCCTTTTATGGTTGTGAGCCTTCCCTGGCCTTGGCCCACCTCATAACTGCATTGCACATGTGGCCACTAACCTCCATAAAGAATATTTTGTCCTCCATGATCTCCATCACTTCTGTAATTACTCTCCACTTCCTCCATCATGTGTGCATTTAATGCACCACTTCCTCCATCATATATGCAATTTCTTCTCCACTATCTCCATCATCTTGCATTTATTCCTCCATTATATCCATCATCTGCCTCATTAATGCTCTATTACCTCCACTCGTTCTTCATTATTATGCTACTCTACTACTCCATAATACTACTCCACTACTCAATTAACCCACATTCACACAATAGAAGTGGATTGTATTGATTTACTAGGTTTATGGGTTCTTCCACCCTTTTATTTACTTAATTAAATAACAAAAGTAAGAACTCTAATATTCTAATTAGCTGATGGAAAATTTGGATTATTACAAATATATTTATTGAAATGAATTCCCTCATTTACATAGGCTAGCTAATGCATATTTGCGTACACTAGAAGATTCATTTTACATAATTCAAGCCTATTCTATTTTAGGTTGGGAGTAGGAGTAGTTGTTTTTTTCCTTTGTTTTTTATTTTTCCCTATTTTGTTTTGATTTAATTTCTGCTCCACTATTTCCTTTTCATTTTTTTTAGTCATAGAATAGCTTTGACATGAGACCATGTTTGGTTTATGAAGAAAGAATGGTGAAGTTCAGTAGGAAGTTGTGTTACTCTCAACACCTAGTTTTATGTCTATTCCCTCTCTTTGTGTGAATCTTGCAGTATTTTAGTCAATGATACTTTGATGGAAAATACATCCTGTTAGAGTCGGTTTGTTCATCCCTCCATCAAAGATCAAAATTCTCTTTCATTGCATTTCATTTTTAGGTGTCTCATTCACTTCTGTCATTTGCATTCCATTAGGAGCATCAATCTTATGGCGGAAGGGTTTTGTCATTCATGTCCCTCATGTCATGTACCTGCTGGTTTGTGTCTATTCATCAAAATCAATTTTAAAGTCATTCACAGTCCTGTTTTGGTCTTTTGGTCAACAAAGAGTTTTTAGGGTTTTTCAGTCATTAGGTCTAGAATTTAGTCTTCAAAGTGTCCAATAATGCCAGCAGGCCAGAGGGAGGTTCAAAATAAGTTTTCATTTCAAATATCTCATTGTCATATTGCTTGATCGTGACTTTTCTTCAAAACTCATTTTTGAAGAAAATCGTCATTTTGTCCTTTGTAATAAACGCCATGTATATTTTCCAAGTTTCTCAGTTGTTAGAATATTCAGGCGCAGCCTTGGTCGCCTTTGCGAAATTCCGTATCAGGTCATCCCTGCAAAAAATTGACAAGAGTTTCATCATTCAAATCAAAAAGTCAAAGTGGAAACAAAAAATAGAGTTTGTATTAAAAATGTGAAAGTGCCAAAATTGAAACATTACAAAGGTGGGTTTGTAAGAAACAAAAATCAAATCCATGACTATATCAGATATTTCCCACATTTATCAATTCATTTTCACTCAAGAAGACATCAGAGAAATCGAGTTCAATTGTGGAGAGGCAAAATCATTTGTTAAAGCCGGACCGAATGTTGAAGATCAGTGCGCGGCGCGTTGGGAGGTAGGCGCGACGCACCGGGAGGTCGCGGCGCATAGAGCCGACCACTGCAGTGTGTTTTGAACGTGCGCAGTGCACTGGGTTTTGTGCACGGCGCATAGGGCCGACAAGCCATTTCTCACCACTGCTTCATCAAATTTCCAAAACAACTCAATCTTTTTTTCTCCAAGTAAGTTTGTGAGCTCTTGCCATTGATTTTAGCTTGTGTTGGCTATTGTTTGGAGGGAGGAATTTGAAAGTTTGATTGGTGAAATTATAAACCCTCTCATGTGGTCAAAAAGTGCTCCTTAGGGTTTGGATTTCAAGTTTTAAAGGTCTGATTTTCATGCCAAGTATTGTAAATCCCATTCTCCACCACTGTCATATCATCATGCAGTGCCTCCCCTTTTTTCCCTATTCCCTTATAAAATCACTCATATCACTTGTTCCTAAATCCTATTTTCCCTAAACCCTACCATCTCCCATATCATTTGCAAAATTCCCATTTCCAAAACACAGTCAAGTGACTGTCCTCACATTGTAAAATTCACTTGACTGAACCACATTTTTACCACTGTATTATTTCCCACAGTCCACTATACCCACTATCCCTTTTTTCCCACAGTCCCTTCCTACTTGGCATACATT
The DNA here is from genome assembly GCA_034641835.2 of Pinus albicaulis. Classification (NCBI taxonomy): domain Eukaryota; kingdom Viridiplantae; phylum Streptophyta; class Pinopsida; order Pinales; family Pinaceae; genus Pinus; species Pinus albicaulis. The sequence continues at coordinate 330,145,224 of CM076577.1, read as the reverse complement.
TGGTAATTGCAGACAAAGGACACCAAACGCCTATTTTCACCTCATACACATCAGCATACACTTGGCATAAACTTGTGACACCATGAAGGATACTGAATCATCATATGAGCAAGATAGTGATTCTACCACAGAGCTTCATGTACCGAGAAGGCCTCGAAAAGGAGGCAAACATGTGAGGGAGGAGCCCACCTCATTGACTCAGTTACAGGCCTGCGCACTTGCTATGGCATGTTTCTGAGAGCAATCATGTTATCAATATTTTGAGAGTATTGCTCAGATTCGACATCATCAAGAGTTAGCCCGGTTGTTTGTTTTACATTTGCAAGATGGTCAGGTTACACTCGCTGGTGTAAATTTCACCTTGACACCAGAAACCATTTCTCAGGCAACAAGAATACCGAATGTAGGTGAGGAGTGGAACAAAAGAAAATAGGTGGATAGAGTGCATTACGAGGCATACATCAGGCCTGGCTATGTGAGGCAGCTCAGCAGGGTATTCCCATTCTGGTTCTTGAAGGAATCTTATGCCCCATTGATGAGACTCATTATCAGGTACTTCAGTTGTGAGGGCCGATTCTCATGGATTTATGCATACCACATAAGACTATTGATGCATTTCACGAGAGTAAGGATGATGAATATTCCATATTTCATGTGCCGAAACATAGAGAGGATGACTACTCTTGTGCAGAAGAAGACTCCTGAGCAGCAGCACAACAACATTTATCATTATGCGCTCATCAAGATGATTGTGATACATCAGCTTGGATTGCAGGGCATTATATGGAAAGATTTCATTTCCCGTGACTTCTTTACAGCTCCTCAACCTCCTCCAGAGATTTTTCATGATGCAGGTGAACCTTCACATCAGTTTGAAGGTCTCGAGACAGAGCCTATCATCAGTGTGCCATTATTTGTTACTTATCAGAGAGGCACAAGAGCGTTGTTTGCAGCAACCCGATGAGTACTATCTCCACCTGGGGTGGAAGGGGTCTCGTTGTCATTGTCATCAGAACAAGTACAGGTACAGGAAAGAGGAAAGAGGCTTATGTAGGAGGAGGGCCATTCAGGAGGTCAGGATACTGATTTTACATTGATTGATGTGGACGTGAGCTCTCCAAACTCAGAACTGAGAGAGATCATTCAGGAGCAGAAAACTGAGATCAGCACATTGACCGATAAGTTACAGAGAGCTCAGTGGATCATTAACTATCTGGAGCAGTAGAATAAGCAGTTGGAGGATCAGCAGATGATCATGGAGTTTCAAAACATCCGCGAGAACCAGTAAGCTGCCCGGAGAAGCCCATCCGAGATGACACCTATTGAGCAGGAGATTGAGGCCGATAGAGAGACTTGGCTCGATAGGGTCAACACACATCTTAAGAGGCTGTTGGAGAAAGAAAAATAAGAGAATAACATGCTCCGACACATGAAGAACCACTATTAGGCACGCACACATGTTTGCAAAGCGAAGATCAAGATCCTGAAAGCGAGGTTAAGAAGGGCACTGAGGAGGCACAAAAGGCATGATCGGCTCCAAATCTTGGGTGAAGCCTCTTTGGCTGAGCATGGTACTTGATGAGAGACCTTCAGTCCAAATTTCAAGGAATTTGGAGAAAATTTTGTCATTTTTGAATTTTTTGGTCACAAAACAGGTTTTTCTGCCCGACGCGTAGCGCCACCTTGCGCGTGCTTATGATTGGGAGATATTCTGGAGGAAAAATTGGTATTTTTGGATTTTTTATGAAAATTTATGCATACTCGGGAATGGCTTAAGGATTTCATCAAGTTCTGGGTGGCCTAAAGGGTCAAAGACACCTTGAAAATGGCCTTTCTGCCACTTTTTGCACACACAGGAACCAGTCTTGGGAGATTGAACTTTTGGAGGGGAAACTGGACACCAAATCCAAAAATTCCACTTGGGTTGGAAAGTAGACAAGCAGGGATTTCCAACAAGCTACCATGAGCTCAATTTGGACTTTTGAAAGGGCCTCAAAATCAGCTCCACATTTGTGCTACGCATAGAGATTTTGGGCGCGGCGCATAGAGGATTTTGGCCTATTTTTCACTCCACAAATCATAATTTCGCCTATTTTTGGTCAGTTTTACTTTTTTATGTAACTATTGATCTATATTGATGTAATTTCATAACCATGATTTAATTTTGGCACATTTTTACTTGTTCTAGAAGATTCATTCACCAAAAGGTGAAATGTGAGTGAATGGATCAGTTTCCTAGCATATAGAGGCAAGTTGTTTCATGGCCTATTTTCTAGCTCCTAGTTTAGATATGGTTGAAACAGCTCCTAGAATGATGATCTTGACCCCTAGAGGAATGGGAATGGGTTAGGCTTGTCTATATTATGTATTTTCTTAGTCATTTTCAGTGTTGGACATTTGGGATTGCATAGCACTTCATTGTACATTCATTCTGCAATTTTGGCAAAGGAATAGACCAGGGTTTGCAGCCCTCTTTGGGATCCTTGTGGCTCTGCGTTTTGATGGTGTTTTTCTCCATGTATTTTGAGTTCATTGATGTTTATGTGTACCAATTTCATTCTCCTTAATTCTTAAACTAAACAAACAAGTTATAAAGGTAGAATTCATAGTTTGCTTTGCTCTGCCTTCAGTTTGGTTTAGTTTTTCATGTTTTCATCTGTTTGGGGAGGAATATCGAGACCCTCTTGCCCTATTCATCCCCTCACCAGTTTTATCCATCCATTAAATCAATCTAAATCATGAAAAATCTTGCCTTCCTTGCCCCAATCAGAACTCTGCAAAAACTAGGCCTAATCCCCGCACCCAAAACTACCTTTCCCTTTGATCCAACAAAACCTCCCAAAATCAAACTCAAACTCTTTTATTTTTATAGCTAGCCTAAAATTAGTTTTTATTTCAGTCATCTCAAGCCCTATTGATTACTTTTCACTGATATTGACTCGGAGAGAGCCCTCTCATGTTCTGGTAGGGCTAGCTACCAAACTGAGCATGGTTTGATGTTACCCTGAACTCTGCCTTCCTTAATCCTGAGGTAGATTTAGGAAATAACACATCCTTTTTCGAAGAAACCCACAAAGAAATCATGATGATTGAATATATAACTTGTACCACCTATTCTAATCGGTCTTTTATAATTTTTTACTATCCCTTGTCAACTAAGTTGAGTAGAGTAATGGGGGGAGGAAAATTTAACAAGTGTGTCAGAGGTATATATAAATATCCTTCTCTGAAGGAACAACCTCTTATGCTCTTAGTAAGTTGTGATCCCTTTTCTGTCACATGAAATAAATAAGTTCCTTTCCACAGTTCTATGAAAAATGAAAAAATGAAAAAAATAAAATAAAGGGAGAAAGAAGAGAAGTATTCCTACATAAAGAGGTGAATTAGGAAACTCTATTGGGATACTATCCAAGCTCATTGGTAGCGAAGCAATATTTGGTTTCATGGAGTGAATTTTCCAGTGTACTATATAGACCTGCTTGCAGTGCAATAACACCAAAGATGAAAACTAAGACTCTAAACTTTCATTTATTTTTATACTTACATACTTGTCCTCCCCAATTAAAACAACTCAGTTTGACTTGGCTTGGTTAAGTGTGTCTCCGATCAACAAAATGGTAGGAACTATGTCTTTAACTAAGGCTAAGTGAAGAATATGCAGTGATCATTGAGCTGAAAAATGCCTCCTAAAGATTTACACAATTGTTTCATGACACAATACCAATACAAAGAGCTGGAATTCTACCTGTTGTAGCTCCTAGAGACAGCCTTGAGTTGTATAAAGACCAGTGCCTAGGACATCTTAAATGTAAGGAGCATATGACTCAACTGATTGTAGTTGAAAATGTTAGGCTCTAATGCTATTATCACTCAGATGAATGGTTTTAATCAAGGTGGAACCAAGACCCCAAAGTTAAACACAACAACTAAAAAAACTACAGAAACTAAGTACAAAATGCAATAAAAAATGCATCAGACAGCTTTAAAAAAGAATGTTGTAAAAGGAGGCTGACTTCTAAAATGAACACACAGCTATCAAGTTATATGTGAGGGATGACTATGGTAGAAGATGGAGTAAGATATTAACTATAACCAGGCTTATTCAAGGATCAAAATCCATATATACTAGGCTTATTCAAAGATAAGAATCCATATATCTGGGGAAGTTCAAAGATAAGAATCTGTTGTAGTTAATATCAGAATAATGGTGGGAGAGATAGAAAATGAAACAAAGTATCATGCCTGAGCCATATTTAAAGCGTTGTAGATGAGTAAATATGAGTATCTTCTATGATAAATTCATATTTACGCATGGGAACACTCGCATTCTAGAGCATTAGATACAATAAATGTAGAGAGATATGAAATGAACATTTGTATTAAAAACATGGAGAATAGTTACAAACTGTGAATCATCCAGAGTGGAATCCCCATTTCCAGCAAAGTTTCTTATTACTGAATCCCTATGGGAACTTTAAACATCCACTATCAAAGTTCATCCAAAAATACATATAGAATACTCAAGCTAGTGAGTCCTTTGGAAAATATGGAACCTTTTGTTAGTGTTTTCTTCCTGTTTTTATAACCTCTGATTCCTATGCGCAAGAAGATATTTTGGGAAAATATCTTCCCCATGTGATTGTATGTTGTTGTAGGTCTAAATCAAAAACATAAATGATGATGAGGTAGAACTACCTCTCATCATCTTACAATGCAGGCCTAAAGCCATTTCTAACTGAAATGTAGAAAATTTACTAATCTGAAAGTAAAAGTTGTAGGAGTGAAATAAGGATTTGACCCGAAATGAAAAAGTAAAAATAACAGAGGTAAAAAGGCCGCACAGGTCTCATCATGAATTACCATTACTGTTTGATGAGGCCGAACCAATTCTACTACTGGAGAAGGCAATACCATTAGTCATGGGAAGATATGGCCTTCTGTTCTAGAGAATGCGGTACTCCTAGTAGTGGAAGAATTGGCCTTCTGCGCTGGAGGGTCTTATAGAATGGCCAATGGTCATGATCCATTGACTAGGACATGGAATTGACCCTCTACATCTTTTTTCTCTCCTTCCTGGGCATGGAGGATCATCGTCCTTGGCCTCAAGCCACAGTGATTGGCTACGAGACAACTTATGTACTTAAAAGGCCATGAAAACCTGCACAGACAGCAAACCAGTTAAATAAATCCTGCGATGAGGGGAAAACTTCTTCAGAAGGTTTAGGCAAAGGTGGAGGAGTAGTGCGGAGGCAAGGAATGCAGCATAGGCGTTTCCATGGGGAAAGCAGAGCTTAAATCTGATTTGGTACAAAGTTATGCGAAGGGTGGTTTTGCGAAAACCAGAGTGGTTTTCCTGCTGGTGGGAGGCGGTAAGCGGTAATAAGAGAAATGAACGCGATATAGGTAGGTGGGCGACACATGTCCTCACAAATCTGCCAATTTCGCGTGGAAACAGTGCAATCAGGTTATTTGATGAAATGAACGTGAAGAGGAACGCAGACTGTCTCATCATAGCAATCTAGATTAATGGCAGAGGAATAATGCGAGGGACGAACATGCGTGGTTGGGTGGGACTAGAAATGATGTCAGCAGTTTTCTCGAGTAGCGAAAATCTATTGGGTGGAGTTGAAAAGAGGGGATCATTGGGAGCCGTTGGATCATGAGGATCAACAGTCAGGATCTGGGGATGAAGGAGAATGGAAAGGGCAGGGTTGAAAATGTGGGAGTAATATGGGTCGTTGGATGAGGGAGAACAACGGTCTAGATCAGAGCGGGGGAGTGAAATATTGGATGAGAGATCGGGAAATTTGTGATCGAGATATGGAGTGAGGACCATTGGATCATGATAGACATCAATGGTGGGGATCAATTGTGGGGGTGCTTGGGGGTACAAATCAAATTCTTGGCCTGTGGCTCCACAGTAAATCTCAGTTTTTGATCTGAGATCTTCCGTAGTGAAATAGGTTAGCTGCGAAGGCACTCAAGGTGTTAACTCATGCACTAATAGTGCGTCTGGGTAAAGCGGAAGATTGGCGATGACCACTGGATCGGGCTCGATCAACAGCATAGATAAGTTGGAGAAAAGTGAGCGGGGTGAAAGGTGAAGGTGCGGTGGTTTTTGGATGGAGCTAATCAATGGTCCATATCAGAGCAGGGGAATGAAATAGTGGATGAGTGGTTGGGAAATTTTCAAAGGCGCAATGGAGAAAGGACCATTGGATCTGCGGAGATCAACGGTTGGGATTGTGTCGGTGTTTCTCACATCACTCCATCTGTTAGCATTCTTCTTGCGAACACAGTCTCCTTGATGCCTTCTCTTCTTCCTTAATGACAACTCAAAACAAAAAATCATAACAAAAGAAAATGAATAATGTACAATATCATACAACAGACCTTTTGGCCCAAATCAATAATGGAAAAAGGGCTGTAAGAATTTCCCATTCACAGGGGCTTCAAGCAGATCACCCTGCAAATTTTCCAGTCTGAAGGTATTGTTTCCTCCAGCTTCTACAATTTTGAAAGTTTTGAACCATAGAGGATGGAACTTTCAATACTTTCCTTTCTTAGCCCTTCTTATGTCCCATATTAGCACCAAATCTCTGACCTGCATCTCTTTATCTTTAGCATGTTGATCTAACAGGTCATTCATTTTCTCTTGGTACTCAGTCAACCTCTGATTTACTCGACCTCAGGTCTCTTCCAACTCTACTAAGTGATTTATTCTTCTGGTAAGATCATTTGGTTCCTCTTGAAAATACTGCATGAACCTAGCCATAGGAAATGCCAACTGTATCAGGAAAACTACTACTCTACCATAGACCAATTCATATGGGGATTTTCCTATTGACCTTTTACTAGTGATTCTGTTTTCCCATAGCGCGAACTTGAGCTATGAATCCCAGTTCTTCTGGTTTTCATTTATGGAATTTTTCAATGCCCTTAGCAGAGTTTTGTTTGAGGATTCTGCCAATCCATTTCCCTATGGATAGTAGGCAATAGAGTGTCCTAACCCAATATTATATTGTTGGCAGAAAGTGATAAATTTTACAAACTTAAAAGGCTGAGCATTATCTGTGACAATCTTAGCAAGGCAGCCAAACCTTGAGATGATGTTATATTCCAGAAACTTGATCACCACTCTGTCTATAGCATTCCTTAATGGCATGACCTCTACCCATTTAGTGAAGTAATCGGTGGCTATTACTATCCACTTGTGTTTCCCACTTGAGGCAAGATGAATTTCGTCGATGAAATCGATTCCCCACTACTGGAAAGGTTCTTCTATATGCACCGGGTTCATAGTTAAAGGTGCGAACTTCTATCTTTCAACAAAGTTCTAACATTTTTCACAGGCCCTTACCTGAGCATAAACATCTCTGAAAAGTCTGGGCCAGAAAAAACCTCCTTTCAGAATCTTGTGTGCCGTGGCCCTCTCGCTGTAGTGACCACCACAAATGCCCTCGTGGAATTCTACCATCACTTCTTCTACTTAATTTTTCATGAGACATAAAAGTAGTATGCCCGATGGGTATCTCCAGTACAAACAACCATTTTCTATGATGAACTTATGAGATTTCAGCCTGAGCGTTCTATAATTTTTCTTGTCGCATCTTGGAGGACATCTAAGAGTCAAGAGGTAATCTACAATTTCCTTGTACCATGGACTCAGAACGTACTTCATATGGGTCTTTTGTGTAGTGGTTTCTATCTCGTGCTACTCGTCTGCTCTTCCAGTCTCTTCATTGGTTACAATAGACAAATTTATCCCCAAATCCTGACAGTTTGATTCATAAAGGATCATGGCTAATCCCTGTCCCTTTATTAGCTATGTAGGGCATATCTCCAACTCATACTCCTGTATCTGTTTCTATCCATTTTCCTTTCTTTCCTTCACTATATCCCTAAACCAAGATGTATTTTATAGCTGCTATGGGTATGAATGCAGTTATAGCTGGCTGCAGTACATACATCCAAAAAGCCTTCAGGGATTTGACCAAGGCATAAGCTTGTTTCTCTAGGATGTTATATTTTAGCTCAGTGTCGCAAAGCACTTGGCTAAAAAAGGCAATAGGTTGTTCATGACCTTCCTCATTTTTCTGAAATAATACAGCTGCAACGGTGTGGGGAGATGCAAACAAGAATATTATGAAGGGTTTCACATAATCCGGTCCTGCTAGTACTAGGGCTTCTTCGAAAGCATTTTTTATTCTGTTAAAAGCTTCCCGTGACTTAGTAGTCCATTTTACGGGCTTCTTCGAAAGCATTTTTTATTCTGTTAAAAGCTTCCCGTGACTTAGTAGTCCATTTTACTTCATTATCCTTCTTCAACATCTCAGTTATGTACCGAACTATCTCTGCATAGTTCGGTATGAATCTTCTCAAGAAGTTGATACGTCCACGAAAAAATTGGACCTCTTTCTTGTTTCTGGGCAAGGATATACCATTTATGACTTCTATTCTTTTCAAGTCAATTTTTACCCCTGCCTTTGTTACAATATGCCCCAACCATTTACCCTCCTCCAAAGAAAATAGAGATTTTTTAGGGTTTAAAGACAATCCATACCTGCGGCACTTGTTAAAGGTTCTGCGCAAACGCTCTATATGTTCAACATCGTCCTTTGAGAAGCCTGTGATATCATCCAAGTACACCACCACGAATTTTTCTTGTTCGCCCACAAAAGCAATGTCCATGGTCCTTTGAAATGTAGCCCCCGCATTGATCAATCCAAACGACATTTGTGCATACATAAACGTTCCTGAAGGAGTAGTGAATGCAGTTTCCTTTTGGTCCTTTGGAAGCACTGCTACTTGATTATACCCAGAAAAGACATCCATCATAGATATTCGTGAATATCCTACCACCTTCTGCAATATATGGTCCATCTTGGGCAGTGGATAATTGTCTTTCAAAGATGCTCTGTTCAACTTCTAAAAGTCAACACACAATCTTATTTCCCCGTTCTTCTTTCGGACTGGGACCAAGTTGGCCACCCATTCAGAATGTCTTAATGGCACAATAATCTTCGCCTTCAAAATTTTCTTGATTTCCTTTTCTATGGAAGGAAGGAGTAAATGATTAATCTGTCTTAATTTCTGTTTGTGTGGCTTAGCATCTCCTTTTAATGGAATCTTATGCTGGATAATGCTAATATCAAAAGTCTTCAAATATTGATAGGACCAAGCAAAGACATCCTTATATGTCTTAAATAGCTTCCAATATTTCTCTTTGTATTCTTCAGATACCTTATTAGACAATTTCACAAGCTTGGGATTAGCCTCCATGCCGAGGTTCATGTCATCTACCTGATTTTCTTCAACAACCTTACTTGGCAGTATTGGGACATCATTCTTATCAAATAGTCTCTCTAGAGGGACCATTCCTTTGGGTATTACATTCCCTTTGAGTTGCAGCACCTTGTGCCCAGCTACAGTATCCTGCCATTTATTCTAAGGAAGGTCCCCAGTCTCCTCCTCGCCAACATATATGTCCATATTGGAGAATTCCCCAACAGTTTCCATGAATATTTTTACTTTCTCTTCATCTTCAAACTCCTGCCAGTGTTTGACATTGTCAGGGATGGTATTGAACCTCTATTTCGTACCTCAGGAGGGGGTTCTGAGGTGGTCAAAAAGTGCTTGCAGCTACTGCAAGAGAGTCTGCCATTCTGTTTTGGTGTCTTGGCATGAATTGAATATTGAATGATAAGAATAAATTCTCTACCAAGTACCATACCTCATTTCTATAAGCCCTCAGTTGTGGGTTCTTAGCTTGACATTGATTTCTTACTTGTCTCACCACCAGTTCTGAATCTCCCAAAACCTTCAAGCCCTAAATATTCATATTCTTTGCTATTTGTAGACATAGAAGCAAGGCTTCATATTCGGCCACATTTTTCATGGCTTCATATTCCAATTTGAAAGATAATGGGACCAGTTGTCCAGTAGGGGAGATAAGGAGAATCCCAGCTTCATTCCCTTCCTTTGAGTTGGCTCCATCAAAACGAAAGGTCCAAACCCTTCATTACTTGAAGATTGCTCGGTCTTTAATTGACAGAAAGATGGCTCCTGCAAGTAATCTGGGTCTTCTTCAAGCATTAGACAAGAAAATTCACCCTCTTTGTTGTACACCGGTGAATTTACTGAATTATCGGCTTTAGTGACCATATTTAGAAACCTTTTTTCCCGGTATAATCTTCTTTCTTGGCCTTCGAATGTAGGGATGGTTGCATATGTTAGGTCCAGCTTTATAGATCCTCTGATTTTGGTACCCCGTGATCTTGGTAACAACATCCCATACCGAGCTGGGATGTCGGCCACTACTATGTCCATTACCACGCTCTTAGCTGGGATTTGGTCTAGTTTTACCACCAAATCCTTGATCATCCCCAAACATTTGACTCTTTTAGAATCAAAGGAGTAGAGTTATTTATATGAGAGAGTGAACTACAACCCAAATTTCTCCATCATCAACAGAGGTAACAGGTTATGGGATGCCCCGGAATCCAACATATAGTTGTGCAACAACAAATCATGAATCACTAAAGAGACATAGAAAGTAGGAGTTGAAGCATCTAACTCCTCAACATGAGGACCAAACATGACCATAGGCCTTTCTTCCTGGAGTTTTAAACTATATGGGATTGGAGCTTCTCCTTGAGGAAGCATGAAGGAAGACACCTGAGACTGGTAGACTGGTTGTTTCAGGAGTTCAGTTAGGGGGACTGGTATTTTAACTTTTTCCAGTTCTTTTTGAAGATTAAAAGTAGAGGGAGAATTATCTATGGTATTTTCCTTTGCTTCATTTATCATGGCTAAATATTTTTCTTCCCTTAGAATAGGTTTAACATTTGCATTTGGATTAAAGGCCAACTTAGAAGAGGAAGGAATGGAGTCATTAGAATGTAAAGGTTCAGTTATAGGTCTCTTACCTTTATCTCCAGATTTTTGAACAATTTTTTCCTTTTGAGGCATCACTTCTTCTTGTTCTTGAGTGTGGGTTCTCTTTATAGAGGACCTAAGATCATATTTTCTATGAAACTGTGCTTGCATGAAGTCTACAAATTGTTTACAGTAATCATCGACCTCTGGATATTTAGAAACACTTGTTTTTTCTTCTTCTTCTTGCAAGGAAAGCTCCACTTCTTCACTTTATTACAAAGAAGACTCAAATTCATCACCATTTGAGTAAGCAAGATATTGATCATCTTGCCCATCAGGGATGTCTTCTATAGGGCCATCCATTTTCCATTCTAGATACATCAGGGGCTGTATGTGGTCTTGCTGCTCCTTCCGATCTCTTTGTAATATTTTCAAAGGAGGCTTTCTGTATTGGGTGTTACAACCCCTGTTCGGAGCAGCTTGAGGTGGCTTGGAGGAGGAATTATTTGTTTTGAGCTCAAGCTTCACCAGCTTACTCGGAAGGTTCTTTATCATTTTATTCATCTCCTCGATTTTGTAATTTGATACCTCTCTACCTTAAGTTGAGGTAGATTCTTCTTCTTTCCCTCTACGTCTAGCATCATGGTCTGACCTCCCTTTTGATTTAACCGTAGAAGTTGGCTTCTACTTCCAATGCATTAGTTTTTTCTTCATCCAGAGTAGCAGACTTCTTTTCTCTTAAAGAGAATCTGAATTCCAACTCAAAGGCTGCTACAAACACCACTTTAGCTTTGGTCTGGTGAGGCTTCATTTCAACTGGGAGACTTGTATATAATGTATTAAACCTCTTGATGAATTTAGACACATCCTCATTATGTCTCTTTCTAAGTGCATTGAATTCTGTAAGACAGTATCCATGGTCCTTCTTATCTCCCCATTTCTTGATGAAGGCATTTTCCATTACCTCCCAGTTATTAATGGAGTGGTCCCCCAAGGTCTTGAACCATTTTCTTGCCTCTCCATCTAGAGACTTGAAAAAAAATCTCAACGCCACATCGATATGTTCAACATTGAAATTTTTTTCAAAGGCGCAGAAACTTCCAAGTGTTTCTGAGCTTCAGTATCATTTTCTCAATTGAAACGAGGTAGGATCTTTAAGTAATCTTGAGGCATGTCATTCAGGATCTGAGGCAATACCAGCGGGGCATATTTGTTTAGTAGGAAGCCAGGAAAAACCATCGAAGGTTGTGGAGTTGGCGGGAGAGTCTAGTGTGTATCAGTAGGTGGTGGAAGAGAAGTATGTATGACAATGGGGATATACTAAACAACGATTTGAGGGGTTGATTGAAATGATAGAATATGAGAAGTGGAAACCTCTGTGACTTCTTTAAATTCTTCGACTTTCGGGAGTGGGATGCAGAAAGAAGCTTATGGTATCTACATATTCAAGCTCGTCTTTTAATTCAATATTTTCAAGGGAGGAGCTACTAGAAGCATAATCAAAGGTTCTTGTAGTAGAATTAAGACCTTGATCTTGAGCTAATTGAGAGGAGGATGTAGAGTCTTTCAGGGAGAATCTGGGAATATATGTATAAGCTGATTGTCTTTCTCTCCAACTTCTCTTCTGTAAGATCTTCTCTACATCAGAAACTGAAGGCATTCTCAACTAGGATGTATCTGACCTCAGGCGTCGCTTTTGGGAAGCTAGGACTGCAAATATATTTATCATTGAATGATAGTGGAGTTTCCAAGGTGAGGGATCTGCAACTCCCAACCCTTCCTGCTCACTTATTCTAAAGGGTGGATGAATATTTGTCGAGGCCTAGGGATTTAGTTCTTGAAATTCTTTCCCTAGCAATGGTGCTAGAAAGATGTTGTAGCTCCTAGAGACAGCCTTGAGTTGTATAAAGACCAGTGCCTAGGACATCTTAAATTCAAGGAGCATATGACTCAACCGATTGCAGTTAACAATGTTAGGCTTTCATGCTATTATAACTCAGATGAATGGTTTTAATCAAGGTGGAACCAAGACCCCAAAGTTAAACACAAAAACTAGGAAAACTGTAGAAACTAAGTACAAACTACAATAAGTAAATGCATCAGACAACTTTAAAACAGAATGTTGTAAAAGGGGGCCAACATCTAAAATGAACACACAACTATCAAGTTATATGCGAGCGATGACTGTGGTAGAATATGGAGTAAGATATTAACTATAACCAGGCTTACTCAAGGATAAGAATCCATATATCTGGGTAAGTTCAAAGATAAGAATCCATTGTAGCTAATATCAGAAGAATGGTGGAGAGATAGAAAATGAAACAAAGTATCATGCCTGAGCCATATTTAAAGCGCTGTGGATGAGTAAATATGAGTATCTGCTATGATACATTCATATTTAAGCATGGGAGTACTCGCATTCTAGAGCATTAGATACAATAAATGTAGAGAAATATGAAATGAAAATTTGTATTAAAAACACGGACAAGAGTTACAATCTGTGAATCATCCAGAGTAGAATCCCCAATTCCAGTAAAGCCTCTTATTACTGAATCCCTACGGGAACTTCAAACATCCACTATCAAAGTTCATACAAAAACACATATGAATACTCAAGCTAGTGAGTCCTTTGGAAAATATGGAACCTTTTGTTAGTGTTTTCTTCTTGTTTTTATAACCTCTGATTCCTATGCACGAGAAGATATTTTGGGAAAATATCTTCCCTGCGTGCTTATATGTTGTTGCAGGTCTAAATCAAAAACATAAATAATGATGAGGTATAACTGCATGTCATCATCTTACAACGCATGCCTAAAGTCGTTTCTAATTGAAATGTAGACAATTTACTAATCTGAGAGTAAAAACTGCAGGAGTGAAATAAATATTTCCCCTGAAATGACAAAGTAAAAAGGACACAAGTAAAAATGCCACACAAGCCCCTTCATGAATTATAATTTCTTTTTGATGAGGCGGAACCAGTGTTGCTGCTGGCAAATGCAATACCGTTAGTCGTGGGAAGAGCTAGCCTTCTGTGCTGGAGAATGTGGTACTACTAGTAGTGGAAGAACTGGCCTTCTGCACTGGAGGGTACTATAGAATGGTCAATGGTCATGATCCATTGACTAGGACGTGGAATTTACCCTTTGCATATTTTTTCTCTGCTTCTTGGGTGTGGAGGATCGTCATCCTCGGCATCAAGCCACTGTGATTGGCTATGAGATGGCCTGTGTTCTTAAAATGTCATGAAAACCTACACAGACAACAAACCAGTTAAATAAATCCTGTGATGAGGGGTAAAATTCTTCAAAAGGCTCAGGTCAAGGCGGAGGAGTAGTGTGGAGGCAAGGAATGCAATGGAGGTGTTTCCATGGCAAAAGCAAAGCTTAAATCTGATTTGGCAAAAAGTAATGCAAAGCGCAGTTTTGCGAAAACTAGAGTGGTTTTCGCGCTGGTGGGAGGTCGTAAGCAATAATAAGAGAAATGAACGCGATACAGGTAGGTGGGCGATGTGTGCCCTCACAAAACCACCCATTTCACATGGAAACAATGAGATCGGGCTATTTGATGAAATGAATGTGAAGAGGAACATGGACTATCTGATCATAGCAATCTAGATCAGCGATGAAGGAAGAATGCGATGGACAAACCTACGCGGTCGGGTGGGACCAGCAATGACGTCAGCAGTTTTTTCAGGTAGCAAAAAGCTATTGGGAAAAGTTGAAAAGAGGTGACCAATGGGAGCTGTTGGATCATGAGGATCATTGGTCGGGATCTGGCGATGAAGGATAATGGAAAGGGCAGGGTTGAAAATGGGGGAGTAATATGGGCCGTTGGATGAGGGAGATCAACGGTCCAGATTGGAGTGAGGGAGTGCAATATTGGATGAGTGATCGAGAAATTTTCGATCGAGCGATGGAGTGAGGACTGTTGGATCAGGATGGACATCAATTGTGGGGATCAACTGCGGGGGCGCTTGGGGCTACGGATCAAATTCTTGGCCTGTGCCTCCACAATAGATCTCAGCCGTTGATCTAAGATCTTCCATAGTCAAATAGGTCAACTGCGGAGGCACTCAAGGTGTTAACTCGTGCACTGATAGTGCCTCCGGGTAGAGCAGAAGATTGGTTATAACTGTCGGATTGGGCTCGATCTATGGCGGAGATAAGTCGGAGAAAAGTGAGCGAGGTGAAAGGAAAAGGTGCGCTAGTCATTGGATGGAGCAGATTAACGGTCCATATCAAAGTAGGGGAATGCAATAGTGGATGAGTGGTCAGGAAATTTGCGAAGGTGTGATGGAGCAAGGACCATTGGATCTGCAGAGATCAACATTCGGGATTGTGTTAGCGTCTCGCACATCGGTGAAAAAATATAAAAGGAACATGGAGTACTGCAATGTGCAATGTGTGATGGATGGGGGCAGCACGATGGAGCGATGACCATTGGATCTGTGGGAGGATATCAACAATCAGGATCGCGTTGGGGTTTCACACATTGACGGAGAAATATAGAGTGAAAATGGAATACTGCGATGTGCGATTTGCGATGGATGGGGACAGCGTGATGGAGTGATGACCATTGGATCTATGGGAGGAGATCAATGGTCAGGATCGCATCGCGGTTTCACCCATCGTCGGAGAAGTACAGAGTGATAATGGAATACTACGATGTGCGATGTACAATGGATGGAGGCAATGCGATGGAGCGATGACCGTTGGATCTACGGAGATCAGCGGTCAAGGTCTCTTCGACAATTATGAACCTCGGTGGTGAAACAAAAGAAAAAATGAGTGGATTTTGGGATCAGCGAAGTCTGATGGCCGAAGGAGGCTTAAGGAATTTTAGCCATTGGTCATAGAGCTAGGTTATCATAGAAACGGGGGCTAAAGGCTTAAGCCAAAAGGTGCTTAGAGGCCTGATATGTTAGAATGAGTACTTTTAAAGCATAAAAGTGGATTTTAACCCCTTTCAAAGATTCCGATAGGTAAAAAAGGGGATTTGATAGTCCATGCAGTCCTTGTTGTATTTGCTTTGTAGTATAAGGCTCTTTATCATTAGACATCCCAACTCAGTGAAGGACATCATAACAACACTACCCATGTGTCTCCAAGTGTTATAACAGCTACAACCACCCTCCCAAATTTTTCCTATGCTTTGATTTTGGAGCCTTCCCTTATATCCATAAGAGATTATCTTTTACCATCGTTAAGTATTGATGATTTCATCAAGACTTATAAGTTATGTTACACTTATGCTTTCGTGTTTTTATGTTGATCTGATCTTTTTGAGTCTCAAGCTAACCTCTTGATTCACCCTTGCAGTAGTCTTGTGCTTTCCTCCATAACCCATGCAATATTGGAAGGGAAGAGAACCTCGATGATGGAAATTGCACAATATATAATAGAAAATTACCCTCTATCTTGAGAATTTCATAATCCTAGATGGAAACCCAACACTAAGCTTAGACACTATGCAAACCATTCCTTCAGCTCAGAAAGTGCCCAATGCACTGAGCCAGGAAATTTCCCAATCCCTAGAAATTACACAATATTCCTTAGGAGTGTGCATCGCAATTTTCCTGAAAAAGAAAGTAAAAGTAAAAAAGAAAAATGTGAAAAAACATTCTTATAAAATATGGTGTCATTATTAGTTTCCCAAAGGTCGCACAATTACTCTTTTTGGAACTTTCTACCAAGTATCATTTTTTCTTTGATTTTAGGCATGCACGTCATAAACCGTAATACACCAAAATTTACTTAATAGATGCCTTTGTAGCTCATTTTTACTTTTTTATCTTGCAACTCTAGCATTCCCAAGGAGATCCAGGAGCGTTCACTACAGTTTACGTTGCTTTTTCGGGTGATTTTTCCCTTTGTCGTCTTTTGCCTTTTATTCCATTTCTTTTTGTCGTTTTTCTTCTATGAGTTCTGTTTTTTTTGTTTCTCTTCATGGCTATTCACATTTAAGCTTATATTAGGTTGTATATGTGTTGGCTCATGTTTTTTTTTGGTGTTTACAAGTGTCACATTAATTTTCTTGTTTTTACATACTAATGATCATTGTTTCAATGTCTCTCCTTGCTTATTTGTTTTTTTATTATTTTTTATTCCATGCACTTGATTCACACTGATCTATTCATAGTTATTCAGATATATACTTTACCTTGCATCATCACTTATATCTTCTTGTTTCTCACACCATCATCGAGCATATATGCACTTCACCTGGGAATGCACTGGCTTGCCCAGTTGGGGATTGAGAAAATCAGTGGATCAAGTTGAAATATTGGCCTCTGAGACTACACAATGTGTAGTAAGGGTTGGGAAAACTATGCATTTCATATTTCTAGGGTGCAGTCCTAGCCCCTTGGCCACTCAAACTGCACAATTCGTAGTATCTTCCTATCACTTCGCAAGATGAACTACCCATTATGAAGTCTCGAGCATGAGGTTGCATCACTGGCTAATGAGATACATAATGTGTATTTCTCTTAGCCAATATCCATTCCTTAACCATGAAAATTTCATAATCCTCCTCATTAGTCCATTTGTTTGCTGCCTCACCTAGCACTCAAAGTGGATTTACAAAAGCTAATTTATTCTTTCCATGACTGAATTTTCCTCCTAATACAAGTATTACAGTTATTGATCACTTCTATCTACCAGTAATTTTCACAATGGAACCTAAGAGAGATTCTTCAAAGGATACCACAAAGAGAACTACAGGGGAAGCAGTTGAGAGTACACTAGTAAATTTGCTACTCTATTCAAACACTCAACTCTTTCTGGAGAAGGAATCATATCTTACATAACAGAAAGTGAACAATGCATTTTCAAAAAAGAGCTTCAAGAGAGATCTAGAGGACTAGTAGGTATATGTCATTGTTTAGTGGTCGATACTACACATGGTTTCATGCATATATTCGACCTTACGATCTGTAGATGTAATTAGATAGATTGTTTCACATATTGATGTGAAAGCTATTAATTTGAGCAATTCCAACATAAATAAGATTAGTAATTTTCTTGCAGCAGATTACCATCATATGTACCATTTTCCTGATCCACAAGAACTCCTGGATGCATACTTATATGCTCCCAACATGTATTTAAGCATGAACTAAATTGTTGAGGGCTATGTGAAAGAGCCATCAAATTTTCAATAGACACCTACCAATACATATAGAAAAAATTATATTAGGAGGTATTATCAACTATTGGTTATCCTAACATGCATAATTTATGGTTAGCATAGCACTCAAACCTTTCCTTAAGGGTGGGGAATATGGTTTAACCAGGTTGTGAATGAGGGGAATCCATTCAACTGGTTAAAATTGTTGGATAGAAAGTTAAGTATCCGTGTAATGAGAACCCAAAATCCTCCCAAAGGAGGGAAAGCAAGGCTCTACATGTCTGCATATCTACTGGATGCAATTTGTGTGCACAATGCATTCTCTGGCATGGATTGTACTTAGACACCATGAGAACCTACCATGTATATCTATTACAAGTTTCTCTTAGATTGTAGCCACGAATGAGTAATGGAGAATCTAGCAGACCACTTCCTCCTTCCGCTATACAAGATGATATTTGAGAAATAACCACCTTGCATGTGACATGGGGAAATGGAATTAAAATCAAAGATAACATATTGGTTTTCCCCACCTGATGGCACCTTCCTTAGAGTGTTTGGTGGAGAGGAGTAAGTTAATTTTGGAAAATAGGGTGAAATTTTATAGTTGATAGCTCAAATGATTAAGATAAAATTTAATTAGGTTCCATTTTTTGATAGGATGAAAATCGACCTATAGATCACCCCAATCGGTTAAGGATGTAATATTTCGAATTAGGAAAAAAAGGAATATAGAACACAAAACTATAAAATGCAATAAAATATCAACACATAAAACATGAGCATATCATAAGATGTCATATCAGAAAATGAGTACAAGATCTTGAGGAAAAGGACACTCAAGCTAGGCAAAACAAGCCTCAAATGCCCCTCTACATCAACACATGTAATATTGTTACTATACAAAATGTCGAAGGGTTATGCCTACACAATCCTATGGAGAATGAATGCAACAAGAAACAAAAAAATTATTTATATTCTTAAATAGTTTTCAGAAAATGTCAGGATCAAAGATCTAGGATCTCTAGCACAATTCCAAGATAACCCATAAAGGGTTTCTTGAAATATCCTGGATGAAAAATGTATCCCTATGGCTGAATTATGCTTTGCAAGAAGATAACTGGTGGGAGGTGGCTGATATGATGTAAAAATGGCTGGTACTCTTCCCCACTAACCTTCTTAAAGGAGGGTTGTTCCCCTCACTAGAAAACTAGCTGAATAACTTGGGTTTTAAACCCTCCATTGCAACTTCTCTCTTGAATTGTGCAATTCTTGAAGGAGGCTAGACTGATAAAGGTGGCTAAACATTGGCCTAATTTCAAATGGTGGAATGAAGCTCAAAGGAACCTCTCCTGAGTGGGCGCTCGAAGTCCCCCGAGGATGACGGTGGCGTTTCCGCCCATAAACAATATTGTGCTAAAAAACGTATCAGACTCCACTAAACATCTAAAGTGTGCAGAAGGTCATAAAATACCAAAAAATGAACAATATTCAGAATGTTTTCCTTGGCTACCATCCCCTTCCTTATATGCATTTAGAGCCTCCTCTCCCTTGGTCCCACTCAATAATGATGCTACTCTCATGGAGATTCCCTCCCATTATGACTGTGTTGTCCTCCAATATATATCCATTGCCTTCATGACTTTGTTGTTGATTTGGTCAATCTTGACCCCATCCACATGCATTGACACCCATTCACACCAAGGAGTGCTTTATTCAACTAGATACACTGACCCACTTTCACACTAGAAGTGGTTTTATTCATACTAAGGAGATTTATTGGCCCCCCCTACCCTCTTATTCTTATATTTTATTAACAAAAGAAAAAATTAACATTCCAACTAGCTAAAAGCTAATTAGGAATATTAAAATCCTCCCCTCCAAAATGTTGCTTGTCCTCAAGCAACTGCAAGGATGGATGCTACAAAATCCCCTCTCCTCCCCATGTAGAAACCTCATCCGGTAGATTCATGTAATGAATCAGATATTCTACAATGAACCTGTTCCTTTGTCGCCCCTCCCAAGTGTCCAAGTTATCCTTTGGTGATAAAGCCAAATGAATCACATCATAAAGAAGTGGGAGTTCCATGGTGGAAACTATTTTCTATCCAATGGCCTTTTTAAGGCATGAGATATGAAAAATGTTGGGGACATTACTTCCAATAGGGAGCTCAAACCCATATGCTACTCCTCCTATAAGATGGATAATCCTGTGTAGCCCATAGAAAAGCTTCTCAGTCCCCTTATTATGCAATTTAGATGGGTTTTATGGTTGAAAATGGAGGTATACTAAATTTTCCACCACAATGTGTCTCTCTACAAACCCACGATCTGTGAATAACCTTTGTTGATATTGGGTTGCAACAATGTTGTCCTTAAGAGTCCAAAATATATCCTCGCTCTCATGGATCCAATCTTGGATTGTAGGAGCCTTTTTTTCTCCCACCATCCTATCAAAAAATGATAGAGCATGAACACCATAGGGGACAAAAAATAGAGACACACTGAATGCAATATCAAATGTGGAATGGTAACAATAGTCCCTCAAGAGGAACCAATGCAGCTCTGCTTCTTGTTTCCCTAAAACATAGTTTGGAAATTACTTCCCCAACCACCTATTTACTGCCTCAATTTTCCCATCTGTCTGGGGGTAATAACTAATACTTAGTGTCAAATGGGTGCACCCGAAACATAATAACACACTCCCAAAGCCATCCACGATGTCGCTATCTCTCTCACTGACTATGGTCTTAGGAAGACCATGAAGTCCAAGGAGAAGCTTACCCTATTACATAGAAGTGTACTATAAATGAATGGAAAAGGAATGTACATACTTTTTTAGTTTACCAATGATTATAAAAATACAATTCTTACCCTGTACTGTTGGAAAAATAGTGATGAAGTCCATAGAAGGGCTCTCCCATCTCCCTCCCGGAAAAGGAAGTGAATGTAAAAAAATTTAATGATGATTGTTTTCTTCCTTATTCTTCAGGAAAACTATACACCTCCTGATATGCTAGAGCGCATCCTCGAGACCCTCCCATGAGAATCTCTCCCTGATGGCCTGATATGTCCTAATGAAACCTTGGTGGCTAGAAAGGGGTGAATCATGTGCTACATGTAGAATTTTCTCCTTGAGCTTAGAATCTCTAGTCAAGAAGATTTGATCATGGTAATAGATGAATCCATCCATCACCTCATACCTCTCATCAGTCACCTTCCCATCAAGTACCTCACCTCTGAAGTGGTTCTTGGAATAATCCACCAATAGCTGGGAATCCCAATTTGGATCCACACTCATTAATGACAGTATTGTTGGTCTCTGTGATAATCCACCTGTTACCTTACTTATTCCCTCTTTGACATGTTTAATGCCACATGCTAGAATTCTGCTAACCCACTTTTGTTGCCTCCCTTGTAGCTGCTTTTGCTCAAGAAAAGATTGAAGTTTATGGTGGTAAATGTTCACTTGGAAGTTGTTGCCCATCCAAAACTATTGAAGTTTTTCCAATGCATGTATGAAGGTGAGAAACCCCTTACCATATATGGAAGAATCCTTCCTATGTGGATTTACCTTCTGAATCTCAAAGGCTGTGGAATAGCCCCTTTGCACCATAATTATGCCATCATCTACTCCTTAAGAATAACCTTCTAGCACAAAAGGCTTGGTGAGAATTGGTAATACCAATAACAAAAAAATATTCATCTCCTCCTTGAGCCAATCAAAGGCCCTCTGCGTTGTGCTGGTCTCATCCAAGTCTCCCATCTTAGCCAAATCTGTGAGTGGTGCCACTTGTTGTGAGAAATCTTTAAGCAACTTCCAGTCTGGTGGCCTTCCTAGTGAAATTCCTCGAAATACTATAACTTCATGGTCCAGAGTAGACTATATATCTGAGTGGAACGATTTTTCCTTGCTTCGTCTACACAAATTAGTCTCCATATTATGTGTGGAGGCTTCTAGAGGTGGTTAGGTGTGTATGCCCCTGATCATTTGATGGTTACCGCTCTTCTTATCTATCCATTCCATCTGCAAGGTCTCCCAATTTGTGGTGACCTTCACAAGTGTAATCAACCACTGCACACCCAATATCACATTGGTGCTATGAATATAGACCACAAAGGAGTGATAGAACATACTTTACACATTGGATCATTCTAGCTCCTAGAACCAAAACTAAGAATCCTTCAAAATCATCAATGGGTATTGTTCTCTTTTGCACTAACTGAGCATCAATAAATTTTTGGGTAGCCCCACATTCTATCAATACTGATACCTGTTGACCTTGAATTGTACCTCATACTCTCAAAGTCGGATACTTGGGTACTCCCCACAAGGATGCAAGGGTCCCTCCAATTGGAGAAAATTCCCCATTTCCACCTCTTGGTGGTGGTGGATCCTCTCCTGGTGCCACAATGCTAATGTCCCCTTATGGCTCCTATTCATCCACATATTCACTATCAGATAATACCTCAATATAGTGTGCCTTAACCATAGCACACTGGTGCATTGGTGCCCATGGTTATTGTAAAGTGAAGAAAATCTTCCTCCTCCTCAAATCTCTTTGGAAATCATCACTAAAAGATCCTTTTTTTTTGTTCTCCTTTGGCAGAGGGACCTTAACATGTTTCCCCTTCGGCTAAAAAGTGAGATTTTTCTGAAATGGAGCTTTTTCCCTTGACAAAGTATCATGTATGTCCCTAGCCCTCTCAATGGAATCTTGGAGCATAGTTGGTCTAGTGGACTTTACTAACCCATGCATAGGCTTGGCTAGACCATCAATAAACATAGACTCTGGCACCATGATAGAAAGTTTTAGGAATTCGGAGATATAGGTCTCTGGATCTCCTGACTACTTGAGCTTAGCTAGCTCAACAAAGGGTGCCTCTAGATCTCTTCAATCAAATATTTCTACCAACCTTTAGGTGAATTCTGCATATACAGTCACATTGACATGCCCCAATATAGAAATACCATGAAACCACCATTAATGTGCCTCACCTTCAAGGTGCACCACTTCTATCTTAATAGCTTCAATCCTCTATACTTGGTTCAATTGGAAATATATGTCTAGTTTCTACACCCAAGACTTGGTTGTGTACTTGGATGACCCATCAAAAGAAGGCAGAAAGAATCTACCCATAGTATGTTGTAGATCATTGTGCTGCATGTACCCTCCACTCCTATTCTTATTTTGGGGTCTCCTGGTATCCTTCATCTGAGAGAACTCCTGGAATTTCAGATTCTATTTGAATCTTTGAGATTGAGACTCATACTCTAGAAAATAATCTTCAAGTGTATCTTGTCCTTGGGGTCCTCCACCTCCATTCCCTGTTGCTAGGAATGTCGGCACAATGGAGCATTGGGAAAATTTCTACCTTACTAGTTATTAACACCAATTATGTGAAGTGTCGAAGCTTTCTCCACGTAGAAACCCTCCTCGGGTCTCCTTTTGTATTTATATCCTTATCTCCTTGATTTCATTGGCAATGTCTTGCATGGTTTGGAGAAGAATCTTTCGAAACTCCTTTTCATCCATTTCTCTTGATATTGAAGTATTTCCTTTGTCTTCTTCGCTGCTGGTATAATAAAACCTATGAAGTCTATTAATGTACTACTTCTCCCTTCCTGTGAGAGGTTCTTGTTGTTCTGATGACATAGGTGTGGTGTCTCACAGGCTGAGCCAAGATTATGCTTCGATACCACTGAAAAATTCCAAATTAGGAAAAACAAGAATATAGAACATAAAACTGGAAAATATAGTAAAATATCAACACATCAAACATGAGAATATAATAGAGCCATTTTATTAGATTTCATAGTAGAAAATGAGTACAAGATATTGAGGAAAAAGACACTCAAACAAGGCAAAACAAGCCTCAAATGATGCTATAGATCAACACATGTAATATTTCTTCTATAAAAAATGTAAGAGGGATATGAATGCAAAAAAATATGGAGAATGAATGTATCTTGAAACTAAAAATATATAGATATATGGATATAGTGCTCATAAAATGTGAAGATCATAGATCTAGGCTCTCTAGCACAATTCCAGTATAACCCAAAAAGGGTTTCTTGAAATACTCCAGATAAAAAATGTAGCCCTAGCGCTGAATTACAATATACAAATGGAAAAATTCTAGGAGGTGGCTGATATTATGTAAAAATGGCTTTTACTCCTCCCAATAACCTTCCGGATGAAGGGTTTCTCCCCTCACTGGAAAATTAGCTCAAGAACTTTGGTTTTAAACCCTCCACTACAACTGCCCTTTTGAGTTGCGCAATTCCTGAAGGAGACTGCACTGCTAAAGGTGGCTGAATATTTGCCTGATGCCAGATGGTGGAATGAAGCTCAAAGTAACCTCTCATGAGTGGGCACTCAAAGTCCCTCGAGGATCAGCGTGGGATTTCTTTCCGGAAACACCATTGTGATAAACAACGCAACAGACTCTGCTAAACAGTTGAAGCGTGCAAAAGTCATCAAAGATATAACATTAGAAATATTCAGAATGATTTCCTTGATTTCCATCCCCTTCCTTATATGCATTTAGAGCCTTGTCTCCCTTGGTCCCACTCAATAATGAAGCTATTATCATGGAGACTCCCTCCCATTATGAATGCATTGTCCTCCAATATGTCTCAACTACCTCCATGACTGTGGTGTTGATTTGGTCAATATTGAATGCATCCACATGCAGTGACACCCATTCACACCAAGGAGTTCTTTATTCAACTAGATACGTTGACCCACGTTCACACTAGAAGCGGTTTTATTCCTACTAAGGAGATATATGGGTCCCCCTAACCTCTTATTACTCTATTTTATTAACAAAAGAAAATTTTAATATTCCAATTAGCTAAAATATAATTAGGAATATTACAAAGGAGAAGTTGATTTATGAATTAATTTAATATTTATGGGTTGGCCTACTAGCATGTTGATCCACTTAAAAACCCAAGTGGTCACTAACAAAGTTATAAATAGAGGCGATCTCAATCAAATTTGTACACTTTCTTAAGCGATCTATAATTTGCATCCATCAGTTTGTTTCATATATGTTTATGTTTTGGATTGCACAGGTATGTTAGTAGGAGCTCACGTAGTGGATTGGGGTCAGAGTCTGGTGCACATTCCATATCTGAGTCTAATAAGGAAGAGTCATGGGCAGAGCACACTGAGGTAGCGGTTGAGCGGAGGTAGAGCCGCTAGATGGGTTTGATGAGTTCACAGCTCAGCGGGTAAAGCTGCTGGCAGGACGGATTCATGCCACAGCAAGGGTTATAAGGTACTTATACCCTCAGCTGCGGGAACAAAAAATTGTGGTAGCATCTCAGAGTCCTTCAACCACAATGTAAGCAAGTTAAGGCCATGACCAAGAGACTTTCTAGGAAGATGAAATTTGGTTAATCTTCAATTGATTGTGTATTTCTTCCAGACATCAAGTTGTCCAGTCACAATTGCATCAGAGCATCATTGACACTCTCATGGATTCAGATCTAGGACTTCAGAGTTGAGGTCACTTGGTGATATTTAATATTCGAGTTTTTGTATTATAGATCTGTTTGTTTCTACTGCAGTTGTATATTTAGCCCTCATTCAGTACTAACCATGTTCATCAATTTTCTATAGCCAATGTCAGTGCATTTCAGTTCTTAGATTCAGTTTCCTTCATGTAGAAACTTGGGTATGGCTTTAGTTCTTCTATGTTATTTGTTTCTTTCATCGTAAATATATGTTCTTGTGGATCATTGTACTCTTGTTGCTGAATCATTCAATGAATCTCTCAGAAGAATAATTTCCAAGGGTTTTCCCCATAGTGGGGTTTTCCTTGGAATTTGACCAATCTTGGTGTCTCTATGTGTTCATGATTCTCTTCCATTGATATTTTATTTTACACTGCTTAGATGATGATGTTGATGGTGTTGTTCTTTCCAAATAGTTTCATTTTCTGATGGTTAATGATATAGAGATGTACAATGGAAAGAGTATTTGGTGTGAATACAACATTTTAATGAAGAAATGTAACTATAAAAGTAAAGAATGTTGTTTCTTTATGAAAAATTAACATGGTATCAGAGTTGGTTGAAGAAAATCCATGAGGATCACCCCATGGAGACACTTCTATGGAAGTAAGCAACAGATGGTAGAGACCTAAAATAATTATAGTGTATGAAGGAATATGTAGGCATTTAGTGGATAATGGTTTTAGAGAAACCCTGGATTGTGGTAAAATCTTGAAATTTGGTACATGAAACCCTCGCATGATCTATGAGGAGGCTCTCAAGTACTTGGGATGGATTTGACAAATGATTGATAAAGTTGTTGTTTGAAGGAATCATTTTTGTATGATCATCGGCTGACTCTTGAAGTTTTGTTCAAGAGGGAGAGGATCATCTCTCATTAAAGATAAGTATTCCTTGAATTATAAACCTTACTCATGTTTATGCTTATAGATCTGATTTCTATGATTATTGTTTGTATTAATTACTTCTTACATGTATATTTGAGCCCCTTGATATATATAAACTCTATAATGAGATGTGATAAGTGTATTCCTATTGAGTATCTTTAAAAATGCATGAAATATAGCTAGATGGGGAAATTAAGAAAATTTGGGTAGATCTGGAAATGCAGCTAGATCTAGAAAAGGAAAGATTGTTACATCTGGAAGGTAAAGAAACGTTTGCGCACTACAAGCTTACTATTTGAAGGTGCACCGGTAATACCATAAGGGCATACATGGTATAATTTTTAATATTATGATTTAGCTACAACATTGGTTGGCTATGTAAGCCCTTCGATATTGTAATATTCCCAAATGGGGAATGCAACAATATAATGCAGATTTCTAGGAAAATAACGCAGTTCGTCAATGACAAAGAAAGTGGCTAATATGGAGACCTTTCAAATGTATCTACAACAACAAAATATATGTACAATATGGCCCATGAGATGCATAACAAGAAATAAAAGTCTCCAATAGAAGAAAATCCTCAAAAAGAGGTGCCGCAACCATGTATTAAGACTGGAAAAAGATTTACAACGTTATTCTATTAGGTTGTAATAGTTATTGATTACACTTCGGATCTAGAGCAAATAAGTGCATGAAAAGTCAGATATATAACAGATCCATACACTATATTGGCTCTACTTCAGAATCCCCTTGGGGTTGTCAGCATTACACCATGTACATGAAGTAGATCTGAAATATAAGTTTGCAGATTTGCCAAAATATTTAGATATTCAGAAGTATTCAAATCTGATCTGATATGAACAAGAAATAGACCTCCTCCAATTGATCTCCAAAGTGAAGGGCAGATCCCCAACACTTGAAAACCAACTCTACGAATGGTATGCCAAAAGACCCTGCAACAACACCTACAGGAATAACGTAAGTTTGGAAGTAAAACTATGTTGTAGGGTTTAGAATGTGGTTGGCCACATGCCAAGATTAGAAAATGAAGCTCAAATCATCGAATACTCTCCTCCCAATGGAATAGAATCCTACTCCACTGAAAAGGAGCACTTAAATGACCTAGATTTGAAGAGATCTAGCCTCCAGTTGCTATGGCTTGTAAAGAAAATGAAACCCTCAATAGGATATGCATTGTAGTTGAAAGAAGAAGCTTGGCCTTTAGCAATATAGAGAACAATACAAAGCAAAATCTTCCAAGAGGCCTCTCAAGGATAGAGGTGGGATTCTCAATCACAAACACCCAATGCTAAACAACATTAATTCTCAGCTAAACAACAAGAGAATGATCTATGTCTAAGTAGAAAATATATTCAAAAATATAATCTCATCAATGACCTTCTCATGCTGCCATCCTCTTCCTTTTATAATTTAAGAGTTTTCAAACCCTAAACCTCCTCCAAAGAAATCACTCCTTTCACACAAAGCATCTCCATCTAAAATGGCACTGTGCCTTGTTAATGGCCACTCCTCCATGACAACGCTATATATTTGGTCAAGGTTGACCCAGTCAAAATATTCCAGCCCCTTTCACACCTAAGGGTGCTTGATTTAGGAGCCAAGAATTAGCCTTTTTACATTTGGCATGGATTTATTCTTTATTAAGGAGTATTATGGACCTACTTTTCACATTCATTCTTCAAAGAAAGAAATAAAACAAAAATGAATATTCCAATTATCTCATGACTAATTAGGAATATTACATATATATTGAGAATGTCTACTTCTCGAATGGATCATGCATGCACATATAAGAGTGGTTGGGATTTATGTTGATGAAATAGTGCACCTCGTATTGAATGTTTTGATCATGATGATGTGCTTCATTCTCTGAGGGTACTTGATGTGATTTTTTATCATGGACATAATAGCATATGTGTGGCTAACATATATTGTTTTTAGATCTTGATTCTAATTTTACTGAATGATACTCTTGATTGTTGATATGCATAAGATCTGTTGGATCTCTTATGTAATTTTATGTCATTGATATGGTATTGATAATACTTGTGATCAAGATGATGAAATCTCATAGAAAGAGTAATTTCACCTTGTTTTTTTATCGATTAACCTAACTTGATCCTATTGATTATGATATGCATGGTATTGGAAACAATGATGATAAAGGCATATCTATGATATTGTTGTTTCAAATCTTTAACTTTCTGTGGTTATAACATGTAGTGAAATTAACATGCATTTTTATTGGACCTTAAGGTTGTGTTGTCACATCAACGTACCGCCCTAATCTTTCTAGTCCAACATGTGATGAAATATGGGTGGCATGATGATCATGATAGATACGTTTTTATCTGTTATTGCTTTATCCCTGTAAATACATGTTGATGACATGAATGAAATAGATTCTCATTCAGAGGGAGAATCTCCGATAAAATATTCTCATTCTTTTCCAGTATATGTTTCATTGCAATATGATTTAAGTATATAACATTGTCGATATAAAACAAAGGTTTGAGCCTCATTCACACAAATGAAGGCTCATATATGTGACTATGCCTAGTAGAAACATAATTTAATTTCTGTATAATGAATTTGGTTTGTACTCTGAATCCATGGATATCTGATTTGTCTTGTCATTGTGAACTAATTTCTGGAATTGTTGGAATTAAGAATGAAATCAGATAGTCACTTGAAAGATGTTAGTTTTGTAGATGTATTGTAGATGAAAGTAATATATGTAGGCTCGGAAAGTTTGTATGTTTGAATCGAACTTGTGTGTGCAGGTGACTAAGACATTCATATGGATATGTCATTGTGTTTAAGGATGATTTATATTGGTAAAATGTGTTTGGTACTTTTCACATTATTCTTAATGATTGAGAGATATCTAGATTTATATATCTTACCATGATTGCACATTTAGATATGACATGATTTGATCTGGTGATGGTTGATTTTCCTAGATGACTATGTTATGTTGTCATAGTGACCTTTAGTGTCATACTTGAGTATACAAATATATGTTTCTATATCGATGTCCTTGTTCCTAACACAATGGTTGTTTTGATTTAGTATGAACATGCATGACATAATATTGATATGTATACACTTACATCTAATGATTAAAATGGCCTAAAAACATTATATAAAAACAATTTTATATATATATATATATATATATATATATATATATATATATATATATATTATGTATCATTATATTAAAACATATAAAGGTATAAAATAACAATTAAATCTTCAAATATTAGAGAGAGCTTCTAATTAAATAAAATTCTTAATTCTATCTAAAAAACCAACAATCTAAGCAAGATAAATGTGCAATAGATTTATGTTCAATGACTATTAACCAACAATGTATAGATAAAATCAACAAAATATTAAACACAACTTATCATACGATACCAGGGAGGAACACTTCCATTAAGTAAAACCTCAAAGACTTTGTGTTGTATTATTCCAGAAACATTTACAAGAGCTTCAAGAGCTAGTATCCGATCTAAAAGACTAGATACTTTTCTTGAAAAATGACTCCTAATTTATAGATAAATTCTCCAATTTCTAGTTGGCTTGATCACTATCAAATTAATATCGACCGTTCATAAAGATATAACTATCTTTTAATTACCACTGCCAAAATTATTTATATTTTTAGGAAAAATGAAAATTTTCATTTAATTGGTATTTAACTAACTCAAAATTAATTATTTTGACTTAATTTCCTCAAAAAAATGGCTTTCAATTAATCCCCAAGGCCCAAGGGTCCAAATTTTCTTGATTTATTGAATATTCCCTGAGTGGAGGACCTCCAAAATTAATTCTTCTAGAAGCCATGAAATTTTTTAATTTGAAGAATTTATTTTTCCTAATCTTTAACATAGACTTAAATTAATTAAATTTTTGGTTGAGGTTTTTTAATTTATTTTTTCTAGAATATTTAATTGATTGGCAAATGAGGGGATTTATTAATTTTTTCCAACCCTCTAATATTTTAGCACCATGGTTAAAATATTAGTTACATAAGATAAATACATTTAACCAATCAAGGGGGAAGACTGGTTCGCTATAGACTCTCAAATATCTATCCAATTTTGCACCTCAGAATATCATTTAATACACCCAGTAATTCGTAAGTAAATAATATAGATAATTGGCTAGGATTATTCCCAAATTAATTTTACAATTACTTAGTAAGAAACAATAGGACTCACTTAATATATTGATGAAAAAATCCACCCTAGCTTTGGGGGGATGCTAGAGGGAAAAACTATGCTGATCATTTGTTTCTAGAGACACAGATGAATTAGTAAGATGAAAAGCCTCCTAGGATAGAAATCATCACCAAAGTAATAGGATTACCTAGGTTGTTACATACATGGTGGAATTACTAATATAATTTAAATTAAAAACATGTAGAATGGATTTACATCTTTAATAAACTGAAGATTGCTAATGAATCCTAGATGAATGGTGAAATCCCTTTTGCGGAAAAAAAGGTGTATTGCTATAGCGTCATTGACACAAATTAGTCAAAAATATGATAATTTTAGTAAATGTGAGTTTTATAAGGACACAACACAATATTTGGGCCATGTTATTTCCAATAGGGATTTTTTGTCGATCCTCAGAAGGTCAGGGCTTTCTTGAATTGGTGCACACCTAAGGGTGTGTGAGTGTTTTTTTCCTTTCTCAGAATTATAGGGTATTACTGAACATTCATAGAAGGTTTCTCAAAATTAGCTTACCCCATCGCATCCTTACAAAATAAAGGAAAAAGGTTTGAGTGGAGAACGAAGTGCCAAGAAAGTTTTGAGAAAATAAAACATGTGCCTATACTGACCCCTATTTTGAAAATTCCAGAACCGGATAAATAATTTATGATATGCATAGATGCTTGCTTGGGGTGTTGGGAGGAGTGTTTATGTAAGGAAACTAAACCCCATGAAAACAAATTTTTAATATATGACCTAGAACTCGCTCGTGTAATACACGCTTTAAAAATGTGGAGACACAAACTACTGGGGAAAAAATCATATTGGTAACATATCATATTAGCTTGAAATATTTTTTCATCCAACCAGATATTAATGCTACACAAGCTATGTGGATGGTCTTTCCTAGTGAATTTTACTTCGATATTAAACAATTAAAAGGAAAAGAAAAGAAAATAGCAGATTCTTTAAGTAGACATGCGCATGCTCTAATGGGACTATTTGTTAACAATGTTAGTACAAAATTCTTGGATTAGATCAAAAATTCAATACAGGAGGAATATAATTATCTATAAAACAACAAAGAATGCAACAGACACTAATGCTAGGTTATGATAAAAACAAAGAAAAGTTTCTAACCTAAATAAATAGATTGTACGTTCCAAATGTTAGCGTTCTGAAAATTATAATATTAGATGAATATCATAAGAAATCGTATCTTGGACACCCATGATATCGGAAGATGATAAATGCACCAAGCATGGAATTCTATTAGCTTGGGATGAAAATGCATGTTGTTGAATACTTGTCCAAATGCTTAGAATGACAGTAGGTGAAGGTAGTATACCTACACCCAACTAGAGTGTTAAACTCACTACCAATTCTTGAATGGAAGTGGGAAGTGATTTTGTTGGAAATTATTATAGGATTACTAAAAATAATATGACAACATGAATCCATTGTGGTAGTATTATACACCCTTATCGAGACAACACGAATTATACCTATACAGTATACCTATGGAAAAACTCAGATTGAAAATGTTTTTATGAAGGACACTTTTCAATTGCGTGGAATACCAAAGATGGTAGTGTCTGGAAGGGATGCTATGTTCACTTCCAAATTTTGCAAAGCTTTAATTGGAGGCATGGGGACACAGTTAAATTTTAGTGCTGCATATAATCCCCAAAATCATGGGTATATAGAGAGAAACAATAAAATTTTAGAGGATATGCTAAGAATGCATGTTATGGAAAAACCGTCTAAATGGAAATATTTCCTACATTTAGCATAATTTTTCTACAATAATAGTTCTCAAGATTTAATACAAAGGAGTCCCTTTGAACCTTTCTATTCCAAAAAGTGTGACACACCTCTAAATTAGATTCAAATAGAATAAAAACTAATACTGGGGACATATGCATTACAAGAAATGGAACAGGTGGTGTAGAAAATTAGACAAAACATAAAAAATGAAGAGGATGGAAAAAAACATTACGCTGATATAAAGAGAACTCACAAGGAATTTAAAATTGAATACCATATATATTTAAATGTTAAACTGAGGAAAAGGACCTTAAGGAAATGAACCTGTGCCAAATTGGCACCATGATTTCGCGAACCTTTTGACATATTTGACAGGGTTGGTCAAGTAGCATGTCAACTTGTATTTCCCAACAATATCAAAGTATAATTTTTTTCCATGTATCTTTGTCAAAAAAATATGTCCATGATAATTTTCACATAATTTATTGGAATTTCCTACAGGTGGAACTAGAAGGATACTTCCTAGCAAAGGCACTTTTCATATTATATCAAAGATAGATCTTTCTTCAGCATCAAGTTGTCGCTCAGGTTAAAGTACAATGGAAGCAATTTACACCTAAGGAGGCCACTTGGGAGATACACAATGAAATACAAGAAGGATTTCTAACACTATTTGAGAAGGGCAGTAATTTTACACAAAACACCGAGGATAAATTTGAATAAAGGGGGGGGGAGATGTAATACCCCTTTATTCTTTATGTGAATATCTTGTTATTTTTATGTTGGACCATTTTTATATTTGATGGTTGAACATCCATGTAGGACTTGAAATGAATGTGAAAAATAAAGTTATTATGATGTAATAACTATATTTGTATTAATAAATAAAATGTGAGAAATTACATGGGAAAGAAACAATGGATTTAAGAGATTCTTGCCAAGATTTAGGAACCACTATTGGTGGATAAGATCAAGAGAAGTATTCCCTTAAATGACTCCTAAAAATCCCTATGAGGAAAAAGAAAATATTTAATATGCTAGGAGAGAAAGATCTATTAAATATGTTAGTTGGAGAAACACATTAAATATGGGTTGGATAAAGTGACGTGAGAGAGAAATGAGGGATTTAAATAGAAAGGAAAACCCCCTTTTTCGGAAGAAAAAAGAGATATAAAGAGAAGAAGGAAAGCCTAGGCAAGTGGGTTAGAATACCCAAAAAGCTAGACACTACAAAAATATGCTAGGGAAGGAGATTTATAAAATACAGTACCTGGGAATCAATGAGGTTGTTGTTTCCATTGGAAAGCATATATTAGCTCGGGGGAACTGGCAGATTCAGTTCATGGTCAGGAGGAAATTGTATTTTCCAAATTAAATTTCCAGCAACAGATATGGTAAATAATATGTTACATTAAATTTTCTTGGTTTATTATTTGTGTATGCTAAATAAGAGAAGAAATTCCTATAAGTTGCACATGAGTATAGCATATTTAAATTGTTTTCTTAAAGTTTACTATATCACTTTTATATACTAGGTTGTGATTGTTTTTAAGGATATGAGTGGATGAGCCTACGACTATGTGATGTGTATTGATTGGTGCTCCAACTTCTATGAATTTATCTACCATGAACTCTGATGATAGATTTTACTTAAAGTATAAGTATATTAAAGTGTATATTCTAGATGTATCTATAGGAGATTGGAACTATTGAAAAATATATGGTTATGTATTATTAAAAAAAAAACAAAACTATATAAATAGATTACCCATGATTTGGGTGAAATTTCCCCTTAATTATGAGAGTCTGATTCTCATTGCAATTACTGGAAATTTATTCTCAATTATGCTAACTCGGTACTTTCTTATAGAGAACACAAGGTGAGGAAGCCAATTAAAAAAAAAAAAAACATAAAGAAACAAATATGAAGTGCGGCGTCCTTAGTATCGATTTGTAGCTGCGGGATGGTGAATAAATTAATTAGTTGGTAATGGAGTATAGGTACTTTAATTATTGTTATGCGTGTAAATGAAAACTTCCTTTTAAAGGGGAAAATCATACCATGATTTCTCATTTTTATTTAATAAAATTCCATTAATGTTAAGGGTAGCAACATGTAAATTTATCAACCTCTTTCTAAAGCTAAATTTTGAGGCGATCAATAGAATTGGAACATAAAAAAAAAAAAAAATTGTGCTTGGATGACATATAGCCAACAAAATGTGCCAAGCTAAGGTTACGATATATGTAGACATTTTTAATTTACAAAGAGAAACAAAGTGACAAGCAAACCCAATACAATATTAAACCATCCGACAACACCAAATATGTGTAAGTGATGTGAAATTTCTTACAGAAACAAGGTGCTTTAGAAATATACCAATATATTTTAATTGAATGAAAATTGTATAATTTAAAGAAATGCTATTCTAATCGCATTGAGAATGAGATTCAAGCTAACTGAAAAAAAAATGAAAAAAAAACGTAAGCACATACAAATATTGTAGAAACTCGCTAAATAATAAAATGGATGTACAAAAATACATCCTTAAAACATGTCATGTGCACTAATACTAAACCTTAACATAATTAAGAAAAACCACACTACAAATTTCCTAAGAAAATTAAGACAAATTTACGTCGAATGAAATGGAACAATAGTTTTAAATGTAAGTTGTTCAGGAACAAAAACATAAATAAATTTCAAGCATAACATAACCATTGTGGGCATCCATTTTATCTATTTTTAGGCTACAGATCATAACTTAGTAAGCTCTAGGTATCGAGACCATGGATAAATATATTATCTAGTGCCATTGAAAATTTTACAGACTCGGGCCATAGACCATGAAATAATACCATTGGGAAACAAACTCCAAGCAAAATAACAATTATCACTTAATCCATTCTCACAGGAAATTTAACAATAATAATTCGAGAATGAAATTTGTAATCAAGAAGACAAGAAATGTGTCATTATACTAGAAAAAAAATAGTAAAATTTGTTAAATGATGAAGACTGACATGTAAGAGGGTGATTAGGAATTAGCGCAAAGACATTAGCCACAACTATGTGAAATAAAAAATGATGTTAACATCCTCATACCTACAACCACAGGTATAAAAATAGTACGTATAAGAATTCCCTGGGAGAACGACCATGAAGTAAAAAAAAATAATAATAAAGAAAAAAAGAAAAAAAAAGATTACCTATAAAACCAATGTTAACCATAAGGAAGTCATACCTGTAGGCATGCACTTCTTCACCTGCCATTCCTGCATTAAAATGTAGTAAATCCATAGAATCAAGAAGGTGCATCCAAAATGATGACACATAGAAGAGATAAAATATCGAAAAGAAGTGTTTGCAAGGTATGAATACCCTTCGGAGATGAACTTAAAAGATACATAATGAAAATTCTAGAGAAACAAACGAAAAAAATGTTATTCCCCTTAGACTTTACCTATATTTTTTTCCAACACCCTATGGAGCTCATCCAACCTTGAAACACAAGGATTGACATTATATGTCAATGTTTCTTACAAGGGAAGGGTTGCCAAAGACGTCATTGGAAGAATCATAACCTTAAAAAAATGTGAAAGGAAAAACATTGGTAAACCCATTTACCTGAAGGAGGAGTGATAGAAGCACCAGAAGGGAGAGATCTAGATTCATGCTGAAACACATAAACATAGTTAGTTTGAGGAAGCATATGAAAAATATATTTCGAAGGGGGATTTGTTGAGGAAGAAAAATTAAATGATATCAAAGTAGGATTTGCAATACGAATATTGACGAATCCATTTTAAATATGAACTCCAAGTATATGGAAGACAACCAAAAGAATTGATGGATAATGTCATGCCATGATACCCTTGTGAAATATCCTAGGTACCAAAATGACGGTGAAAGGTCATGGTGAAGTGGTGTTGCGACAATAAAAATACCAGTCGGGGGAGGGGAAAACAAATTGAAAAGGAGAATATCTGAGGGTGTTGAATTAGGTTTAGGGCCATTGAATCCTTACACTTGATCATTCGAAAACTCATCTCAACCATTCATCGATTCAATACGATAGGAAACATGACCTTCAAGTGACCAAGGAGGATGTGTCTAGTGCTTGTTTGAGCATGAATCCGAACAACACTCAGCCATCGAGCCATAAAGTTCCAGATTCATGAATATGATATAAATGATGCAAAATATTAATAACATTATTGCCAAAAGTGGTACCAAAGGTATAGTACCATTATAGTATCAAACACTAATGTTTGTACTCTAGTGCATAATAATAACATATATGTATGTAATAACTTTTACATAATTTCACATAGGTATGTTAATGGAATGAACTTTGGAGTAAAATAATTCTCATGAATAGGGAATAACGACCATGGAGTCCACAGAAATTCATGAAAGATATAAAACCCTTCTAGGCTAAGATTAATATATAGTGGTGTTAATTATAAATCCACTCAAATGTTACAAAGTTAAAATTGATGTTGCAGTAAGAGTATAGACCATTGACATTGCATTGACTAACTTGGTAATGAAATTTTGGGAAATATATTTTTTATTAAGATTATATTGTCTTACGAAGAAGACCATCCAGAAATAGGATGAATAAATGAAGAATGAGTACTTTTTTCACTTAAACCATGATATAAGAGAGTTTTTACCAATGCATAAAAAAATTATATTGTTGTGGAAACCAGTTTCAGGATATTGATGTTGTATGTTTGTGACTGGATAAATCAAGGTCTGGTGTTGAGTCAACCCATAACGAATGAATCTGTCACATATTTATATTCACTACACATGCTTTGTTTTAACTCTTGAATTGTATGATTTCCTGAAAGGATTAACACCATGCATAATGCGTGGTAATAGGTCGATAGTGAAGCATGTGTCAATTGGAGGTAGTTTATCATGAGTCGTCAGAAAATCCTGTCATACTATGGAAAACAAGTTACAAAAATCACCCATTGGAATATCCGGTGATACTTCACTCACTTTGTAGGTGTTCCTGAAAGGGTCGTTGTTAATGGGTCTTTATTTTCCACTGTGTCACAAACGTTGGGTCTATCAAAATTTCACATGCCAACAAATGGTTCCATTGTGGGGAGTGGGATGGTTGTGTGACAAGATTGTATTATAAGACTGTAAAACCGTGGAACCCAACAAGGGAGGAAATTACATGGTGGTTCATATGGAAGTTGCATGATTTTTCTATGAAAGAGATAGGAAACAAGAACCAGAGGCCATAGAAATGTCTACAGAAGTATGTTTTTGCTAATTTCCATGAAGCTCTCTTTAAAGGTTTCCTAAAATCTTGATGGAGTGGGTTCAACAGTTGAAGGAAAATAAACCAACATATAGGCATGATGGTCCAAGGAATTGGATGACCAATGATGTGAACAAGCTTCAATATCTATTAAATAAAACCTCTTGTGCTATTGATTTTTGGTTTGAAATTATTTTTGAAGATTATATTGTTGACTTTGCACTGCAGGTAACAGTGTCCTATAGTACAACACAACGGAAATTTCAGATGGCACTTAGAGGTAGATTTATAAGGTTGATACTGTTGATGATAAAGATGATGTTGTATGGCCATGATGTCTTTCCTCTAGAATGTGACACCATGCAAAACTAATTCACACATGTGGATGGAAAAATGGAGCAGAAATTGGATATTATATGAGAAGTTGTACATGAAAAGAGGAAGAAGGACTATGGTGGAGGTTGATATTTGTCCCAAAACTATGCAGAAAAATGGAAATGAAAGAGATGGAGAAAGAATGTTTTGAGGATGGAATTTTTAGGAGTGGGAGTAGGTAAGTGCAATCTGACGTGGAAGGAGGTTGATCAGTGTCTATTCTTGTTGAAAAGGTCCCAAAGGGAGGGGATAGGAGAGGCCATCATAGGGCACAAAGAAGCGCTAGTGACGAGAGCTATGAAGGGATATAATTTTTCACACTGTGAAAGGTGGAAGGAGAGAGGGAACAACTAATTCCATATAGTATGTAAGATTCAGAAACACAAACAGAAAATTAGACCATGCCTAGTGCTAGCACTCTGTAAATATGCCTGCGCTAAAGAGAGAAATTTGAGAGGTAACCAAAAAACCACTTTTAGGCTAGAATCTAGTCCTTATAGCCTTGGAGAGGGCTATCTCACATAGGTTTATTGAATTATCTGATATTAGGCTAGGTATAATGTTAAATATATCCTATTTTTAAAAGGTTTTTTGATTGGATGAGAGAGGGATACATTGGGCATAGACTCATGTCAATTTGATAATTTGTCCAATAATAAAATGAACAAAGAAAAAGGTATTTTCATAGGGGAAAGGTAAGGATTCTTGGTGATTTAATTAATTATTTGTAGGAGGATGAGTGTGAGGAAGGATGGAAAAAACACAAAGAGTATCAAACTGAAAATAAATTTTACATGTTTCTTTAAGAGGAAAACATAGATAACTTGGTAAAACAAAATCAAAGCATATTTTAGATGAATTCTAAGCATGAAGACATATTCAAGAGATGTAAACACATAATACACTCTTAAAATATGAAATAATCATAACACCATCAATATCTGACACGTTAATCCCTACAAATCCCCTTATGCCTTTCATCCATTCACTGGCAACATTTTCTCAGAAAATACAGTACACACAAAGTCTATTTTTCTCTAATCTGATGAACCAACCAAATGCATTGATATTAATGAATTATATACAATATTCTCTTCCTAAGTAAAAGGGGGTATAAATTCACCATTTCCCAAAGATAGGAAGAGGTTACAATTCTTTAGGAATAAAATATTTGGAAAATATACTCATATCCTACTAACTAGAGTTTGGTTTTTGACTAACAAAAAATTTGGTAACTAAAGGGAGAATCATGGGATTTCGTACAATAATATTCAGAACATCATCCAAATAATTTTGGAATAAATTATTACAAGTTTTAGGTCCAAAAAGTTTAATTTCAAAAAACTCTAGAACTCTGGCGGCAAATTTGGCTAGGAAAAATTGTGAAAAATGGGTCTCAAAGTGACACGTAAAATTCCCAAACTATAACACCAGTGCAAAAATAGAAATAGGCTTTTTCTGTTTTTACCATTATTTAAAAAAAAATATTTTAGTTTTAAAAAATTAGTTTACATATGTTAGAATAGCACGTGAGAAAAAAATGGATAAAATAGGAAGAAAAATAAAGAATTTTATTTTTTGAAATCTAGGCCTCAAATATAGTTGCATATATTCCTAAGCATGATATATGTGTAGCACCTAACAATTTTTATTTTTATTTTCCCATTCTTGACCAAAGCCTTTTTTGGTTTTTCAAAATTCATCTTGACTTGGTTAGAAATGACTCTTGAAGTTGACTGTGTGAAAACGCGGTGTCGACATTGCGCAACCTCCTAATTCAACAAAACACAAAAATGAAGCGACAATATTTTTTGAATATATCCTAAAATGTAATCTAGATTGAGCTTAGGGTTTACAGAAAGTTAAAATCATCATAACCATTCTCAACAAAATATTTGAGCCTAATCCCACTCACAGATCACGAGAAAATATGAAAATGGTTGTTGATGATTGTGGCTCGTTTCTTCAAAACCATGTAGTATTTTTACTTGAAATTAAGTGGGTTTACTCATATTATCTCCATACATTTCCTGAACAAATTTCATTAAAAACAGGTACATGTTTTAAGATATATGGTGAAAATACGGTGACTATGTGAAGACGTGACACTCTAAGATTATATTATCTTTGGACATCATCTGAGATGTTTAGGGTACTCAGATGGAATGGAATGACCCATTAAATGTTTTAAACTTGAGATAATAATCCTAATAAGAATTCAAGCCTTATAACCCAAATCCACCTTCTTGGAGAAAAAAAGCAGCGTAGTTGCGCAACACACCTCCATCCACATGACATGACCAATTACAGATCTTATGATTGAGAAAAATGACTTAGAGTGGATTTAGATATTCCTAAAAATACCTCCTACATGTGTTCATTGAAGCAAAAAATGCAAAAAAATGATGATTTCTTTATGAAAATGAGTTACCTTGGCAGAAGAGCCGAAATTTTCCTC
Source organism: Pinus albicaulis (assembly GCA_034641835.2). NCBI lineage: Eukaryota > Viridiplantae > Streptophyta > Pinopsida > Pinales > Pinaceae > Pinus > Pinus albicaulis. Next base: position 330,104,668 of record CM076577.1, on the reverse strand, counting down.
TTGATTGTTGTCCTATATTTTGATGTCATGACCATTCATGATTTGACATGTAAACCGACTTAATACAAATATAAATATAAAATTAATAGAAATAATTAAATGATAAATATTCATATAATAGAGGACTCTAACACCTGTTGTCGAGCCTATAACCTTGCGCACATTCACAAACAAGGAGGCAAGCACTCAATGCACTGATATGGCTAGTGTGGAAGGTAATTGTAGTCATGGATGAGGAAATAGTAGTAGTAGTGGGATTAGTCTAATAGAAGTAGGGATGACACAAGATGCTGCAACTTAGAGTACAATAAGTGTAGGAGGGTGTACTTCATCATAGAGTACTACGCAGACTACCGTGGTGAGCATCAATTTGTAGATACCCATGTTTCATAGTGTTCGGATCGAGGAACCATAACAACATGTGTTTGTATGTGAGGCCATCTAGATAGCTAAGTAGGTCTATGATGAGGCCACAAAGATTTCACATATGTAACCTAATTTTATGGAATGGGCATTAATGCAGTACATGAAGTTCATAAGCATGACTCCAGTGGGACAAAATACAACGCCTGTGGACATTAAGAAGGAATTGATCAGAGAGTTTTGAAATCCTAAGTCAGAGTCCCAATACATTTCCTAACTAAAGGAAATCAATTATATTCTGGGAGACTCGTTAGGGGACTTTGACCAATGGTTTAAAGTGTTGAATATAGGATGATGCTTGAAATCATGAATGTGTAACATAAAGAATGGTTTATTGTAGGACTACTTCCCCACATCAAGATACCTTTGGTGCAGCAACATATGTGCACATAATATAAATCTCTAAAGATTGCACTAAATATAGAAGCATCAACATAAACAACACAGGAGAAAAATGGTATGGTTAAAGTGCAATCATAGTTGGGTTCATTAGCTTTGCAACATTAGGACCTGACCAAGGGGAAGGAAAAGCGGGAGGAAGTATGGTGCACCATCCTTTGAACATAAGATCACCATAGGAATGAATGTAAATTTTTGACTAATTACATGGTGATTTGAATAGCTAACCAACTTTCACAAGGTAGAGGAATGTGGTGCGAGGCCATGTATGTGGCCATATATTGTCTAGTTTCTCGATGATGCAAAATTATGATGCCACGGCCCATACTCTATTTTTCATGATGTCCAACACTGTTGTGCACTATATTTGATGCATGAGTACACGTTTGACTCATTCCGAATGAAAGGGCCTAGAGGGGAAGAATTTATGTCCATTACAAGGAAAATACCCTCTAGCGCAGGTTATAAAGGAAGCTTTTAGTGTTATAAAATTGGCCAAAATTGTCAAAAAAACATTTGCTACAACATATATTTATGGTTACAATGGTTTTTGCAGAGATTTTAATGGAAATTCAACACAAAAGAAATAATTGGATGACCACAGGTTATTACAAATGTTTTTTTCATCGATACGCTACTAAGTTTGCAATGCACCAGTGCGTGTCATCTAGACGGTGGCCCCGGGGCGGTCGAAGGTTCTTACACCGGGTCGTCAAGGTATAAAACTGCATTGGGCATAGTGTTGGTGATACAACGCATGGGGCCATGCCAATTGGTCTTGGGATTTGTGCAGTGCCCGTAGGTCGTCTTAATGCACTAGTGCATAGACTTATAGAAATGCACCAGTGCACAGTATTAGACAAACACACTGATATTTATAATTGGTGTTGGTATTTGTGAGGTTCCCATACATCTTATAAATGCACCGGTGCGTAGTCTCACTTAAAAGCATTGGTATGTCGTATCGCACAAGCGCACTGATATTTTTAATTGGTTTTGGTATTTGTGTGGTGCCCATAGGTCTTAGAAACACGCCGATGTGTTGTAGCATATAAATGCACAGGTGTTCATTTTGTATTTTTTAGAAACATCGACCTGTGACAGTGCAATTATTGTGATTTTTCTGAATTCATTATCCATCAAAAGTCGACGCATCTTATAACAATATTCATATTAATTAAATTTTTATTAATGCATTTGAATGTGATGTTTGGATTAATTTGTTATATCATATCATAATTATTGTGATTTATTCATTATTCATCGAAAGTCGACACATATATATTTTATAACAATATTCATATGAATTAAATTTTTATTAGTACATTTCAGAATGACAATGGAGAACAGAATAACGACAATGGAGAACACAATAAAAAAAATTAAAACATATTTTATTATATATATATGAATAAGATAGTCTTTGTCGTACAAAATGGGAAATTTATTGGTATCCCTTTGTCTTTCAATCAGGACACTATGTCCATTACATAAACAAAATGTCTGATTTCACGGACAAATATTTCAAAAAATACAATGCCTTTATTTGATATCCAAACATAGTGATCATCATTCTTCGCTTGAAGTGTTGTCACTGCTAGAGCTACTTCCATGACTTGGGTTATTTTCAGGAATATTTTGTTAATGGTGTTGATTGTTTTCTTCTTCTTCACCTTCCACCTACAAACATAAAAATAAACTGAAATGAGTATATATACATTGGTGAGAATAATGAAAATTCCAATATTAAATAATATACATCAATGTAAATCGAAAAGAAAAATGGTGTACCATACCAATAATTGACTCATAAACTAGATACATTCTTTCAAAACCATGTACCATGCCATCTTTCAAAATTTCATTTGTTTGCGCAGTTCCATACTTTGTTTCCTGCAAGTTTTATATCCCATAACAAATAGTATATTTAATATAAAATATCTTTTTGTTCTATTAATTATAGACGGAGCTAAGTAAAACAAGATTGATAGATGCTTACAAATTCCACAATTAATTTTTGATATGCCAACATATACTCACCACGCATATTTAACCCAATTTCAATCAATTCGTCTGATGGTTCTTTTTTGTATGTTAGCACCTGTTTGAAGAAATTCGATGATGATTTTTGTAAAAAAACCTAAAAAATACAAAAATGAAATCTAGTTAAGTTGTTATAAGGAAGTAACAGTTACTCACAAACTTAGATATCAACCATTTTCTTCCTTGTCATCCTGTTTTATGTGCTGAATGGGTTCGATTTTCTTTTCTTTTCTGCAAGAAAATTCTTGAAAATTAATATTTAATACTAATTTTTTTATTTATTGTACTTAATGATTAAAAAATTCAATGATTACATAATACATTTGAAGCACCTTGTTGTTGAGATGGCTCCTCCTATGATGCAATTTTGTCCATTTCTTTGACCATCTCCTTGTACACCTTTTTGGACATTCCTACTGGCATATTTCTGATATCAACTTGTTCATATTTTCAGATTTTCATAATATTCCTGAAAATGTAACATGAAAATAAACTATTTAATTTCTATATTGATATATGAAAATTAAATATAACAAAAGTGATATTTATAAATAATTCTAGACAAACATTTAAAGGAATACTACTTTTTCATTCTTTCTTTTTTCTTGTTGTACATTTTTTCTGTTAAAATTTTGACATGTCTCATTCACCAATTCTCTGGAAACTCTTCTGGTAGTTTAGATAAAATTTTGTTCTTGGAATCATTGGATTGGTTTTTTTATTTTAAGTGGAAAGAATGTCTATACATTCGTTCCACTAGATCCCTCAAACTTTTGTAAAAGTTTTTCCCCATTTCATTAACCTCCAACACCACTCGAGATGAGCTAAGGAGCAATTCATTTTCATTTGCATGTTATATTTTTTTTCTTTTCTTATAACAACATTCCTTTTCTGAGCTGTTGGTCCCTGTAGAACATTAAACATATGTGAATTAATAGACTATTTGGCACATGTTATCTAATAATTTTAAGTATATTATTAATGAAAATTAAAAAAAGAAACTCATATTGGATCGATAGTATTTTTTTCATTCACCTGATTCATCCTTTTGTAATTTTTCCATCAAGCTTTTAAGCTCTTCTAGTCCTAGTTTAGAAATAATCCTATCGAGCTTCATCATTTTGTGGCTTTGCATGATAAAAAGTAAACAATACATATTAGTTAAACTTACATATAGTTAAAAAATAATAAATTTTGTAAAGAATTTACAAACAACTTGCCTTTTTTTTTTCTCTTGATGTGTTATCAATATTTGTGTTACTTGATCTCTTCTCAGTCAGTTCTTTATCAATATAAAACCTATACCATATCATTCATTAATATATTTATAAATAATTTGTCAACTTTTCAGGTAAAAAATAAACCTCAAGAAACCGGTGTGCCTTTCATGTTATACGCACTGAAGTCGGTGCATGGAGGTATTATAAACGCACCACAAAAATAGTATAATATACCATATGGTGCATCGGGGTATTATAAATGCACCACACAAAAGTGTAATAGACCGTACGGTGCTATCCTCCTAACATATCGCACCAGTGCGCTATTTTAGATATGGCAGAGTGATTTATTTTTTATTTTTTTAAATTTGTTATTACACAGTACTTGCGTTGTGCGCTGTATAATACAGTGCACCAGTGTGCTCGGTTATGTTGGACGCACTGATAAAAAAATCCATTTTTTTCAAAAAATCACGCAAGGGGTGACATGGATTGGGATCCGAATATGAAAGTCATCCTATGGGTTGGATGTCAATGTAAAATGAAAAGTCCTAATTATGAAATAACAAAAAAAGGGAGAAGAAAGGGAAAAAAAAAATGAAGGGTTTAGGCTAGAAATGGATAAAACTATAGAAAAAGTAAAAAAATGCAGAAAAATTAAAAACAATAATCAAATTTAATCACAAGATCATTTGAAATTCTATGCTACAAGGTTTGAATGACCAGAGGTCTCAATTTTGATTTTCTGAATAGTTTTTCTCAAACGTATTTCATTGTTCCACAGTGCTCACGTGCTCTCTTGCTCACGATATGTCTCCTACAAATATCTGGCTGAACATTTTAGCAAAAATACTGAAATAATGAAAAGTGTTTAGTATTTAAAGAATTTTTTTATGAAATTTGATTTTCGATATTAATTTTCTGCCCATTTTCAATTTGCCATTTTTTTTCACTTAAAGAAAATAGAGGTGCACTTTTTTTATTTGTGTTCATTCGTCGCCAGTGCATCAATTAATAGCACCACACTAGTGCGTCCATTGGTAACACGACATCGATGCATAGTAAATAAAACACATCGGTATGTACTAACTAGAATGAACTGGTGTGGTTATATGTACATTAGCATCGATTTGCAGCTGGGGCACCGAAATTACTTTTACGTGTGTACACCAAAAATATACATGTTGGAAATGTACATTTTTCTATGAAAATCTCTATGCCATTTCTTTTCAAAACTCCACCTCTTCTTCTTTTTGAAAAAGGAACTTGAACCTTTCCATAACCTGCAAAAAGAAAAGGTGCCCCATGATTTTCTTACTAAACCATGACCTGCTTACTCATTGTTAAGTTCCTCCTCCATATTGGCATCCAATTTCCTCTTTTCTCCTTTATGCTTTCTATCTTGATCCTAACAAATTTATTACAATCTATATTTTACGAGAAACTGACCTTGAATGTTCTAGGAGCAATGGCAAATTTGTCCTTCATTCCGCATTTGTTAGCAAAAGAAGACCAATTTTCGACTAGATGATGCAATTATTACATGTGGAGGCAATGGTTTCCCGTAGAAAATGAGTATAGGGTTGAGCAGAGGAAAGACATTGAAAAATTGGTTATTACATTAGCTTTTCCAATGGGAAATTGATTTGCAAGTGGAAATATGGTAGCTGCAGGTATCTATGATTTTCTTCCCACATAAATGGCCAATGGATTTCCATTTATAATAAAATCAGACTTTTTACTGGTTTCATCCAGAGAGAGCATCATTTTCAATAACAAATGGAAACAAGGAATCCTTAAGTGTATCTCGTTTGCATTTTTTTCGGAATTTCATTCTTTGATAAGTGCTAATTCACCTGTACTTTGAAAATTTTGAATTTTTGGGTACCTTCCATGTGATATTCCGTGTTATCCATAGGACCACAACTCAGACAACTTAGAGATGCCATTCATGTTCAATTGAAAGTCGATGATGTACTTTTATGCGACGTTAGCTTTACTGGTAAAAGTTTGTGTAAGCCAACCGAAGCCTGGACAATACTCCTAGCTACTTTTAAATGCATTCTGGAGAATATTTCCCTTCATGGGACCTACCAGCCAGATCAGCAATGTCAATTGATCTTTCTTTGTTGTCCTTAAGTGAATGAGAATCCTTTCCTTCATGGTGTCTCTTGGCTTTATCGACTGCCTTGATTGATCTTTCTCGACTGTCCAATATTTCCCTGCCATCCTTGTAAGAATGAGAATAATTACCTTCATGTGATCTCTTATCCCGTTCAAGAGACTCAATTGATCTCTCTCTAACATCCCTTAGCGAATAGGACTCCATGCTTTCGAGGGACCGTTTGACCTTGCTAGTCGCCAGAGCATCGACAGGTATATCTTTTCCATCAACTCTACTCTCCCTTTCTCCATCATGGGACATATTAACCCTATTTCCGGCCTCAACCAAATGCTCTCTTCCGGCCTCATCTGAGCTTTCTCGACTTCCCTTCTCATATTTTTCATAAATATTTTCTCCTTTTATACTTTTTCGAGCTCTGTATCTGTCTTCATCCCTATAAGCGTCTTTTTCCATATTTTTGTATTTTAAAACCCTCGTCTCCTCAGAAAAAATCTTTCCCACGATTTTAACCCTCTGCTAATCTAATACTTCACTTTATAGAATAACCGTTTTCCAGTGCACGGGGTTTTTATAGGTCCAGCCTCATCTCCAGGATGACTTCTGCTAGATGCTAGTGGAGGCTACTCATATGGCGCAACACGAGGTGAATGATCATGATATGATGAGTGGCTCCTCACGGACTGTTGATCAAGTGTTGCATCTCGACCATGCCTATAACATGCAACAGTCCTCGTCAGCCACGTAACTGAGGTCGTCGCTCCTAAGAGATGTCACATTAGGCTGTACATGTTATGTGACATGCCTCTCCACATCTGTAATAGCCTACCATCGGCATGTATGTCTCTTTACTGAGCAGGCCTAATGCCTGCCTCAACCATCAATGCAGTGAGTTGGTCACCCAACTCCATTCTCTATCTAGTATCAAGTCTATTGCGCCTAGAAAAAGGCGATACCGGCGCACTAGCATGGGTAGGTCTCTTTGCACGGCCTGCCTCTTGATGACCCTCGTCATCTTCCATGCCCTCATCATCATCAAGATCTACACCTGGATCATGTGGTGGTGCTGGCATGTCATTTCCATCAAAATATCCAACGTCTGCAAAATATATACAAGTACACAACAATAATTAGACAAATTAATTACAAAATTTAATAAAAACAAGTTAAAGAACATGTTATAATAAATTTAAATAAAACAATAATATTACCTCCATCATCTAGCAGCTCATCATCTGTGAAGAGGATGTTGGCACACCCTCACCAATCCAATCTAGCATAAGGACAAGGGACCATAATGAACGGATGAAACTCGTCAACATGTGATATCCTCACTAGAAATGTAGCCTTGCCCCTCTTGGGCATCATTTTCCACCACATGTTCATATGTTCCTTGACCATCGGCTGACGAGGTAGCCGAAAAAATGTAGGCCTCGTCTTTGGAAACCTTTCAAAAAATAAACAAAAAAGCTTTGAACTAAAAGGGAAATTGACCCTCCTTTTTTCATGAGCACGACATCTATATAAGGCTGTACAGAACTGCGACAAAAAAAATGGCAGACCACCTGATAAGTAATGGATCCTATACTGAAGAATCAACATAATATAGAATCGATCAACTAATGTGTTTCCCATCACTAGTGTTGTGTGAAATTTTAGAAATGAGAAGTGAGAGGCATTGCATCTCCTCACTACCAAATTCACCAATACGTAACTGACCTCTAGGGACCTAAAAATATTTAGGAGACAATATTGATGCTCCAATGTATCTCTGGGGGTACAGTAACTGACTCCCTACTACAAAACCAGCTGGAACCTCTGGGAACGAGGGAAAATCTGCCCCTCTCCTTGATAGCCTTGTAATGAAATATATATCCTCCTTAGTTGCTGTGTACCACTAGCTAGGACCAACCTGGAAAGCATGTCAGTGGGAATTCCACCTACGGATAAGATGTTTCAAAAACACACCATGGGCCTTTAGGGAAGTAGCCTCCTAATAGAACTTGAGGAGGCCTACTTGCCTTACGAGCCCCTGGGTAGCTGTTGTAATAGGCTGAGGGTACACATCTCTCTCCCTCTCTCATGCCTCCCATAGGCGAACCATGTCATACTGCTCCACCAGTTGTTGTTGTTGTTCCCCCTCTTCTCTCTGAATGATTGAAATATTAAATACATTTTTTTTTATTAAATGAGACATGTATTTATAAATATACATATATAGATTTTTTTGGAAAAAAAAAACCAGTCAGTGTGCCACAAAAAATAGTCATGCACTGGTTTCAGTGCATCGTTTTTTTGTCATGCACTAGGGGCGGTGCCCTAGATGGCATTAAACGCACCGTATGCGGTGCACCTAAAAATTTTAAAAGCACCATTGACTATGTACGGTGTGAGGAGTGCGGTGTGCTGACTAAAATATACACCCCAACGCATATAGTTGTGTCAATGCACTGACTTCCTGACTAATTACATAGTCAATGGTGCAGTCTTTGACCAGGATGCACCGTTGATGTTAGTATGAATCTTAATCGCAAGTGTACGGAAAAGGCTAACTTTAGCCGTGCATAACAAACAGCCCTAATAGCAAATATGGCTACCAATATATTTAGATATTCAATTAGTTGACCAAGATAAATGTTGCAAAATCTAGTTCTATGCATTAAAAGACATTAAGCAGTAAATAAAAGCAAGAATTGCTCCAAGCATCCAATAGACAAGACAAGAATATGTTTAAAGAATTTTTTATTTATGGCACCTGGGAGGAGAACATAGAAGTATGTTACTAGTCCTCCTTAATGGGATGGGTTCTTTTAAGTCCTTATCACTTCAGATCTAAAATCCCTCTCTCTTGATTGTGTAGAAAACCTAGAAAAAAATGGAACTCAAAGGGAGCTCACAAGAAAAATGGTAGCAAAATATGACAATGATGGTGGATCAAAGTTGAACCAAAAGTATAGATCCAGAGTCATCTTTCGGCAACAAAAGGAAGTGAGTGAATGGAAAAACCCTTCTATTTATAACACAATATTGAGTTAGTCTAGATATTGGTGCATAATTAAAATATTATTAACCAAATCAAGATCCAACTTTTATGGAATATTTTATTATATTTGTTGGAGGGAAAAAGAATTTAACTTGCATCAAATCCCTTTATTTGTAAATACTAGATAAATAAATCATTTATTTATTATTTGAAGGATATGGTTGAGTAATAATCTAATAAATAATGATTTATTTAATTATTTATGAATGACTTAGTCAAATTTAACAAGGAATATTATTTAAATAAGGTTTAAATAATTATTCCTAGAAAATAATAAGTAAATAATAAATTATCTAATTAATTTTCCTGTTTTGGGTTAAATATGACTAGGAATATTAATTAAACTATTGTTTAACTAATTATTCCTTGATGAAAATCAAACAAATGTGGATTTATTTAATATTTCCTTATTGGGTTTCCTATTTATACCATAAACAACTTAATAAAGGTGGTTTGCCAAGTTATTTTTCATATTGAAAGAAATTTTACTTAGGGTAAAATTGGTCTTACATGGTGTACTTAGGTCCATATAATAGTAACACGTTAGATGACCAAAAAATGGTGTAACATATTTCCCCCTAGCATGCGAGTGTTAGGAGCTAATCGTATGACTGAATTACATTGTAAGAACTCAATCAATAGACACCGAAGGGGAAGTGAGAGAGAGAGAAATATAAGGTAGACCAAAGCACTAGAGGACTAGACCATGAGGAGGTGAGACTTATAGGTGCAACAAGTCTCTTTTATGAGTGAGTACCTGTGCTATAGGCGGCGGGGAAGGCATACCTATGTCTACCGAGACAAAGTACAAAGAATAATGTGTCCAGTAAACAAGGGATTGAACTATATAGTACATGCTGGCATAAACATAAGCCAGATAAAAATAGATAATGAATCCAACATACATACTATGCCTGGGATAACATCTAGGACTTATACAATAATATATGAGTACATGAGATACAAATACAACCCAAATTCCCCTATAAACAGGAAAGGGCTCTAAAAATCTGACTGTTACATGCAAAAAAAAGGAATTGCAAGTGGTTGAGGCTGGCATCATAAAATCTATGGAGCTTCATCAAAGGCTATAATGAAGAGCTCATCCGGGTATGTGGGGGGCTACCTGTAGGGCCACCCCCTCATGACGGATGAAACATCTCTCACACACCCGGGAATTTTCGGTATCATTTGCTGCATCACTGAACCATCGAGTATACGGATGTCGATCATGCTTAAAGGAGCTGGAGCTGAGAAAAAATCAATTCAAAGGGCAATAAGGAGTCCCTTTTCTTGATTTGAGGTAGTGAACTAAAGTGGAAGCTGGAACCAAGGTACACCACCCTCTAGACCTGTATTCTAGAATGAATGATATGATGTCGACAGAAGGAGGTCTACCATAGGTGAGGCAATAAGGGGTCCTCAACTAAGGCACGAGAGAAAATAGTAGAGTGACTGACAGACTAACACCAGGGATGATGATGAAATGGGGGGTGTTGAGTAGCAGACAGATAACTTCCCTTGTTAAGCCATAAAGGGCATGGATGACCTGGTAGAAACTGACACAATATCAAAAGGGATAGGGAAAAATAAGCATGAAGGGCATAATGTGCGACACGAGAGAGGAATCAAGCAATGAAGGATGGAGGACTATAGCGGGATACAAAAAGGGACTCAGGATAGACTCCATGGATGTGATGATGACTCAACTCAGATTCTCTAAACAAGGGCGACCCGATGATGCTGCCACATAGAAAAGGTCGAATGGGGACCACAAAAACATGAGTGCAATATCGTGACTCACAACGAAAATCAACACAAGCATGGACAAGTATGGGGGAAAAGTAGTGCCCCAAGTAAAAGTGTTGCAAGTGAAAAAATTCGATTTTTAGGAGTGGTGAAGTGACCCTTCTTGGACAAAATGTGTCCTGGTGAAGCATCAAATCACAAAAAAATAACAGATACCCATTTTAGGGCTCGGTGAGACTTTTCCAACAGTACAAATTGTTTTTCAAACTGAGCTATGGTTTGGCCATAGTAGGCGAAAGAAAAATCAGGGGTTTCTCTTTTAATAAGGCATTTTCCCTCCAAATTCACTCATTTGCAAGTGGAGTTGTGGTGAATTTACAGAGGAGAGAAGACCCTAAATCTTGTGGCAATCTTAGTGGCTAAACTGACCATTGGAATCGAGATTTTTTAGTTGTAGGTAAGAGGCCTAACCATACTCTTTCAATTAAGGGGATAAAATTTTCAATTTAGAGCTCATGAATAGGCTAGGTCCCACTTTTTGGGGTCTGTTCTGTGACCTGGGTAGTAGGTACTAGGCAGAAAACTGTGACCTGTCCCAAGAAATGACCTAAAAAGTGTGGTCTTTCAAAGAAAGGGGGTTTTAGTGGTGTTTTTCACTGAGATTTGGGACTTTTATGGTTGAGGGGCATAGGTGCCCCCAAGCATGTTTTTCTCATGCCAAAATGTATTTAGAAAAGGGGGAATCTAAACGCATTTTTATGATGTGGTGCACCATATGTTTTTGTTATGGTTATGCCTTTTGAGAAAGAGAATGGAGGATTACCAATCTCTTTTGGTACTGCATATATGAATCAAATGGACTAAGTTTCTGGGTTTCCATACATGGTGTCATTATCACAAAGAGTAGATTTTGAGATAATGAACTGGTGCTTTACTAGAAAACCCAAAGGTTGGTCAACAACAATGTCTAGGGGACTAGGTTGCTAATGTAAGAGGAAGGAATGATGAGACGGATCATCCCTAGAGTGATCTGAAGTGATATGGGACTCTATAGGTTCTTCTAAATAGGGAATATTTGTGGTACTAGAGTCGACACTACCAAATGCACTAGGAGAGTTGTGGAGAATTGATTCTCCCGGCCTCTCAAATATGGGTGCCCTCTTACCCAAACATTAGGTGTCAATGTAATGGGCACAAGGTGTATGTGATTTGAATTCATGGGTTTGATGTAAGGGGGATTAGATAAAGTCATGGGTGTTGACTAATTCCATAATGTCTTCCTTGTAATAAAAGATGGGGTGACTCATGGAAGAAAGACCACCTGATGCGGCGAAGCTACTTGACCCATCATCATGAGAAGAGAGGTTCACATGCGCATTGTCACAAGGGGTGACGAAAGAACAATTAGATCAAGGATCCACTGATGTTGAGCCCAAGGTGATGGTGGAAGGGAGGTCAACTGCAATAGGAGGGGAAGGCCCAGGGGGGTCTTCCATCAAGGATCTCATAGATGATGATAGGTAGTGGACAGTGGTAGAAGAATCTATCATTTTGACATCCAGAGGGGAATTTCAATAGGATTGGATGTTTCCTCTGGTTTTGCTTAATCAAAATGCGCAAATAAGGGAGCGGTGGACAAATTGCACTTGGCTTGGAATTGGCGGACCGCTTCTAAAGAGGAGTGTTACTCTTCAAGGCAGGGACATAGGTGAGTATAGCGGCCATGGAAATCACAAAAAGCACAAGGGTGATTTATGCGCAAAGACTTTAGTTTCGGGACTGAATCTGGTATAGTGACATATACCTCAAGCATGTCATGCTATGGAAACGTTTCATTGACCATGGGCTTGAGGTGAGGCAACTCTGGATAGGTATGGGTGGCATGACTGACAACATCACAAAAAGCACACTCAATAGTACGCTTTGGCAGCCGAGGAGGGGCAAGGTTTGTCAGGGAAACCTTGTCTTTAGATGCCTTCTTGTTGGCTTTTCTCCCGTTACTCGAGGCTATCGCAACAGGAGGAGGTTCCTGTTGAGGTGGCTGAGGCATAGTAGCATCGAGAGGGGTCATAAGGACCGGTTGAATGGGGGTCAAATCAAGATAAGTTTTGGGTTTACCAGGCAGGGTAGTGGTTGGAGGATCAAGGTACTAGATGGGAATCCCAAGGGTTAGGTTAGGGAGATAGGGTAGCCACGAAAGGTACCAATAGCACTCCAGGAGGGGGAGCTAGGAATGGTATCTGACCAGAGGGGTAATGGCCAGGCAGGATGGCTCCAAGATGGTTAAGGCTTGGAGGAACTATTGTAAGAGGGTAGAGAGGCTCACAAATACCAACTGTAGGTGAAGGGCCAAGAGGAGGAGGTCCAGAAGGTTGAATCAAAGGGCTAGGAGTAGGCTGCAGAGGGCAAGGCTGCTGACTATCCGAAGCAGGCCGCTTGAGGGAAGCCCGAGAGGATTTCATAATGCAAACATTCGATGAGATAGGATCATAGACAGGATGAGGAAGACTAGGGAATGTGCCAAGAAAAGAGGAGTATTTGTAGACTCCAGGTGAGACACTAGTCAAGGGATCGACAATTTTCTTACTGGCCACCGAAGATATGATGGACTCATGGGAGATCTGAGACTTCGGTTCGTAATATTTCAACTGGTCAATGGTGACTATCATTTCATTATGGGGAAAGGACATCTTGTGGTGAACCGCATATGGTACATCATACATCGCATAGGTGTAGTTACGACCCAATAGAATGTTATAATCTAAGGGGGCATCAATGACTTCTACGTCAACACAAACAGTCTTGCTTGCAAGAGTAATAGGGAAATTGTGGAACAAGCCAATGGCTGGGAGGCGTGGCCATCCCATGCTTGGAGAGTGATCATGGAAGGGGCCAGCTCAAGTGATCCAAGTTTCTTCCAAACCAAAGCGGACATCACACAGGTGGATGCCCCCTCATTAATGATACAACGAGAAATGCTGGTGTTTCAGATCTTGACTGGGATATGAAAGGCGACGGAAGGAGGAAGAGGAGAATATTTTGACCGATCAACATTGAAGATGATCAATTGATCATCTAAAGGGTCTACAATGCCCATGGAAGATATTAGAGCTTTTCATTATGAAGGGAACGACTAGAGGAGCTCCAGCGTTGAGATGGTAGAAGGAGATTGCGCCAAATAATCTACTATACTATACAAATGGGCATATTTGCAAGAAGCAACATTTCGACGTAGTGGTTGGTATGACCCTTTGTCTTAGGCTGAGGGATCTACAAAGGACCATTAGTTGTCGAAAGAGGCTCTGTAGAACATGAAGAAGGGCACTCAGGGACAGATGTAGCGAGAGGCTAGTTGTACTGACGCGACCAAGTCTAAAGGTTGAGGTCAATGATAATAGGTTGGTTAGAGTTCATCATGAGAATATGGTAATCAGAGGTACTAGACGGAGGAGGTTTAATGGCCGCTTGACCTTCAGGTTGTTGGGTAGCTACGAATCCTCGCTGAGGGAAAGGATTAGGAAACGTAATCGACTGACTAGGCACGACACTAGGAGGGATGGAAGGGGAGGCTTGGCATCCTCACAATTTTTCTTGAGACTCCCACATATGCGAAATCTATGGTAAATGAGGAAAATCATGCCTGCAATTACCATAAAAACCACAACAAGAACAAGGCTCATTCATGCAAACAGGCCTGTCCTACTTGGGTTGAATGCTTTGTTGCTGGTTCGCAGTGTTAGGTGCATTATTTAGAGGATTAGGTCTAGGATTACCAGGGGTAGATTGATTTTTAGTGCCTTTCCTCTTCTTTTTGGAAGGAGGAGGATTAGTCACGCCCTGCTATGCATACACCTGCCCCTGAGGGGGTGGTGGCTGCAGTTGTAGGGGTTGACAAAGCAAGGGAGGTGGAGGTGCTAATGCTGGAGGAGCTGGAGCACCAGGTTGTGGATACAGATAATAAGGAGGTTGGATAACATTGTTGCAAATAGGAGGTTTGAAAAAAGGAGGAGGCATGCTGTATCCTGGATACATGCTACAGGGAGGGGGGAAAGTGCACGAGGTTCTAGCCCTTCCCTGCGGAAAACCATAGCCCATGGGAGGTTGAGCGTATGGATGAGAGAGAGAGCTCCAGTGATACCTTCATCGACATGAGATGCCCCTGGTGTGTGGGCACCACCGGGTCTAGGAAGATCAGGTAGAACAATATAAAAATAACCTGACTAGCGTAGATCAGGTCATATCTAAATGTAAATTGGAGAGTGGCTTCTTCGGTTTGAGGGAAATGCGATGCAACATCTTTTCCTATAGTAGGAAAAAGAGATCTAAGGAACTAGTCCATGTAGACACGGTCTTCGAAGGTAGGGGCTCGACATAGGCTCTTTCTTCTCTACCATTCCTGGACATGATCGGATAGGCGGGTTGCAGACAATTGACAGAAAGAAGCGAAAATTTTAGTATGAGTGTCATAATGAAGGGGAAGCTGGAAATAAGATAGAAAATCCTGTGCAAGGATTGCAAAGGTGGTATGAGAGGATGAGGCTGATCAAGATACCAATGAGAAGCTTTGCCAGTAAGCGTACGTTGGAACAACATAAGACAGGAAGAGTCATCAGTAATGGAGTTAGACAAACACCACATGTGGAAAGATCGAACATGATTGGTAGGATCTTCTCCAGCAAGACCTTAAAACTTGGGAATGTCGGAAGGGAGCTTCGTTGGCATAGCAGGCCAACTAGCGTCATGGTGTATAGGGCCATTGATCAACTAGTTAAGATCAGAAATAATGAGGCCTGCCATATAGAGGAGCAAGGGAGTAGCTGAGGTAGCTCCTATTGCGGTCCAACTAGTGGTATTCCTAGCATTAGGGTTGGGGATACTACCAGCGTTAGGTCCTGAACCAAACATGGTGAAGGTGACAGGTGTAGAACTGGGGGAAAAATGAGAAGGGGAACCCAATGAACCAGAAAAGGAGTCAGAGTGCGGACTCGATGGAGGACTAACTCAAAACCTACGCGGAGGAGTAAGTCTTCCTACTAGTAACTAAGGGTGAAGGCCAATAAGTTTTCAGGATAAATTCCTTGGTGATGCAATGTTGAAGGAAAAAACACGAAAAAAAGGGAAGAGAGACCAAAAAGGGTGAAGACGTGTGGGATCAACTAACTAAAATGTTGAAACAAGGGCAGATACGTGCAGGATCAATTGATTTCAATGTTAAAGTATTTTCTTAGTGGTGTTAACCAAGCTCTTCTTCCCTTAGGATGTGTGTGTTAAGTAAGTAAATTTTAATTTTTAAACCCAGATATTTGTAGAGAAAAACAAAAAAGTGTGCTGTATAACTGTAAATAAACCTACACATAATAGTATATGAAACTAAAATAACAAAAAATAAACAAAAAATAATGCAATAATCTAAACCCAAGGAGGCGGGCCTCTTAAAAATTAGTTAGTAGGTGGGAAAAAATATATTCAAAACATAGCAAAATAGCCAATAGATCTAAGGTTAGGAGGGTGGGGATCTAAATGTTAGATCTACTGGAAATAGGTGCAGAAAAACAACAAAAAATAAGAGGAAAGATTGTTCTAAATTACGTAGCGAAAGGCTATAATATGGAGGGAACCGGAGGGAACCCTAGAGGAAAGCCAAAAAAAAACTAAAAGGGGGTGATTTGGATGGATAAATAGCCAATCCGAAGTGGATCTAAAGGTAAGGTATCAGATCTAAAAAATGGCTGGACACTCTGAAATTTCAGACAACCTGTAGCAGCTAAAACTCTGCCACAAAAGGTGGAGGGTACTAAAGCCATAGAGAGCTAGGTTCCCACTTATATGAGTAAAAGAGAAAAATTATAGGTCCAAAATGGACTGAGACAAAGGTTAGGAAACCCTTAATAGAGGCCCAGAAAAACCTAGAAAAATTTCAGAAAAAATCTTGCAAAAAGTCCAAGTCGTAGTTTTTGCCTGATTTCTGCAGAGGTCATAGGTTTAGGCCTATTTTCTGTGCCTTGGAGGTTTAGGTCTTAGGTTTTGGCAAAAAAAGTGCGACCTACACTTTTGACACTCTCCGGAGCAGGTTTCAGAAGAATGTGTCGTCTCAGCCACGGTTGATGTCTGTCACCTACGCAGTAGGTCTGAAAATACACGGAAGTTAGAATTTTCAATGTTTTGGGGTTTTATAGGTTAAAAAAAACATCAAGAAAAGAAAAACAGGAAGCTCAAGAGAAATCCTAGGGTTTGAAGTAGCTGGATATATAGGGATCTAAAAAATGACAGAGGTCGTAATCGTAAACCCATGTGGAGTTGCCAGTTGTTAGTATGAATATTAATCGCAAGTGTACGAAAAAGGCTCACTTTAGCCATGCATAACTAACATCATTAATAGCAAATATGGCTA
Source organism: Pinus albicaulis (assembly GCA_034641835.2). NCBI lineage: Eukaryota > Viridiplantae > Streptophyta > Pinopsida > Pinales > Pinaceae > Pinus > Pinus albicaulis. The sequence goes on along the minus strand of CM076577.1, from coordinate 330,087,278 downwards.
CCAATATCTTTAGATCTGCAATTATTTGACCAAGGTAAATGCTAAAAAATCTAGATCTATGCATTAACAGACATTAAGCAGTAAATAAAAAAAAAGAGTTGCTGCATGCATCCAATAGACAAGACAAGAATATGTTTAAAGAATTTTGTATTTATGGCACCTGGGAGGAGAATATATAAGGATGTTACCAATCCTCCTCAATGGGATGGGTTCTTTTAAGTCCTCAACACTTCAAATCTAAAATCCCTCTCTCTTGATGGTGTAGAAAACCCAGACAAAAAATGGAACTCAAAGGGAGCTCACAAGAAAAATGGTAGCACAATATGACAATGATGGTGGATCAAAGTTAGACCAAAAGTATAGATCCAGAGTGATCTTTCAGCAACAAAATGTAGTGAGCGAATGGAAAAAACTTTCTATTTATAACAAAATATTGAGTCAGTCTAGATATTGGTGCATAATTAAAATATTATTAACCAAATCAAGATCCAACTTTTATGTATTATTTTATTATATTTGTTTGAAGGAAAAAGAATTTGACTTGGGTCAAATCTCTTTATTTTTAAATAATAAATAAATAAATGATTTATTTATTATTTTAAGGATGTGGTTGAGTAATAATAAAACAAATAATGATTTATTTAATTATTTATGAATGATTTAGTCAAATTTAACAAGGAATATTATTTAAATAAGGTTTAAATAATTATTCCTAGTAAATAATAAGATAAATAATAATTTATTTAATCAATTTTCCTGTTTTGGATTAAATATGACCAGGAATATTAATTAAACTGTTGTTTAACTAATTATTCCTTGAGGAAAATCAAATAAATGTGGATTTATATAATATTTCCTCATGGGGTTTCCTATTTAGACCATAAACAACTTAATAAAGGTGGTTTACTGAGTTATTTTTCATAGTGAAAGCAATTTTACTTAGGGTAAAATTGGTCTTACATGGTGTAATTAGGTCCATCTAATAGTAATAGGTTCAATGACGAAAAAATGGTGTAACAGTTGACCCTGTCGGAATACCGAATGTGGTGCCCTGACAAATACCGGGGCAGATATTTCCGTCAACGCACCCCATTTTCGGTATTCCACATGGTTAATGGTGCAGCTGGCTAAAAGAATGTACAACTCTTTTTTTTCTAATTTTAAAATAACGTGGTGTGCCTTTCGGTACAGCCCCAGAAATTGTGCAGATACTGTTAGCACCGATTGCGGTGCGACCTGTAAATTTTACACTCAGAACCGTTTACCGGTGCGAGCCGAACAGCTCATGCGCACTGGGCGAATTTTTTTTTTTCTTTTAAATGGCTAATTTTGAGGTTATTTTATATTCTAATCTACTAAAAAGCTTAAATATGGAAAAACAAGAAAAATACCTGTACATTTCACCATCAAGGAGGCATATGTGCTGTAGAATTTGTAAAAAAAACAATTTGCCCACCATTTTGCAAAATGAAAGCTGGAGATTGGTGGGAAATGCATAGTAGCAGTGTGTGAAATGGGTGCAATGGGAGCACTAATGTCAAGGCGGCTTAGAGAAGGATAAATTTCGTCAATGCTTGAGAGCTGTAGAGCACTGAGGAAAGTGAAAAATGTGGTTTTTTGGTAGTAATTTTTTTTTTTTAACCCTGTTTGATGCGCATGGTTTTATAGGTGCACCGGTGTTGTGTCTTATGACTGCACTGGGTGGTTTGTATTTTGGTATGGTTTTTTATGATGCACTGGTACGGTTTCTTAATACCACACCAGGTGGTTTTTGTTTTGGTGCGGTGTTTTATGATGCACCGGTACGAAATATTTCTAAAGCACCAGTGCTCTACAGTAATACAACACACCAGGCGGGTGTGTACGGAGAAAACATTGTCTGGTGTGCCAATGTTTTGTGTGCATCGGTGCTTTCTATTGTCGAGTGCACTGGTACGGTTTTGGATGATAAGCACACCGAGTGGAAAACATCTGAAAAACCCTCCGCCCACCAACCTCCTCTAGTAACCTCCACTAGAAATAGATGCATGGGGTATTTTTATAAGGGGTTCCTCAAAAACATCCGCTAGAGTGTCTTTTCCTTGTATTGGTCGGATGGTTTTAACCAACATTGATATAGTCAAGGTTGACAGTACAACCAATAATGATGAGGATTGAGTATACTAGCTAGAGGACCTAGAGGACCATGTAGAGGAAGACGAGGATTTGGATAAGTAAAAAGAACCATAGTCTATTACAATTATAGGTAGAAAGGGCACTATTTTCATGTTTTCCCCAATCCCTTTTACAATTTTATATATTAAAAATCATTATACCATTTGATAGAGAATTTCCTCCAAGTGATCACCAAGTGGAAGGAGAATAAGGATACCAATGTTCAGATGATAGTAATTGAACCTTATAAGGTTGAGCGTCAAGTAATCATTGTAAAATAAGGAGGTGTGATAACAAGAGCTAATGCTGCAACACCCCATACACTGCAACCCTAATCGGTTAAGAGAGCTCCTAAAGTCATTTCGAATTTTGACCCTATATGGGAAAAGTCCATGTATCACAAAACCTAGGGATAAATAGTTGTAGAATAATGGGATATGTCAGAAGCTAGGTATGAAGCAACCATGTTGTGATATTTGATGCCAGTATAGGTAAGGAGCATAGGATAACAATCCATCCAGTTCAGAGTCTACACCAAATTTTCTTAGATTTAGTAAAATATCCTCAGGACCTAGATACATTTATAACGATGATCTATAAATGCACCATCATATTTGAGGATGCTACTACGTGAGATTAATCAAGGGTTGTGAATCAATTCACCCATTGGAAAATAACAAGTAAGGAATTATGGTTCACAACACAAATAGAATAATACAATATGGAAAAAATTATTTTGGACTTAGGATTATATGTAAATATTCTAACAAAAATCAAGTGGGAAATGATGAGGAAACCCAATCTTACCCGGTTTCTAATTCAACTCAAATTGAAAAAATAATTTCATATTTTTCTTATCAGACGATTGTGAGGAGTACGAAAGTAAATTGATGGTGTGTCAAGCACCGACAATTTGGAGGTGATCAAAATCATGCATGATATCGATACCTATATGACTCTTTTAAGGATCAAGTGGGCCTTTGATAACTAGGTAATTATTAATCTAAATAAAAGGAATATGATCTTCGAAGGTCAATATATCCGAGTAATTTCACCATTGGATGCCCATGAAGGACATCAATAGGTCGAGAAATTGAAAGGTGAGCTTAGTAAAGAGGAACTAGATGATATTTATATTGTCACAAATCAATGAGATGAGTATATAAATCCTACAGTTGCTAGAGTGTTGAGCTAGCACAACATTGGATATTGTGCCTCATATTTGGATGAAGCTTTGAAGAATTATAAAAACAAGTTGCATGAATTCAACTCCCAGAGATGCATAGATGTTACAAGGATGGTGCTTTGGATATGGGCCAATGTGTACAATCGACCTCAGTTATCAGAGATATTTTTTTTTCCAGAGTACTAGGAGAAAATATCATATTTTCGACAGATTCCTGAGTTATATTTTACATTGCGCACTACACCAACCAAATAATGGGTTACAGATAAAGAGAAAGTTGTGAGATGGAGATAGTGTAAAGAACTAATGAAACTCATATTTAGGACCAGCGTCAGGGTCCGTCGAGAGAAATATTTAGGTATGGAATTCCCTAAGACTCACCTGAAGCAGTGTGTCACAACATGTATTAGGGGACATGTACTATAGCAAAAATGGTTACATCAATCTGCACATTGTTATGAAACCAGTGACAAAATTTGAAGAAAAGAGAGATCAATGCCTTATAAATAAGACACTTCGAGGGGGCAACCTCCTTCATTTTACATAAATGAACAATTCTTGGATGATACAAATGAAAAAACCTCCTTCTATATATAGGATTCGATGGGATCACAATATAATCCTAGCCGACCTAACAATAATAATGTAAGGGCACAATAATAACAATATTGGGATTACAGGGGTAAAAAAATAACAATAAGGGGGTTACACTAACAATAATAAAGGACTGTACTAATAATATAGGGATGTGACATGCTCCTCTCCTTAAAAATTGTGGTGTCCTCAATGCTTGAGTAGCTTTGGATGCTTCTGTATAAAATTCTCATCCTCCCATGTAGAATCCTCAGTGGGCAAGTTCTTTCATTTGATGAGATACTCTGAAATTGATTGATTTGGTAGCTCTCGAATTCCTGTTTCCGTGGCTGCTTCAGGTTCCAATATTATTTTTACCTCCTCATCAATTTTTGGCAATATTTTTTGAACTAGAATTTTTTCCCCTATAACCTTCCTCAAGCATGAAACATGGAAAACTGGATGCACTTGTGAAGAACCAGGAAGCTCCAATTTGTATGCCATAGTACCAATATTTTGCAAAAACCTTGTAAGGACCATAGTACTTTGGCGATAATTTATTATCCTTCTTATCTTGCTTAAGGGACATTGGTTTGTATTGTTGTAGTTTTAAAAATACCCAGTCTCCTACATCAAAACTTATCTCATTGGGATGTTGATATGCCTGTTGTTTCATTCGATTTTGTGAAAAATTTAGGTTATCCCTTAAGAGTTGGAGAACTTCTCGTTGATGCTCGATGTGATAGTCCACTACTTGAAACTTATAATTTTCTCTTAAAGGATATGTGATGGATGGTGGATGATATCCATAAAGTGCCATAAATGTGGTCATTTTTGCTACAGTATGTAAGGAAGTGTTATACTACCATTCAGGAACAGGTAACCACTTGACCCATTGTGTTTTCTTATTAGATACAAAACAATGAAGATATCCTTCCAAACATTTATTCACTATCTCAGTTTGACCATCAGATTGAGGATGATAAGATGAGATATGAGCTAGTTTAGTACCCAAACAAGAAAATAATTTTGTCCAAAAAATTCTTGTAAAAATGGGATATGTGTCACTTACAATAATCTTCGGGTTTCCATGTATCTTTTGAATTGTTTCCATAAATATAGTAGCATCTGTACTTGCTTTAAATGTATGTGATAATGCACAAAAGTATGCATACTTGGTAAGTCTATCAACTACCACCATGATGACACTCTTTCCTTTAGACTTATGTAAAACTATGATACAATCCATTGAAATATCCTCGCAATGTTGACTTGGAATGGATAAAGGTTGTAGGAGACGTGGAGTCTTAATTTTCTCAACATTATTTTGCTGGAAAACCAAGAATTCCACCCAAAAAAATTATAATATCAGATTTAAGGCCATCCCAAAAAGAATCTTTCTTCACCCTGTGGTAAGTTTTTAAAAATCCTGAGTGACCTCCTAAAGGAGAAGTGTGCATTTCGAAAAGAATCTTTTGTTTTAGTTGGGAGTTATTGAAAATATATAAGCCATCTTTGTACCATAAAGAATCATTTTTCCAGCTAAATGTATCATATGTACTAGGATCTTGTTCAAATTTTGAATGAGTGTCCACACTTCTTCATCCTTCTTCCATTCATCCCTTGCTTTAGTTATCCTATCTGGCTGGATAATAGAAATGGCACAAAGCAATGCTTCCACCTCTTTATCCTTTCTTCAAAGTGCTTCTGCAACAACATTTAGCTTCCCTTTTTTTTATATGATTTCAAATTCATAACCCAACATCTTTGTGACCCATTTTTGCTACTCTTCTGAAGGTAGTCTTTGTTCCAAAAAGTTCTTAAGACTATCATGAACACTTTTTGTCTTGAAGTGTCTTCCCATTAGGTAAGGTCGCCATTTATTTAGTGCATGTAGTATTTCCAACATTTACTTCTCATAAATAAATTTTTGTAATTACTTTCCTTTGATTGAACAACTTTCAAAATTAATGGGCTTTGTTCCTTGCATTAAAACAACACCAATTCCATTTCCTGAGGCATCACATTCCACAATAAAGGGTTTTGTGAAGGCTGGCGTAGATAAGAATTGTGCTAGGCACATTTCCTCTTTAAGATGTTCAAAGGCCTTAGTTTCCTCAGGAGTCAACAAAAATGCATCCTTCTTCAATAATGTTGTTGGAGGTGCTTCTATTCTCCCATAATTCTTAACAAAATTGCTATAATACCCTGTTAACCCAAGAAATCCTTGCAATTGCTTTATGGTTGTGGGGACTTTCTGTTCCTTAATGGATTTTTTTTTTTTAGCTTCTACCTTAAAACCCTCATGAGATACAATATGACCCAGATATTCCACCTCTTGTACTCTAAAGAAACATTTGGATGTTTTTACTATAATTCTTTCTCCTCCACTAATTTGAGCACCCTGTCAACATGTTGAACATTATCCTTCCAAAACCTTCTATAGGTTAGTATGTCATCAACAAATACAAGCACAAATTTTCTAAGGAAGGGTTTGAAAATGGAATTCATCAACCCTTCAAATGTAGAAGGTGCATTGGTAAGGCCAAAAGGCATGACCAAAAATTCATAACGACTCTCATGAGTTCAAAATGTTGTTTTTCAGAATATCTTCAGTCTTCATTCTAATTTGATGATATCGTGAATGAAGATCCAACTTGGTAAAATGAATTTTTCCATGTAATTCATCCAATAATTCATCAATCATGGGAATGGAAAATTTATCTTTAATAGTGATCTTATTAAGCTCCCTATAATCCAGACACATGCGCCATGATCCATCCTTCTTGTACAACAATACTACTGGAGCAGAGAAATAAATTTGACTAGGTTGAATTATACCAGCCTCTAATATTTCTGCCATCATATGTTCAATTTCGCTCTTTTCGACATAAGGATATTTGTAAGGCTTGATGTTTGGAGGAACACTTCCTAGAATCAAAAGAATAACATGATCATGATCATGAATAGGTGGGAGTCCTTTGGGAGTTTCGAACACCTTGAAATGATTGTCCAAGACTTTTTGGAGATCTAGAGAAATAAAAAATTTTGATGTTGGAACTTATAGTGAGCATAATTGTGCAATTACGCCTTATTTTTATTTCTTCAGAAGCTTTGTCATGACATTAGAGCTTATTATCTTTCATGGCTTCCTTGTGATACCCTGTAGTTCAATTTCCTTTCCTTTCGAAAAAAATTTCATGAAAATTTCTTGAAAATTAAAAGCTACCATCCGCAAAGATTGTAACCATTGTGCTCCTAGTACAACATCAACACCTCCCATTGGAATGGAAAGCATTGGAATATTCAATACATATTCCCCCATGGTTAGCTTTATATCATGACATATTATAGAGCAATTTATAGTTCCTCCATTTGCAACCATCACTTGACATTTTGGTGCTGTGTATAGGAAACAATTCAATTCCTTGGCTACCTCACAATGAATAAAATTATGGGTACTACTCGAATCAATCAATGTTATTACATTTTTATTCTTGATATGTCTTCCATATTGAGAGTTTGAGGAGTGGTAATTCTTGCCAATGCATTACACGATATGGTCGGACTCATTTATTCTTCCTATAGGGTTGGTTCCTAGTGTATATCCTCTTATTTTTGAAGTTTCTTGTTCATTTTCTTCCTCCTCTTCACAATCTATGTAAAATCATTTCTTCTTGGCACACTTATGACCTTTAGTGTATTTTCTATCACAAATATAGCAAATATTTTTTCTTTTTTTCTTCCAATTTTTTTGGTGTCAACCTTGTAGGTTGTGGAAGTCTAGGAGTAGCAACACTTCCATATTTATAGATGTCAGTGGTAGGTTTCCATGTCCCCATAATTTTACTTTTAATTTTTATTTCCAACCTGAATGCCTTCTCCAATATATCAGGTTCCCAAATGCGAACTTCATGTTGTATTTTATCCTTTAAAGTCCATATGAATACATGAATCCTGTGTTCCTCTAGAATATCAGTTACCCTTATATTCAATTTTTGGAAGTCCTAAATGTACTCCATGACTGAACCATTTTGTTTGAGATTTATAAATTGGCTAAATAAGGTGTTACACTGTGTATCCTCACAATGTGCTATTGTTTCCTTTGTTAAATTTGACCAAGTGATAATTTTCTTACGGAAGCAAAACCATCAATGCCATACAAAAATATTTTTTTCTAAATGTAAAGCTGCAATGTGTACCTTTTCTGTGTTTTGCATGTTACTGAGATCAAAATATGTTGGCAATATGATGCTGAGTGTTGTCCTTGATGGAAACCCACTTTATGAAGATGATGGCAACCTACTTAATGAAGTTGTTCTTGATGAACTTGTGAATGATATACATCTGATGTATCTACAATCAGTATAGAAGGTGTAGAAGAAAGAATTTCCAGAATGGGTCAGAACAGTGATGAAAAGTGTATGTCACAAGGAATACGCGAGTTTTTCTAGGGGAAGTCGCGTATGCATGCGGGAAATAACGTACCAAGTTGCGAATGCTCAATTGCGCTCTAAATATGTAAAACCAGGGGTTACTACCATGGTATTGACCCATTGTATTGAGCGCTTGATTGTATATTTGATCCCGTCCAGGAATACCATCGGAAGTGATGTGGTTTTGACTCATGGTATTGATGAAGGAAAAATCTATATAAGGAGAAGAAAATCATTGTGCATGTGTGTGGAAGTGTCTGGGCTTTAATGAATACTTCACTCTGAGGTATATCTGCATGGTTGAACTCTGATCTTGATTGATAGATCTGAATCTATGATGCATCTATGAACATGGTGAAGGTTAAAGATCTCTAGATCTAGAAATGGTGAATCTCTTGGATGATCTGAAAAGAAGTGATGAATACCTGGCACAAATCTACTGAAGAACTTGAAGAAATCTAGGTAATTTCATAGATCTGATCTGATGTGCAAAGTTTATCTTTTATATATCTATACGCAGTTTCAGTTCATGAAAAGCGCGTGTATACGCGGATCTGTTTCAACAAAGTCGCGTATGGATAGTTAGGGATATTTTGGTGAATGCACAGATGTATACGTTGGTTCACTTCATAAAAGGTGCGTATATACGTGGGTCTGATTAAATAAAAAGTGTGTATGATATCTGATCTTATGGTTGCTCAAGGTTGAATGTGTTTTTGCATATTTATTCTGAAGTCTGGGTTATCTCTGATATTCTGGTTTCACCATTTCTAGATCTAGAAATGGTGAGTCTCTTGGATGATCTGAAAAGAAGTGATGAAGACCTGGAGCAAATTTGCTGAAGAAATTGAAGAAATATAGGTAAGTTCATAGATCTGATCTGATGTGCAAATTTTATCTTTTATATATCTATACGCAGGTTCAGTTCGTGAAAAGCGCATGTATACGCAGATCTGTTTCAACAAAGTCACGTATGGACAGTTAGGATTATTCTGGTAAATGTACAGATGTATACGCTGGTTCACTTCATAAAAGGCGCGTATATATGCGGGTCTGATTAAATAAAATCATGTATGATATCTGATCTTATGGTTGCTCAAGGTTGAATGTGTTTCTGCATATTTATTCTGAAGTCTAGGTTATCTCTGATATTCTGGTTACAGTGGTTTCACTGCTCCGTTTGATGCATTGGGAAAAGGTTGTTTATTGACAAGTAAAGGGTTGTGTTGGAGCTATTTGATCTAGTTTGAAAATTGATGAAACATGGTATACAGTGGATCTGAGGGTTGAAACCTTTAGTCTGAATGTAGAAGCTTTCTGCTGGTAGAGGCTGGTGCTAATATCAGGGGGTAGTAGCTCCCTTCCAGATGAGGCTGGTAAATGAGAGCAGGGGGTTGTTGCTCCCTTCCAGGAGAGGCTGGTAAACGAGAGAAGGTTGTAGCCTTCTGTAGGTGTGTGCCTGCGTACTAGTATGAGTCTGAACCAGTACATGTTGTAAGAAGTTTTCTTAATAATAAAAATTGAAGACTGAGACGACGACAACAGTGGTTTTCTCCCGAATTGGGTTTCCACCTAAAAATCCTGGTGTTCATGTGTTTTTCTTATGTGTGATGATTATTCTGTTCTTCCTACACTTGTTTACTATTTTATAAATATCTGATGAATGATTAATGCAATGATCTAAGTCAAGAACTAAATGCATAATTATATCACTGGATATACGCAAGTTCTGTAAAGGATATCCGCGTATATACACGGGTTTGCTTCAGGAAAGTTGCGTATGGTTTTTAAGAAAGAAATATCAAATTTTTATTGTCTGCACTAAATACTGATTCACCCCCCCCCCCCCTCTCAGTATTTTTCCCAACAATTGGTATCAGAGCAGGTCCTTCTGAAAAAGCTTAACCGCTAGAAGGAAGATCAAGCAAGTTGAGCAATCAAGATGGAACAGCATCTATCAAGCCTCCACTCTTTAATGGAAGCAATTTAATCTTCTAGAAAATAAGGATGAGATCCTATCTTGAACAAGGATATCAATATCCAGCTGCAATACCAACAGATCCGACTAAAAAGAAGAATTATGAAATAAATGCAAAAGTAGTCAATGCTCTAACGGGAAGTCTAACTGAATCAAAATTTGTCAAAGTTATGCAGTTGAATATAGCAAAGGAGATATGGGAAAAAATCATTCTAAGTTATGAAGGTGATGCAAAGTTAAAAAGTGCAAAACTTCAAACTCTCAGAATTGAATATGAAAATTTAAAGATGCATAGTGATGATAATATTGCCAATTTCTTTTTACGTCTTGATGATGTTGTAAATCGTATGAGAAATCTGGGAGAAACAATCACAGAATCTACTTTGGTTGAGAAAATCTTAAGATCGCTAACGGCAAAATTTGAATCAAAAGTCTCTGCTCTTGAAGAAAAATAGGATCTTCAAACTCTTATTGTGGTGCAACTTCATGGCATATTGACTACATATGAAATGAGAAGAGGAGGATCATCTGAAGTCAAAGAATCTATTTTTAAAACTTCTACAAAAGAGAAAGAAGTTCAAAAACCAGAAGGATCAGGATATATCTCAGAAGAAGATGAGGCAAACTTTGTGAGAAGACTCCAACTAGGAATCAGAAGATTCAAAGGTAAGCTTCCTTTCAAATGTTTTGATTGTGGAAGAGTTGGTCATTATGCTACAAATTTTCCTTATAAAGAAATGTCTACTAAAGGGAAAGAAGTAGCAAGAAGGAATAAGAACCGATCTAGCACTAAGAAAAGTTACTATACAAATGAAGACAGTGATGGGTTATCTGATAGTGAGGAAGAATGTGAACAAGATCTTAGACTTCTCATGCCATTTGAAAATAATTCTAGAGATGACAAGGATGCTTTTATGGATGCTCTAGATGACAATGATTCTCTTGATCAAAACAATCAACTCAAAATATGCTTGGAAGAAAGTAAAATAATCATAGAAACTCTAAAAAGGCAGAATGAAGAAGCGAAGAAACACAATGAGAAATTAGAATGTGAAGTAGTGAGTCTAAGAAAATAACTTGAGAAAGTAAAGACTCTGAATCTTAGATTTGCTAAAGGATCTGAAACCTTAGATGAGATTATCAAGGTTCAACGTTCTCCTCTTATAAATACAGGTCTTGGATATACCTGAGAATCTTCTCAGGCTTCAACACCAAATTATCTAAAAGCAGCTACAACTGGTTTACTACATTCAGCCAATCAACAAGGGAATAAATAATCTTTACAGGTAAAGCATGATCATCACAATTCAAGGAACACTAACAGGGATATCTCTCAAAGAAGCAACAACCAACAGGTAAATTCAAATAGAAGATTTCATGATCGCAGAAATTTCTACTTCAATGGACAATGTTTCTCATGTCACAATTTTGGTCATAAAGCTATTTAATGTGTTGCATATAAAACCATCATGACAAGAGAAGCAAGAAAGAAAAGGATGGATACTGAACCAAAGAAGAACACCTATAACAACTTTTCTCCTCTTCAAAATGAAGTTGAATGTGCTTATTTCAATAACTTTGGCCATGAAGAATCTGAATGCAGGAGCAAAGTCCAGCCAAAACAGCATGTTCCTTCAAGTTCCAAAGTATGGAAAAAGAAGGAATTACAGGTTGAAAATTGTGGGATAGCGTTATTTGCAGAAGGTAAAGAAAATCAATGGTACATTGATAGTGGATGCTCAAGACACATGGCAGGTGACAAAAGCAAACTTCTTGCATATAATGCTCTAGAAAAAGAAAAGAAAGTTACATTTGGAAATGATACTCCTGCTGTAATTAAAGGAAAAGGGTCCGTGTTTCTAAAAGAAAAGGTGAAGGCTAATGATGTCATGTATGTGGATGGATTAAGGCATAACCTATTAAGTGTAATTCAAATGTGTGATCAAGGAACTGAAGTTGTCTTTAGTTCAAAAGAATGTGTGGTTCGTGATCTTGATACAGGTAAAACTATTATAAAAGGCAAAAGAACTCCAAGCAACCTGTATGTATTGAAGAACTGCAAAGATCAATGTTACTTGAGCAAATATTCAGAAAATTGGCTATGGCATAGAAGGCTGGGGCATCTAAGCTTCTCTCAAATCAACAAAGCAAGCAGACTTCAAGCTGTTCGTGGTCTTCCCAATATTACTCTACCAGAGAGTATCATATGAAAATCTTGCCAATTCGGTAAGCAGACCAGAGTACAATTTAATGCCAAAGAAGGATCATCAAGTAAGCCTCTTGAACTCATTCATATTGACATATGTGGACCTATGAGGAAAAATTCACCACGTGGGGAAGAATACTATATCTTATTTATTGATGATTTCTCTAGAATGTGTTGGATCGGGTTGATTAAACACAAAGATGAAGCATTTGAAAAATTTCAGATCTTCAAAGCATTGGTGGAAAATGAATTAGATCTAAAAATCAAGTGTCTTAGGTCTGATCAAGGAGGAGAATATACATCAAATGAATTCCTTGAATTTTGTGAAAAACATGGCATAAAAAGACAGTTCTCTGTAGCTGGCACTCCACAACAAAATGGCGTAGCAGAAAGAATGAATAGAACAATTCAACAAATGGCTAGAGCTATGCTTGATGACTCTGGAACACCTGACACTTTCTAGGGAGAAGCAGCACATACGGCAACAAACATTCTCAACAAGGCACATGTTCTGGTAAATAGTGACAAAACTCCATATGAACTCTAGTATGGTAATTCTCCCTCTGTGAAGCATTTTAGAGTTTTTGGAAGTAAATGCTTTATCAAAAATAATGATGAAAAGCTTGGCAAGTTTGAACCTAGATTAGATGAAGGAATACTTCTTGGTTACTCATCTACAAGAAAGGCATACAAATGTTACAATAAAAGGCTTTGAAAGATTGTTGAATGTATTGATGTTGTTATTGATGAGTCTCATGCAGTCCCTAAAGAAGAAAGACAAACAACAGAAGAAGATGATGGTGAATTTTGTCCTTCTACATCAAATAGAAATGATATAGACAGTGGATCCAATGAAGAACCTGAAGATGATTTATCTGAAAAGGCTCCATCCAGATATGTTCAAAAGAATCATCCTGAATCTCAAATTTTGGGAAACAAGGAATCAGGTGTACAAACAAGGAGGACTCTTGTGGGATCTTCTAGCTATCTGGCACTTCTATCCACAATTGAACCACACAATGTCAATCAAGCTAGCAAAGATGAATGTTGGATTCAAGCCATGAATGAAGAGCTTGATCAAATTGAAAAGAATCAAACATGGGATTTGGTACCAAGACCACATGATAAAAATTTCATTGGAACTAAATGGATATTCAAGAACAAGTTAAATGAGAATGGGGATGTTATAAGAAACAAATCTAGACTGGTTTTCAAGGGGTATACTCAACAAGAAGGTATAGACTTTGAAGAAAATTTTGCTCCTGTAGCTAGACTTGAAGCCATAATAATGTTTCTTGCTTTTTGAAGTTTTCAACAAATCAAAGTTTATCAAATGGATGTTAAATATGCTTTTCTCAATGGTGATCTAGAAGAACAAGTGTATATAGAACAACTGGAAGGATTCATTTTGGGAAATGATGAAAATCTTGTTTGTAAACTTAAAAAGGCTCTATATGGTCTCAAACAAGCTCCAAGGGCATGGTATTATCGTCTTGACAAATATCTTCATCAACAAGGATTTTCAAAGGGGTCTGCTGATAGCAACTTATACAAAAAAGTTGAAAATGATAAACTATTGATTGTGGTTGTATATGTTGATGATATCATTTTTGGGAGTAATGAAGAATCTATGAGTCGGAAATTTGCTTCTGTCATGCAGCAAGAATTTGAAATGTCCTTACTTGGAGAACTAACATTCTTTCTTGGCTTGCAAGTGCATCAAACTATAGATGGTATATTCTTATCACAAGCAAAATATCTTAAGCAAATTCTGAAGAAGTATGGCATGGAAGAATGCAAACCTGTAAGTACACCAATGATAACCGGATGTAACCTCAGTTCTCATGATGATTCTCCCGCGGTGAATCAACCAGAATACAGATCAATGATAGGAAGCCTACTTTGTCTCACTGGGACTAGACCAGACATTATGCATGCAGTTGGGATTGTTGGACGATTCCAAGCTAATCCAAAAGAGTCTCAACAAAGTGTTTGAAAACTCCCCTTGGCATTGTGTTACCATTGTGTTAGGCAACGGATTGTCTATTTGATCCCATCCAGGAATACCATCGGAAGTGATGTGGTTTTGACTCATGGTATTGATGAAGGCCAAATCTATATAAGGAGAAGAAAATCATTGTGCATGGGTGTGCAAGTGTCTGGGCTTTAATGAATACTTCACTCTGAAGTATATCTGCATGGTTGAACTCTGCTCTTGATTGATAGATCTAAATCTATGATGCATCTATGAACATGGTGAAGGTTAAAGATATCTAGATCTAGAAATGGTGAATCTCTTGGATGATCTGAAAAGAAGTGATGAAGACCTGGCACAAATCTGCTGAAGAACTTGAATAAATCTGGGTAAGTTCATAGATCTGATCTGTTGTGCAAATTTTATCTTTTATAGATCTATACGCAGGTTCAGTTCGTGAAAAGCGCGTGTATACGCGGTTCTGTTTCAACAAAGTCGCGTATGGACAGTTAGGGTTTTTCTGGTAAATGCACAGATGTATACGCGGGTTCACTTCATAAAAGGCACATATATACGTGGGTCTGACTAAATAAAAGCGCGTATGATATCTGATCTTATGGTTTCTCAAGGTTGAATGTGTTTCTGCATATTTATTCTGAAGTCTGAGTTATCTCTGATATTCTGGTTATAGTGGTTTCACTGTTCTGGTTGATGCATTGGGAAAAGATTGTTTATTGACAAGTAAAGGGTTGTGTTGGAGCTGTTTTGATCCAGTTTTAAAATTTATGAAACATGGTCTGTAGTGGATCTGAGGGTTGAAACCTTCAGTCTGAACGTAGAAGCTTTCTGCCAGTAGAGGCTGGTGCTAATATCAGGGGGTAGTAACTCCCTTCCAGGTGAGGCTGGTAAACGAGAGCAGGGGGTTGTTGCTCCCTTCCAGGAGAGGCTGGTAAACGAGAGAAGGTTGTAGCCTTCTGCAGGTGGGTGCTTGCGTACTGGTATGAGTCTGCACCAGTACATGTTGTAAGAAGTTTTCTTAATAATAAAAATTGAAGACTGAGACGACGGCAGCGGTGGTTTTCTCCCGAATTGGGTTTCCACCTAAAAATCCTAGTGTTCATGTGTGGTTGCTTATGTGTGATGATTATTCTGTTCTTCCTGCACTTGTTTACTGTTTTCTAAATATCTGATGAATGAGTAATGCAATGATCTAAGTCAAGAACTAAATGCATAATTAGATCATTGGATATACGCGAGTTCTGTAAAGGATATCCGCGTATATACGCGGGTTTGCTTCAGGAAAGTTGCGTATGGTTTTTAAGAAAGAAATATCAAAGTTTTATTGTCTGCACTAAATACTGATTCACCCCCCCCCCCCTCTCAGTATTTTTCCCAACAAAATATTGCTCCATCTATAGTATCCATGTTACGAGATCCTTGCCATCAAACTTCCTCATATCCATCATTGGAATATGGTGGTTCTTCAATCCAACAATAGAGTTTATGAAATAACGATTAACATTTATTTTGTTCTCATCATGATTTTCGTCTACTATCTTTCAGCCATTAGGAATCATTTCTTGTATTAACCTTGTCATCAAACCTTCCATGCCTTCTTTTAGATCAATTTTCATGTCTTCCATGTTGTATTTAATGTTTTCATCAATCTTAGCTTCCATGTCATCCATCTTAACTTCCATGCTAGCTTCCATGCCTTTCTTCAAACAATCCATATTAGCTTCCATGTCTTTCTTCAAAAATTCCATTTAATTTATTTTTTCTCTTTGCGAGAGTGAAATTTGGTGCACTTGCTCTTGTAATTTTGATATTTCATGTCGCACTTCTTCCTCTTTATGAGTCATAGTAGAGCCTTTTGAAGTCTTAATGGGTGTTGAATTATTTTTAGGTGAAATTTTCCAACCCAATATTGATATCTGTGTTTCAATATGCCCTTGGAATCACTTCAAACTATTTTTTCACACAATACTTATCCAATTCGAAAAAAAAATACACACCTTTTTTCTTGCTTTTGAGAAGCTTTATATTGAAACTGAATTATCTTTGCGATTTGGGATCTTCAATATCTGAAATTCGACCTTGTCGTAGCCCTTGGAATCTTCTTTCGAATGCCGTAGGTCTGAGATGATTTGGATTCTTCAAGGAAACGTTATGCCCAATATACCACAATGAACTAATTATGGACTGGTTCAGTAGATCGAACTTGTACGACGTGCCACGTGTCATTGTTTCCTCCTTTGGCCTCAAAATTGATACACAAGAAACTAGAATCTATCTTCTTGCAGACAGTGTTTACAAAATTCCAATATGACGCTCAAAGAGAGAGTTATGAAAATTTTCCCATGGTCACCTCTTTTAGATGAAATTAAGTAGCCTAAAAAATCCTAAATTCCACAGATCATATCTCTAAAACAGTTGCGAACCAAGATCTGAAACTTTTACAGGAAGTTCCTCATGATTTCAGATTCACTTTGTAAAAATGTCATCTTCTTAATATTCGTAGTAAAATTTTTATAGTGCAAATGACACGATGACTTGCTTTAGGTGAAACTTGGGAGCCTGAAAAAACCCTAACTTCCACAGATCATATCTTTGAAAATATTGCACACCAAGTCATGAAATGTTTATAAGATGTTCCTCGGGATTTCAGCTTCGCTCTGTAAAATTTCAGCTTCTAAAACTTTGTATAAAAAAAGTTATAGTGAAACTTCCACGATGACCTGTTTGGAGCAGTGAAACCCTAGAATCCAAAGCTATAATACCAAATGTTATGAAACTAGCTCCAAAAATAGAAGAAAAGAGAGATCAACGCCTTAGAAATAAGCCACTTCGAGGGGGAAACCTCCTTTACATTACATAAATGAACAATTCCTGGATTATATAAATGACAAAAC
This sequence comes from Pinus albicaulis, assembly GCA_034641835.2. NCBI lineage: Eukaryota > Viridiplantae > Streptophyta > Pinopsida > Pinales > Pinaceae > Pinus > Pinus albicaulis. The sequence continues at coordinate 330,069,858 of CM076577.1, read as the reverse complement.
CTCCTATATATAGGAGTCCATGGGATCATAATATAATCGTAGCCCACCTAAAAATAATAATGTAAAGGAATAATAATAACAATATTTGGGTTACATGGGTACAAAAATAAAAATAATGGGGTTAAAATAACAACAATAAGGGTCTATACTAATAATATAGGGACCTAACACACACACCCTATAACTCATTCAAAAAAACTGGTATATAGAATTAGAAGTGCAAAGATGAACATAGGATTGAGATGAAATGGCACAAAAGTTTAGAACTACATTTATCTTTGAATTAAAAGAGCCAACACTGAATGAAGCATTGAAGGTGTTGATAAAAAATATATTCGTTGCTGATGAATCGACAATAATCATGAGCGGTCCACTATTTCCCACACATCAACATGTAATGTAGGTAAAAGATTTTTTAGAGTTCTATGATGTAGCAGATAAAGGAGAGGATGCTTGTGATCTCATAAAAATACAAATTTTGGAAGTGGAAGGTGAGCATGAAGTAGAAGAAAAATTATTTCAGTTCAAGGAGTATGTGGAACTAATTAATACTAGGAAGGTGAACATTGAAACCAAAGAAATTCGCAACACGGTGGCCTATGCGAATGATTGGGAAAATGATATTGTAATTTTTTTTTTCATACTTATTGCACGAATAGAAGGATCATCCTCTTAACATTTCCAAGCAATTTGGAAGCATTAATGAAGCCAAGATCGAAGATGTAAGACCCAAATGAATGTCTACATGTTGTAAAAAGGTGGGTACGATCTGTGACTACACCACTTCCCAAGAACCAAGATATATAACCAAGCGAAAATGAGAGGAGGGTTTCATCCCCTATGTATATACGTAAAATTGATGTAAATAAATCTAGAGTTTGTAGGGATAATAATTAGGTGGGTTTTTGGACTTGTTATGAAGAAAATGCATAAACCCATCTTTTGTGTTGGAGGGAAAGAGGTTAAGCTAAATTTAGGTCTATACATTAGTGTGGTCATAGGTATATCACACACTGTATTGGGGGAAGCATCACCAAAATGTGATAGTGTGAAGAATTTATGGTGAAATATGGGTCTGCAAACTTCATACCAAGTGACAACATAGATTTTCATATGAATGCCTAGATGTTAATTTGGCAGCTTAATGATAAATTCCAACCATGGGGCAATATTCCTGTTTCCGGGAGCACCAATTTTGACTATGGAAGCACTCAATTGGGTCAAGGAATAATATTTTTTGAATTAAATCCCACATGTGCACAAACAACCATGTCAACCAGAAACATAAATTTGACACACACGGATGGCTATAAATACAAATCAATGACCGCCATTTGGACATAATCATCTTGATCATGATTATTCTTCATTATTTCACTTTGTATCACATATGTGAGAGGTTTATTCATACAAATTGGTTTCTACAACCCTGAGATTGTAGGGTCCAAAATCTTGCATGTGTGCTTAGGCTTTTTTGTTCCAACTGCAAGCATGCTTCAGGAAAATTTTGCTCTCAACGATACAAACACATGCTCATGCATGTGGTTGGAGGGTATATGTAACACATACATCACTCTATGAATTTTTTGGGAACTATGGTTTTAGTTTTACATTTGATCACAAATTTCATTAGTTAATTACAAAGTTCAGAAGTGGACTGCAAATAGTGATAGTTGACCCCAAGCTTCTGACTTAGGGTTTTTATTATTAGCATTGTTGATTTTGTTCAGTTTATTTTTTTGGATAGGATTATGGTTGAAGATATGGATCAATGTACTCTATTTTGTCAAATCATTCAATGGAAATATAATAAGAAGAGAAATTTGAAAGGGTTTTCCTCGTAGTTCATTTTTTTGTGGTGTCCGATCAATCCTAGTGTCTCTATGTGTAAATTATGTCCTTCTATTATACCTTTATGTTCCACTACATTTATGATGATATTGTTCTTTCTATACAGTTGTATATGTTGTTGAATAAATTTGTAAACACAAACAATGTTATGATGTTGTGGGGGTGAATTCAATGTATAAATAATGAAATGAAATTATATAAAGAAAATAAAAATATGGCCATAAGACAACATAACATGGTATTAAATATGGGCTGAAGAAAAGTCATTAAGATCACCTCCCCCATGAAGACACCTTTCATGGAAGCAACAAGAGATGAAGTAGACCAAAGAGAATAATAGAGTTTGAGGGAAACCCTAGGGAATTTTGTTATTCGGGTTTGATGGATATTATGCAGTTAGGTCTTAGAAGAAGCCTTGGATTATGACAAACATTTGAAATATGGAATCTATAAACACTAGCATAATCAATGTGAAGATGTTCTAGAACTTATGACAAGTTTGATGTAGCACTGCATGGGATGGTCTCAATTAGGACTAGTTCATGATGAAGTTGGTTGAAATATAATGAAGGAAGGAATGTTATATGGAAAATGGACATTTGCGACTCTTGAAGGTTTGTTAAAGAGGGATATGATCACCTATCATTAAAGATAAGTACTTTTCTTATTTATGTGATTTCTTGATGTCTCTAATTTTTCTTACATTCATTGATATAATCATTTATAATACTTCTTGCATGTACATTTGAGTATTTTGATACTTTAACCTCTTGATGAGATGTGATAAGTGGATCCTTCTCAAGTATCATCCAAGATTTAGGGAAAGATAGCTAGTGTAGGAAGATAAGAGCTATATTTTTCCATGACAAGTTAGTAAAGCAAAGTGAAAAGGAATTTTAACTCTATAAGGTAGGTATAATATATTGTTCTATCTGCAATATTGTATGGCAAGGTATGCCCTAAGTTATTATGGGAATAGTCGCTTCCTGAATGACTCATGTATGAATACGAAAGTAAGGTTGATTTATGGTACATGTGATATATATTTGTGCTCTTGATATTTGGCAAAAATCCTTAATTTTAGACATGATGAATTTCCTAATCTCATAGAGAGGTTTATCACATTGTTTTTTATATATGGTACCTTGATACTTTTGATACCAATTATTTTAAGAATCATATACTTAATGATAAAAGTGTAACAATAAGATAGATGCTCAGATCTTCTTGTTGAACATGTTTTTGATAAAGCTAAGAAAATATGAATGGATGCCCTGACCTGAGATGATAAATAAGAGATGTAGATCCTTGAAGTTTGATGACATACTTATAAGTTTCCCTAACTATGTTACACTAACCCTTGATGAAATTTTTTTTTCATGTTCATATGTCACGATGAAGTAGTTCATGCTAACATGTTATTACCATAATGAATATATGTTAAAAACCTAATTTAGTTTTATTTCACGACCTAAAAATTTTGTTGATGCATAAGTATTTTGATAGACATGATGAAGTGGATTCTCATTAAGAGGTATCAAATCTCCATAATATCCATACACTTATTATCATTTGCAATAAATGTATAGAATATTATTTGTTGTTGAAGTAAATTTTTTGGACATGAATAAAAAAATATATGATGTTGTTAGTTTTCACCAAGTACTGGTCTAAGGAGAAGGTTTCTCCTAGTCTAAACCCCAACTACTGGGAGAGGGGATTAAGAGTGCAATTATAGGCCTCCTAACTATAAAGAATAAGGCCTATGGTTGTGTTTGTTCCTATAGAACACAAGAAGAAAAAAACTAAATCCCTATGCATAAAACGAGGAGCACACATGCAGTATAGCAATCCTACACATATGAAGTAGATAATAGAAAGTCCTATAAGAATAGAAGTTTGAATTTTTGACTTAATTAGAAAATGTGAATGTGTTAACTAAACCTGTGTTTACAGGGGACCCGAATATGCATATCAATATTTTAATTTTATTTGATCATTCAAGCCAGTATATGACAATAATTGATAAGAGTTGCAAGGGTTTGAATATATTTGGCTTATCGGTTTAATATAAATGAGAAATATTGAATTTTTCACATGATGCTTCATAGTTCATATATATTCTTTAGATTATGCATTAATTGAATTCAGAGTAATAACAAATTAGGGTTTTTATTTGATAGCTAGTGATTCACATTCATAACAGTGCTATGTGGGCATAGTGAATTTCAATGACTTACATTGCTATTCAATATTGATTTTATATTTAAATCATTGGCATTGACACATTGGTTGAAGTGTAAGAAATTTTGGTTGAATATGAGGTGATCTCACAATGATTCGATGGAAATTATATGACTCACGCTTGATGTACAATGACAAAAATAATTCATATTATGATTATGTGAACGGACTGATAAAATTTGATAATGCTTCATAAAAATTTGTTGACATGAGAAGATATGAAGTCATAACTTGGTATTTGGATGTGAGCTCTACGTAATACTTGGTATGGATATTTTTTTATAGTTATACTGGAAATTTTTTTATGACTTTAATAGTAGTTTTTATTTGGCATCTAAGTCTTGATAGGATGTCTTAGTTTATTTCATTGCACATTATTCATTTATGTAAGGATGTGTATATCTATTTGATCAATATAATTTTTGCAGATAACATTGTATGGTTTTAGGTAAGCTTCTTGAGCATAGTATGTCTCCATTGACAGTCAGCTGGTGAAGTTAGGAAGATGTGTTAATCCAAAACTCTACTGAAAAAGTGCTCCAAGGTATGACTTGGATTTTCGTTTTATATGTTGATGGTATATTCTTGATAGGTAATGAGCCTCTGATGGTCAAAGTCATAGGGATTTGGCCTCTCGAATTTTTAAATGAAGAGTAATGGCATCATGAATTAATTTTTAAATTTTTGAAAAGAAAATATATATTGTGAATCTATTGAAATTTTTTTGGAAAGTGTAAATGAAAATCATTAGACACTTTGATTTTATTTCAGGAAGTTATGAAGATATATTGTTGAAAAAGAATAGGAAACCGATAGTTGGTTGAAGCCTTGATGTTTCATATGCTTTTCATAGAATCTGATTCAATTAATGACTAAGCCACTTCAAACACATTGGGTTGTGGGAAAGAAAACTTCGAGACACTTACATGGGACAATCAATTTTTGGTCTAAGATATTCTTCCTATGATATGTGACTGCATGAATGTGTTGATGTCATTGGGGATATTTATTGATTGGATAAGAACATTCAGGTGTTTGGTTATTACAAGATATTCCATGATATTTTTGGATGAGAATTCCATATCTTTAAGCACGACTAAGGTTGAGTACGATGTTTCTAGCATGGATAAGTGTGAGGTAAATTGAAGGAACTCTTGCAAAAGATATTTTGAAGATAAACCGGATGTGTCAATGATACCTTGTGATAATAATGAGTGGGATTTGATTGGAAGAGAATCATGTATATATTTGTGACCGAGAAATATTCATATATTGAGTTAGTACTACTGTACAAGCTTAGGCTTTAGGTTACTGCCTTTGTGAGAGGGAGGATGAATAAGGTATCATTTTTTGATATATATATTGGTTATAATATAATATTTGATTTGATTTCCTACATGTAGAAGAGAGTTATTCTATTAAGACATTATGATTAAACACTTCAGTGAGTTTTTTAAACTCATACCAGATATCAGCATGAAGATATGTTTGTGAGCTACAGAGGTCAAGACTGATTGACAACACTAATCTAACTCTTCCCCCTATCTAAGCTCCAACGGTAATGAATTGATATGGATTGATATTGGGGTTGAGGAATATCTAGAAAATATGTTATCACCCCTATATTTTAGCTATAGGGTCATATATCTTTCTCCACTATCTTGGTCTATGCATGTTATCAGCAAAAAATGATCACCTAGCCATTTCTAACTAGGTGGATCGAAATACACCACGTGAGTTTAATTTTACCATAATAAAATAACTTTCACTATAATAAATAATTTAATAAACCATTTTTATTAAATTATTTTCGATTAAAACACATTAGAGTAATTAAATAAACCATTATTTATTTAATTTTCTCTGGAATAATTTTTAAATCATTATTTAATAATTATTTATTTTCACACTTTTCTTATTATTCACGAAATAATTAATAAATCATTTTTTTAATTATTTCAAAATAAATACATTTAACCATTTTAAATATCCTTTCCCTCTCCAAAAATATAATAAAGTATTCCAAGTGGTTAGATCTATATCTTGCTCAATAATATTTTATTATTCTCCATTTGCAAGATAAACCCAATCCTTTCCTATAAATAAGATGGTTTTTCATTCATTTCTCACCATGATCATTATAATAATCACCATTATTGTCACATGCCATTCTAGCTCCCATTTTTAAGTTCCAAATTTTTCTTTTTTTTCACGTATTTGAGAGAGGAAGATATGAATATTGAACCCACGAGGACATCAAAGGACCCATCCCATTAAGGGGGACTTATAACCCTTTGTAAATATCCTTCACCAACTGTCATCAATAAAATATTTTTCTTTCAAATATTTTCCAAGATTAGGTTATTACATAAGATTTATTTCTACTATTTGTTATTTTTTATTTGCAAAAATCTATACTTATGCAACATTTTCTCATATATTTGATGCAGATCTGAAGTATAAGTAGCCACAATTGTTATTAGGGTCACTAGTAACTCATGACTTAAGTGATATCATTTTGTTACACCTTCCACGAAATTTCATACTAACAAATGGTGACCCCACTGGGTGTTTAGGTACATAGTCTTCAACCAATGACGACTCCACTTGTGTAACAATTCAGTTTCCTTGGTGACTTTTTCTTAAAAACATTCAGGGTTTTCTGCAGCTATTTTTTTCATTTTTTTGCTATCATTATTATAAAATGGCTAATTAGTTACAAAAAAATGAGTAAAATTTTCATATAAAAAACTATTTTTTGGTCGATGACCAATAGTATATAATTTATAGTATCTTATAACACGACCAAATTTTAGTCATTTTTACCTTAGTTATTAATTGGTTGTCTCAATTCTATTATAGTAGTATATTTGGTCATTAATCTGTTCATTAATTTAGTCACTGATTTGGTCATTAATTTAGTCATTGATTTGGTCATTAATTGTCACAATTAATGATCAAATATACAAAAAAATATATTACTAAATGATCACCTGAGAAAACCAATTTATGACCAAAGAAATATGACCAAAATGTTATTCATGTTATAATATATTGTAAATTAGCTACTAACAGTCATATATATGTAAATTTCAGTATTTTTTTTTAAACCAATTAATGACCAAAGAAATATGACTAAATTCCAGTGATGTTATAAGATATTGTAAATTAGCTACTAATAGTCATGTATATTCAAAATTTAGTCATCATTTGTAATCATAAATTTATCATTTGCATTAGTCATTTATATTTTTTTGGTAGTTTCATATTCATCATATAAATGAATACTTTAGTAGTTTATATTCATTTCATTTACTGTCATTAACAGTCGTCATAAGCAACTAATTTAGTAGTATATTCATTTTATTTGTGTTCATTAATAAACATAAACTACTAATTTAGAAGTTTTAGATTGATTTTATGTGTTCATTATTAATCAAAACAAATAAATTAATATTATTTTTCAACTAAAAAAATGCCATACAATGTATATGTTCATATAACATGAAAACGTAAAGTTATATATGTTAGTTATAATACTAACTAATATCAAGTGTAGCTATAAATAATTCCAACCACATAAAATATATTATATAAAATTTCAAGTATTACAATATGAGTTTCCAATTTAATATTGGTTGGAGTACAATTTATACATGAAATATTGTGTCATCACTTCAAAACATTATCATTATGTTGCCAAGACATTGCAGGTATATTCACCAACTTTGAAGGCTTGACCATCAGTGTCTATGTGTGTATCGTATGTGGGAGATTGGCTATACAGGTACCACTAGACCAATTTTATTCTCTTTCTTTTTAATTTGCATTTTTTCACTCTAGTGTTATTGTTCTCCTCTTTCTTCAATTCCTCCTTAACATCAATGCTGAGTTCGTTTTTTGGAAAAAAAATATATAGACATGAAAGTTGATGAACACTGGAATATAAACTAAATTAGACTATAAGTATTTATATGATATATATATCAACATAAGAAATATTGGTAATGTCATTTTTTCCCATAAAAACAAGAAACACGAACAAGTCTTCTTGATTTGGGAAATTGTGGTCACTATCTGGCCAAATGACTTGTATAAAGAAAGAAAATAAAATGTCACCATACAATAAATTTTGTACCTACTATGTTTTCAGTGTACAACATTTGTTGATGAAATGTTGTCTTAAACTAGAGTAATAAATGCAAAGAGAAGCACACATTTCTATCCTAGTATTTTGAATTCACATGCTTATGGTACATTGCAATTTTGATTCCATCTAACCTAATCAAACACAATATAGCTATAAATTTCTACTAATAATGCCACATTCTACACTTTTTATTTGTATTGTTTCCTCTAGTTATCTTTAAGAAGGAGTCACACTTCAAAAATAAAACTTGCTAGTAGAAATCTGATCGGTGGAGAAAAGTATTATTGACACAAGCTTACAACAAGAAACTAAAAAATAGTGAGACAAAAATTTGTAAATTTGATACTAACTAGAAATATACCTTCAATATCACAAACCTCAATTGTCAGCATACTATTCCAGGGGAAAATGAATCCAATTCCCTGAAGCCAACATATTATATCCAGTGAAAAACTAAACGCATTGGATCCACATGAAAAGGTAAAGTAACTAGTGAATATCTATATCAGATACGTTTTAGAGTGTACAGGTAGCTACTAACATCATTAAAAAACATTTTAAAATAGATCTTCCACGTATGACCTCCAATTGGGTAACCAATTTGATATATGCTCTACTTGTATGCATTTCAAAATGCATTGTAATGGTATATGAATATCAAAAGAAACTACTCATAATTATATATTCACTATCTACTTTTTTTCCAAAACAACTTTCGAATAAATCCTATAAATTACCCTAAAAAATATTCCGAGATTTCCATTCATTTTCATGACTATCCCTAACTGTCAGTTCCTGGGAAGGTGGTTTTCTGAGTGAAATCCTACCCAAGATAAAGAAAACTTAATAGGAGACAAATATGAAAAATACCCTAGCCTTTTCCTCCTTCAAAGAATGAAATATTCTCTTAAAAATGTATAAAATTCTAAACACTTATCTACTATATCACAAATAGAATAACAACTATGGGAAAATAAGAACCACACAAGTGGATGACAAACTTTTTCCACAATGCAAATTGGCACATAGAACAGATCATCAGTGCTAGTGTTACTTGCATTCAACATTTTACAAAAGTAATTATTTGGCTGCTTTCTTGGTGTGGCGAGGCCAGAACCAAGATATCAATATTTTTTTTCTTGTTGCACAGTATCATCAATTTTTATTTCCCTGCACAAATGGAACTAGTACCAAAGAATTTCTCACCAAAATTGGCAATTATAGAAAAGTACATATAATGAAACTAAAAATGTCTTACAACACTAAGATGTTGCAATGCCATTTGAGCATATAATTCATTTGTTTCCACATATTCTTTGAATTAAATTAGATTTTTATTAAATTTTAAACCTTGTATATATAGAGATATGAATAAAAGTGTTGACAAGAAAATCAAATATGAAATATAGAGAACCCATGTAATATTCCAAAGATTTAGCCCTAAGCTAAATGGAATATTATAGTTTGTTTTATCACTAGGTAGGTGAATAAATGGGTAGGAAGGCCCATAAGTCTCCTAAGAAGCAATAAAAACACTTCAAGTGTGAAAGGAGACCCTTTTAGTAGCTAAATAAAGAACCTCCAAGTGTGAACACGGCTCGACCATGTTGAGTCAACAACATTGTCATGGAGGAGTGGAGATTAATTGAGGAATAACACAGTTTTGGAGGGACATGGATCTCATGAATGAAATAACATAATTGAGTGGGGACAAGGGCAAGAAAGCTCATATTATATTTAAGAAAGAGGATGACAGCCATTTGAGATTATGTTTTAGATTATTATTTTGATATTGGTCTGCTTAGACTTTTGCTTCCTCTTGTTGTTTAGCAGGGTTGTAGTGTTGTTTAGCACCGAGTGTTCCCGAGCGGGAATCCCACCTCTTTCCTTGAGATGCCTCTTGGAAGAGTATTGCATTCATTTCCATACTAAGGTTTTTAGGCCAAGCTACAACTTTATTCTTCAGCACAGTTCTGTAGGTTATTGTGCTGTGTTGCAGGGTGCAACAATGGAGGGGTTAGAATCCCACTTTCCGAGCTAGTTTATCATAGGAGGAAGGTTTCCTTCTCTTGGGAGATATTTTCAGAGAGATATTGATCATATTTCAGATCCTTGGCATCAGGCCATACATTTCCCATCATTTCCAACACTGTTCCAGCTAGGGAATGCACTATTTTTGGAGGCAACTTCCATGGAAGATCTTGTGGTTCCTTTGTAGTGTTTTCTTGTGACTAAGGGGTTCATCCTTTCATGGGAGGATACCCTTGAGAGGTTATACATCATATCTATTATATTTCATCATTCTACACTCTTGTTCTTTATTTTGCAGTGAATCTTCATCCATTGGGCTTTAGATCCCATCTTTTATAGAGTGTATTTCTGAAAACACTTTCTGGGTTCCTTGTAGGAGTTTGTATTGAGCCTAGATCTGTATTGGGCATATATTTTGAGGCATATAACATCCATACATTTTTTGTACATTATTTTTCTATAGAAGTGTGTTTATAACTGTGTTGTAGTGGTCTTCCAACATTTTGTATTGTAGCAGCAGTTCAGATTTAGGAGTGATTGCTTATGGGAGGCTTGTTTCCTCATTGTATATGGTTCATGCCTCACCATTATGTATTGATTTTCTGATATAATACATGATGATATGTCTCCATATTGGTCTCCAATGTTAATGAGTTGATTTACGCTACTATTTCGAGTTTTGTGTTCATGTATTGCTGCATCTCCATTTTTGGATACTACAGTGGTATCAGAGCATAATATTGGCTTAGCCTATGGATCTCAGCCATTATGCTATCAGTAGAAGAAGAGATGTATAGAATGGAAAAAGAGAAGACTCCATTATTTGCAGCAAAAGGGGAAGAGAAGCTCTCAAATCTTCTTTCTAAATCTATATAGAGCATTAAAGGAGATATCAAGAAAATGAGAAGGGAGATGGAATCTCGAGAGGAGTTTGGATCTAGAGACAAATATAGATTTTCACATGATAGGTGTGAGAATGAAGCTACACCCTATTATGCACAGTGTAGTAAAATTCCCAGATCTACCATGAGAGAGTTGAAAGAAGAGGAAATGCCAAGGAGGGAAACTCTTAGTAATTTTCTGCAAGAGTATGAATCTCAAACTGAGAAGTTTAGAGATCATATCACTTTCCAAGATTTTTGCAAGATCAAGGTCAAGAGGAGAAATAAATATGACATGGATATATTTTCTCTATCTACTTTTGATGTGTCACCAATATGTTCAGCCAAATCTTGGGTGGAGAAGCTACACACCTATTTGCAGCAGCATCAAGTTTCTGAAGATGAAGCCATCAAGGTTGCAGCACTGCATTTTGAAGGTAAGGCCTATGCTTGGTGGATATTTGAGTCTTTTTCATTAAGAGATGCAAATAGTTCATCTTATGCAAATTTCACTAAGAGATTAGTGGAGAGGTTTGATGGAAAACATTATGAAACATCATTGGTGGAACTAAACAAACCAAAACCAACAAATCCTTTGTATGTGTTGGAAGAACCTATAAACTCAAATCCACATCAGAAAACTGTTGGAAAGGCTCACATGTTGCATAACACCTTGCTAGAGGTAAGATCTCTGTCTCATATCTTTAGACAAGAGGCCATGACGGTTCCTTTTTGAAAAGTGGATCCTCTTATTGAGCAAGTGACTCCCATTCATATTGAACAAGAAGAGAAGGATGGGGGTAACAACGTTGTCACATATATAGCATATCTAGTCCCTCATGTAGAGGAAGGAGGAGCACATGCTCCAACAGGAGGAATTCTTGTATCATTGCAAGAAATTCCCTAGGATCTCACATATGGAGGACAAAGCACAATAAATGAACAACATGATTGTGAGACATTGCAGATGGAAGGAGAAGGTAGGGAGGAAGGTCAACATCACTTGATGACACCCATATCTATTTAACATAGCTAATGAAAAGAAAAGGCAAACTGATTTTCACTATGAGGGCAAGGGAAAGGTTTCCCATCCATATGTACAATCTACTCTTGAAATTGATGTCTCATTACATGGAGGCATTCCACCCGGAAGGCCACCAGATCTGGAGTTGGTAAGAGACATCTTGCGATTTGGTTCACCACTCTTAGATTCCAGAGATGTGAAGAATTTGGAGGAATCTAGTATAATGCAGAGAGTTTGGGATAGACTCAAGGAGGAGGGAGACATTTTTAGAATTACCCACTCTCAGTACATATACTGCGCTGACAGAATTTTTTGCAGTGATGGAGGATGGCACCTTCATGGTGCAAGAGAGTTGCTCCATGGATTTGGAGAAACATAGGGTACTTCCTTTGAGGAAAGAATCCTCAATACATTGGAGTAGATGGAGGCCAATCATGCTTACATTGGCCAAGATTAGGAGATTATTTTTGGATGGGAGCTTCTCATGGGAGGCCAACTTCCAAATATCACTAATCCTATTTGAGCATGAGTAGGTGCATGATGGGCATGGCGGAATTTTTGAGGATGAATTTGGCATGAGGGATGTCAATGGAGAAGAAAAAATCATGTGGGGAGCTTCACATTTCAGATCTTCAGCGCTGTCTCTTAGGAGGATTGATCCATATTGGAGGTCTCAACTCTTGGTAGAGTACTCCAAGGATCTTGGTGCTTGCATGATTCTTGATGACCCAGAGGGAGATGATAGATACAAGGTGGTTGGAGAGGTCATCTATTCTTATGGTAGAGTCTTCTTGACTATAGATTCTGAGCTTAAGAGGAAGCTACTACATGCAGCACATGTGGACTTTCTTTCCATGCACTTTGATGCATTTCATTCTTTGATGGAGGAGTTCAGTTGGGAGGGCATCGAACATGATATATATCAGCATATTAAGAGATGCATAGCTCAGATAGTGATGGAGATGTTGGCACAACCACTTCCCTATCCATTGGGAGTGAGGGAGAATTTTCCGTTGAGCCTTTTTAGCTTAAGGACCAAAGTACATGGTGGAGAAGGTACAATTTTTCATTATGTTTTGTCCTTATTTACTGTATATGAGAAACATGTTGAATCAAGAAGGATTATCCCTTCTTCCAAATTATATGGTAATGTACTTGAAGCCACTTGGAACATTGATATTGGCTATTTTATTGGTGGTTTTTGGGGGAAGCCACATGATTTTTGGTGTGCGCCATTGACACCACATTGTACTTTCATGCTTCTATCTTATAGAATGATTGTGGTAGAAAAAAAATGACTGGGAGAGCACTTGTTATTATTATTTTTAATTCAAGCAAGGGTTGCACTACGCTGGTTCCATGTGAGTAACTATGACCCGCCTCCCGATTGTCATCTAGTAGCATTTTTTCATTAATTTTTTCTTCCATATTTTGGAGATGTTCTTATGTTTATGGGAGGCTTTGTTGGGAGAGTGGAACAAAGGCTGAAGATGTCCAATGGGGGTATTATTCTCCATACTTTACATGATGCATGTTTCAGGACAGGTAATGGGTTGCCCATGATTTCCAAGCTACATCTCTTTTCTCCATGTGGGAAGATCCATCTTGAGGGGTTGAGTTTTTGGAGGAGGCACTTCATGGCTTATTTGTTTGGTGGGGTAGCTTGGGCCATTCTTGGAGGCCATGAAATTTCAGCCTAAGGTCTCACAATTTAATATGATGAGCTAATTTAACATTATTCGTTATCTCAATTTCATCTCGATATGAAATTCTAGAATCCAAAAAAAAAATCGTTGAAGAGAAAAACCATTCTAACTAGAGTAATGGATGCATTAAAAAGGTAAGAAGCACAATTTTCACATTTAATCTCTCAGAATAATTTAAGCATAAATTCATTACATATATATCTTTTATTTAACATTCAATTAGACTTCATGGGCATATGGGAAAAACAAAATCTTACATCATGCGTGACATTTTAAAAGAAATTAATGTCAAAATGGAAACAAACAAGGATAGAAGTGGCAATGGTAACCAAATATTGGTCTCGACCTACTCATCTGATTATTAGACTGTTAACCAATTCATAATGCTCTGCAAGTTATTCAAGAAATAGAAAGAAAGCTAATATATGAAGGAGAGTAAAACCAATTCTGAAATAAAAGCCATTTCCTTGGAACCAATGTACTCTTATAAATGATTACACCCTATTAAAGTTTGATAAAATAGCATATGACAACATATTCGGGTCCTTTTGTCTAAACACAATAGGATGTGAAAATACATTATAAATAGAAAGTATATAATGATTTTTCTCTATGAATATACCGTTCAATGATTTTCACTCCCCCTATTGGTATGATATGGTTCAGTCCACCAATAATTTCTCCTAATGGATATAGAGTCCCTGGATATGACAAAGTGAGAATTTTATTGCTAGACATGAAAAATTTTGATGTATAGAGCTCTCTTGGAAAGTTTACGGATGAGTGGCCGAATATTGGGGTTTTCATTGTCTCTGATGAATCAACAAATGTTAAAAACTAAAATCTGATAAATTTCATTTATGAGATTTTCTAAGTGAAAATTACTTAAGCTTGCAAGGACTAGATTTGGTACCCATTATCTCACCTTTAAGTGCATCTTGAAGATAAGATGAGAATTTTCTAATATGATGGTGAGTGATTTAAGGGGGAAATTGAGGATACCTAATACAACAAATAGAGATAGTGCTTATGTAGTGTACCATATCATTTTTTATCCTAGTTTTTGGTCACAAATTAATATGCTTCGAAGTTCATCAAATATGGCATGACAAAATTTATAGATTGAGATCAATCAGTGATTTGGGGAATTGCATGAGAAACATGACACTATACTAGGACAAATTAAGGACATTGTCCCGACCTACTCATTTGATTATTAGACTGTTAACCAATTCATGAGAATCCATATGCTGAAATGAACATTCTAGTTTTGACAATGCTCCCATAGAGGGTGGCTATTAATAATTAATTATATATGGTCTAACAATTTGGTCATGAAATAAAGCTACTGACTTTCCTACGATGTCGAATTGCATCTAAAAATACAAACATGACATATATGATTGTAAATTATTTCCAGGTCTTCCAATTAATGGTTGAAATGAGTCAAAATTATTAGTAGATACCCTCTCAACTCCCATGGACATCCTTTTAAGATTTTCTAAAGTAATTTTGAGGGAATTAAGTAGCTTTGAAAACTAAACTATCTAAGAATTCCTTCTAGAATGTTGTGGTAGATGATATGAAATTTTTTATTGAGACCCTTCTAGTTCTTCATTAGAACTCCTTGGGTGAGGAAATTTTTATTTATAGGCATAAACTGGGGCTTCTGCCTATTCCTTCTTCAAAAAGTAAAGTATTTTGATAATTGATTCAATTAAAACATCGAGTTGAGCAGGTGAGACAACGTTTTCTTAGTTTCCCTTTCTATAGAAAAATTTAAGGAATAAATTGGAGATGGTGTCACTGAATGGAAACTTAGTATTTTTTTCCCTACAGTAGATACATCCTGTGAGACTTGAAGTTGATGTGGCGATCATGCTACCCTACATGTTGGATTGTCTTTGAGTGACTACACGTGGAACTGTTGATTGAGGAATTGATATAAGTTGTCCAACGACAATTAGTAGTTGAATATATTATTAATCTAGAGTTATTTATCAATATTTGACCAGTCATTAGGAAATCATTTTTTTTGCATTGGTACTATCATACTATATTATAACAAAACCCTAACCCAACAACAAAATATCTAGCTTTGTTCTTGCACATATGTGAGGAGAGAGAGAGAAAATAGGCCAAACATGTGATCTTCATCCTCCTTTGTTCACTGTCCTATTTATTCTTCTTCTTCTATCGGTTGATGAGAGGATGAATTTTGTCCCTATAAGGTCGAGTTAGATCCTATATACAGGCTTCGAAGGTGGACGAAGTTCCTCAAATTAGGCCGACTTACTTCCTAGTATTCCAACTTAGTCTTGTAGGTTTTATTGATACTTTAAAATACAAAAATAATTATTTTTACATGTTAAAATGTGTCTGGGGTCTTCAAATTATGACAATGACTCTTTTGGCTTCTCAACATAGAACTAACCCTAGGAGTACTCAATGGGTGCTTGACCAATAAAATAAAATACCTTGAGCATGAAACCCTCTATGCATTAAAATAAGATAGAAAGAGCTTAACATGCATAATAAATTATTTTTCTCTAGTGAAGTGTACATTTTCACTAGGGTCATGACAAAGGAGGCCAATGAAAAATGTAGAATTGCAACCAACTTCAAGGTACATACTATCATAAATGATAAAATCTATTCGAAACGTTGCAATCGTACAAATTATGAAAATGTTAATTTTGCTGAATTTTGATTGGGATCTAAAATTTTGCTTTCTCTATATGAAGTTGAATGTGGTTGGAACCACTGTCAAACATCCTGAAACAATTAATGGTAATTTTACAAATATGAATAAAATGATGGTTTCTACACATGTACAACAATATATTGAACCCGTTGGTTTGATGTTTTAAGGTTGGTTCCATTCTGAACCAACATGTATGGTATAGTATTGGCCTTAGTCAGTCCAAAATGTTGAACTAGACTAGTACAACACTAGATCTGGTTGGACTGGATGGTTCCACTAGTTCCAATAACACTAGAACTTGTTAGAAAAGGATAATGTGATTTTTTTATCAAATGTGTGGTATTCAACTCCCATTTTACCGAAAACTATGCCACTATGATCCATCAAGAGGAAGAGGAGGTGTAAAAAACTATTTATGGCCTTTGGATCAGTGTTCGATGAACACATGAGTAGCTATATAGTTATCAAATAGATATCCCTCCTATATCCATTAATAAAAAATAGAAAATAATCAATGTAGGGAACATAACTAGGAACCTGAGGGTTCCCTTTCATGAAATTGTATCCCTTAAGAAGATCTGCTAATGGTTTCTTAATAGATTACCATATCTTTTGAGAATGCACTGCCACATGAGATTCAAGGGACCAGGTTTTAAAATATCTTAGGGACCATTTGGAATTAAGAAAGATAGTTTTCTACTTGTAGTGGAAATATTGAGGATCATCCTATTGTTTATCAGGGTATCCCCCAACCCACTTTGTGTACTCATGATTCATTCTGTCTCTCTCTTCGGTTGTTAAATTCTTTGTCTAGTCAGGTTGAAATTATGGAATCATGGTTTTCTATGGTACATACCCTTACATCTTCCTTATCTGTGGAATTCTCAACTCTTTAAACCTATAAATATTCCAAAGAAGGTATATGAGATTCATAATCCTTTGATTAGCATGTTTCATTGGTGAGAAAACAATCAAAAAATGTATATAGAAATTTATTTTCATTTTGTTAGTAACTCTTATATCTAGCACATGGCATCAGATGGATAACAAAATTGTTAACCTTCCTTACATCTTGAGGGATTCTCTGCTTCTTTGGAGTATGGATGTTATAGTGCATGCAAAGGGTTAACCCATACAATGGATGGATGGTGGAATTTTCTTGTAGTGGAGAGTTCATAATGTAGGGAATAGTGTTGGAAAATGTTTTACCTAACAAAAAAAGTAAAATACACTGGAAAACTAATTAAATGGGTATCAAACTCTGCATGTAAATGAAACAATCTACCCAAATATTACCCAACAACACAAGCCATATGAGGAACCATGCTATCACCTAGCAACATAAGCCATATGATAAACCAAAATAAAACTTAAGGGCTACACAATGGACACACAAGGAGTTAATCCAGCAATCAACCAATTTCCTAAAGGAATTCACTATAGTGGACTCTATTACCCTCAAACTATATCTTCAATTTGTAGCATCTATTCTAGCAGTGACAAGGATATGAAAACATTTTTCAAGGAAATTAGAATGGTTTCCTGTAGACTGTTTACTGGTTGTTTGATTCTCCTGTTTGAATGAAAATGATAGTTGGGGGGTAGGATCTCCTCCGTAAGTGATACCTCATATACCATATAATTCTAATATATTACAATCATATATGTTTTGAGGCTATGATAATAAACCAATGAAAGAATTCATGGCTTTTAATGGTTGAGTTTTGAGCTTGACACAGATTATCAAACATATCTGATTTGTTGAAGGATACAATTTTGATATTTATATCCTGAACCCTATTAAGAAGGATTCCAAAGATAGAAGAATATGTCAGATCATATTCAATCATTCTGAGTTGGGTGTATAAATCTTAAATATGTTTCCAACACACTAAGGTTTTGGGTTCGTTTGATATATTTTAGCATTGACTTATGAGGATATAATCTGAGTATTCTTTGGGAATGCTAGTGGGCTACTTAAAATCTAGATGGTCTTCTTATTTCATGACTTTCTTTCATTTCCATTTTGGCAGCTTGTAGGGCATGTGTATTATATCAAACTGAAGATCAAGGGTTGTAGTTTCACTATTTATAAACAGTTAGCAGATTAGACACATACCATAACGAAAGCATTATTTGTGGAAGGAACTAGACCATATCATTACACTCAACTCAATTAGGAGACATTATGTAGATAAACTACTAGTGAGAGTGCTACCTTGGCATAATATTTAAATCTGTATTGTTTGAATATTTCTTAATGACATATTTTTTCCTTTGTGAGAAAGGAATTTCACTTGATTATGGTGTGTCATGTGACAGGAATTCAATGCTTGGTGCATAAGAGCAAAGGGAATATGAAAAATTCTCTGGATATTTTGGAACCATTCCTAATGGTATTTCTGTAGCTATTAAGGTAGAGTCATTCGCTGAAGCCATAGGGTAACCAACATAATGAGTTAAACTGAATGAATATCAAAATCCATAACTCGAATTGTTATGACTAAGAACAAGCACTTGAAGTGTTTTTTGTCTTGATTGAGGCCGACCCATTACATGTATATGTCTTAATTCACCTTAACTATTTTGCAACAAATACGATGTCTCAATGGAAGTATCTCTGATATTTGAAGACACAGTACCTGATTGTAGAACACAAGATCGCTAGTGCTCTTCATCTTCAGACTCCTACATTAAGAAAATGGGGAATAATTTGTGGTTACACTAATTCTAATTACCACTATAGTTTGACAATCCTTCTATATGTTTGAAATGTTTCATTAACTTTTATCTCAAGGCAACAATCCTCATTTCCTTTTGTTACAATATATAGCATTGAAATTACCCTCTAAAGTGGAAGTAGGGAATGTTTCTCCACCTAATTTTTTATGTCCTTTTCTACAATCTCAAGAGTCAAGCATGTGTTGTTTTAAAAATTCGTTACAAAATAATAAATGGTAAACTCTGGTTTCTCCCTTTGTAATTTTTTACAATTTGTTAGTATCGCTTTACTATGGGGGATTTTGAGATAATTACTTTAGCCTATGTAGCATTATGTAGTATATGTTTCATCATTATTACACAATATTTCAAGCGAATTTTGAACTCGATTTTCTGAATTGAGGTCATGATAAAATGGTGGGGATGGGGCATGTGGGTCCACAAACCAAGGTTCGACTATCGAAGAGTAAGGTTATAGAGGTTGGGACCACATACAAAGAAAATAGTACCTCAAATACTTTGACAAAATATGAAGCCCTATAGCACCAAATTATCCAAATAGGAAGTTCTTAACAATATGAAAATAGTACATTTTTTTTTGTAGATTGACTACATGGAGTTTTATGATTTTCCATTGAAGGAATTAGACACAGTTAGGGGAGAAAGTCAATTGTAAGAATTTATCATTTAAAATATAATATACAACACCAAGCATTTGTAATATCCCTATTTTACTGTCTTTATTTAGACATTTCCAAATCCTAAAGGTTAAGTGGACCTAAAGTAAAACTGTATGTGTGGACATATTATACTTTTTTAAATTAATAATTATGGAATTTTAATTATTGTGCAAATACTAGAGTAAATTAGAGACCAGGATTTCAAGGCTATGAGGATTGAATTAAATCAAAAGAATTTCCCAAAATCTCCAAAAATGTAAATAAAATAAAATAAATATATTAGATTGGATATAAAAATCTAAAACATACCTCAGTAAAGCGGAAAGTTACTAAGAATAGGTGAATTAAAACTAGAAAGAGGAAAAAGCTATTTTTAAAGAGCTTTTGTGGAAAAAATAAAAGGTAAAGCCTAGGCTAAAGGAAAATAGCATTGTGATTTAATTGGACGCAGTTATAGAAACATGCTGAGGGAA
This sequence comes from Pinus albicaulis, assembly GCA_034641835.2. NCBI lineage: Eukaryota > Viridiplantae > Streptophyta > Pinopsida > Pinales > Pinaceae > Pinus > Pinus albicaulis. The sequence continues at coordinate 330,049,393 of CM076577.1, read as the reverse complement.
AGCAGGCTTAAATTAACCATTCCTAGGTGAATAAGAGGTTGCCTACACCTTAGAGGAATTGGTCTCTGCTCAAGGGGAGTTGTGGATGAAAGCTCAAGGTTGGGCAGAAAATAGTCTTTACTAGAATTCGTATGTACATTTATTAAATTATGTCTTATGATTTTTTGATTATGATGATGATTGGATAAGATTTAATGTGTTTTAGTTAGGAAGATAAGTTGAAAATATGTCGCCTCAATCATGAATCTATGTAATAAATTATTTTATTTTTGAGGATAAAGTGTCTAATGTATTTAATGTAAATATAACTATAGCAGGTATAGTTGTAGTTTTTGTATAGTTATATAGACTAGTTAAAATTAACTAACGAACAATCAGAATGTATAAACCCAATTAGAAAGGTTTAAATCTGTTGATAGGTTTTTGTTAATTACTATATTATAGATATAAAATACATCATTTGGATTTAATAATATTCTAAGATGTTAAGAGAAACATGGTAATCCATAGTAAGAATGCCTAACCAGTTCTGTAAACAAAAAGAAGTAGAAGTATATACAGTGGGATCTATTGTATTAAATCAAGAAGGAAATACTTTGTATAAATTATATACTTAAATTCAAACTGTAAAATTCATAAACATGGAAAAATATATACCTCTAAAAACAATATAGTGGACAAGAACCTTGAAAACCATTATACATAGAAAGGTAATATGTATAGAGAAAACATTATACAATCATAATACAATATGGATTTAAAATAAATAAGCTATGAATTATTCATACACAGATATGCATTCTGAATATAATAAATAAATTGTAGAACATGTACAGAAATGTTTCGAGGATTTAAATTCATCTAACAAAGATGACAAGAAAATTGTATTAATATCCATGAAATATATCAGTTGTTACTGTCAAAGTAATAGTGACTAGAAGTCTAATATTACCTATATTAATTACAAATTTTATATATACATTGACAAAACATCATTTAATTCAAATGGCTGAATTCTGTACATGGTAGCGACCAACCTATAAGAAGATGAAAACAAAATATTGTCAATTCTTTTGTGAAAGAAAGTTGCAATGTGGGCGGTGTAAGTTACAAGGGTGAAATACCTATCCCAAAAAAAAACAGAGAGATGGGTAAGATTCAGATCAAATAGAATTTAAAACAAATGGACAAAATATTGGGAATTGTCAATATAATTAAATATATAAATATACCTTTGTAGCCAAGTATGCGGAAGTGAAGTTTTCTTCTGTACATGAAATAAGAAAATCAAACATGCAAGTCAATAAGGTAAATTGAGAGTGAAAGTAAAATTCACTAATAGTATGGAATTTATAGAAAATGCATTACGTGAGTTTTGGTTGGAAACCATATACTGGGTATTTTATGTAAATTCATGAAATTGTACGGAAGCAGAAAAAGAGGGGTTTTCCTATGCAGTAAAATATTTTTTTAATATGGGAAATTACCAAATGACCATTATTTATAGAGAAGAAGTATTCAAATATATTAAATTATTAACTATTATTTTCAATGTTTTATACAAATTTATAATTAGTGAATTATAAGATAATACAGACAGAATGAATATATAAACAAAAAGGTAGGCAACGATTGAATAGAAACATATAGAGAAAATGAGTTAAAATATATATTCCATTAACTCAAAATATATAAACCGACTCTCAGTAAACTAACGAAGTCAAATTCAAGTTATTAAACCAACAATGTGGCACACAGAGAATATAAATGCAATATAGATGTTAAAGATTCAGAAAAAACATTACAATGAAATGTTTGAATCAAATTTCAATTCGTTTTTAGCAACACTATAAGTTGTATGGTAAAACGAAATGGAATTAACCTAAATTGTTCGATATCAAACGATGATTAAATAAAAATATGAAATCGAGGGTAAGTATATTCAGGAAATCGAAGCAGGCTTTAATACCTCTACCTAAAGCGAAAGAATACCGAATTCAACAAACTTATATCACAGATGAGATGTTAATTAAGAGTCAAAATTCAGAGAATAAAGAGCAACACATACTCAATACAATAATACATAGTTGACTGTAACACTATCAAATTCTTGAAATTAAGTTATGAATTGAAACTGTTAAATTATATTCATATAGGAAACAATAATGAACCCCATAATTAATAATGAGGAACACTTGGGTATGAAGGGTAAATCAAGGAAAAAGAGTATAAATGTAATACGAAATATTTGGGGACTGATTAAGAGACAAAAATTTGAGAAAAACCAAATGAATTCATCACTTAATAAACGAGTATGAAATTTGGGGAAAAAACGTTAAATGAATTTTAACAGTGCACTCGTTGGTAAACTCTTGAAGGCTAATTTGAAATTAACAATGCAAAGCTCAGCCATTAACATATCATGACTGATATGATTTGCAAAAAGGATAATTAATAAGGAAAATAAGGAAACCATAAATTCGTAAGTAAATGCATAAGAAGGGAGACATACTAATTGTGGGAAGAGTTGCATGACTTACCTGCATTACGAAAAACCTGGTATTAGCTTATGGTTTCACTATGAACATATCTTGAGGAAACCCTCCTCTGTCCTTTAATGTCAAAGAAGAACGGAACTCCTCTGTCCATCAACATGAAAGCAGAATTAAGGGTAAGTTTCTAAATATAACATAGGAATAACTCATAAAATATAAAAAGAAAAACAAACTCTATAAAAATTTATGAAGGTTAAGAAAAATGCTGAGAAAAATAAATAGGCGCATGAGATTAGCTGAGGTGGTAATTCTGACTGTGGGGAATGTTAGGTAGAGGGAAGCCATTAACGTTTCCAGAATGATAGTGAAGAACCATATTTCAAAAATGAGAGTAAAGAACCAGAGGCTAAACCATCAAAAGGAAAATTCCAAATGAAGATTAAAACGAAGGAAATTGAATGAAATTAACCCTAGTTAGGATCGATGAAGGGAAGGAGTACGAATTGATCTTGGCCATCGAATGACGAGAGATCCAACCAACACCAGTTAATGAAATAAATATAACCATGTGACCAACATAAGTCATGGTACATCCAAATAATCAACGATAACATCGATCAAAGGAACCTTTAAGGAGATGTAGGGTACTCTGTCGTAAAATATTAATTGGAGATAAGATTTAATTAATAGAGGTATGGTCGATAGAGATACGTTACATTTGAAAATGCATGGCATTAAAAGACTTGCATACAACCATTAAAATATTCACACTCTAATCATACAACTCAAATCCACTAATATAAAGTCTATGTAATCATTTTATTAAGGATAGTGGTAACGGACCATATACATGTTCCAATTTAAATAATAGTGATAAACTAATAGTGGTTGAAACAAATTAAGGTGGACATGGCATAGAAAGGAGACCCTAAATTGGATTATTCACGTATGTCTATATGAAATTCATTCATGTATGGTTATACATATTTAAAATATTATCTAAGACATAAGAATAAAACGGATTGAGATACCTATGGTAGTACTTAGGAAAACCCTTATAAGTCAAATTAGGATGTAGTGATACATGTCTTAATGGGTAACTTTAATATTTATTAAATTTCATAAAATTCAATGATATAACTATAAGTGTAGAAATGAGGAAATTTATATAAAATTTGATAAGATAATAGTAACAAAAGCTATTATAAAGGCATATCTTAACATAATTTGACATAAATGTAGGAATTCCATAAGGATGAGGCGAAGTTGTTAATAAATTAAAGGAGGAAAGGTATGAATATGATTATAATAATATGGATGTAATTATATGCATAGTTCTGAATATAATTATATCTTAATGAAGATGCTAACGACATAAATTAAAACCTTTAAGGAGATTCTGTAAGAGGTTATACAGTGGCAAATTTAAAATAATTAAATCAAAGAAAAAGTAGTAGAAGGTTATAAATAGAAAAAAACAATTTTTTGGGTAAGTAGAGTTGTTACAAATGGTATCAGAACCCATGCTGAAAACATTGGGCCTATGTGTCCCCACACAAAAGAACCCAAAAATATGTTACTGTGAATGATAAGAGAATAATTTTTTCTCTTTACAGAATATGATGTACTAATTTATTTCTGTGTACAGTGATTTATGTGCATAAACAATGCAGCGGATACTATGAATGAAGGAGAGTTGTATGTGGATATGGGGGGTGTGGGAAATCAAAGAGATCAAAATGCTTGATTTTTGGACATGATAAGAGATATGTGAGGAGAAATGGTTCAGCTACGAACTAGCAATGAATGATTGTTGCAAGCCAGTGAAGAGAAAGAAAGGTTGATGAAAGAGTTAACCTCATGGTTTGGTTATGAAAGTGAAGACCATGGAAGGAAGAGGAAAGAAGCAGAAGCCAACTCAGAAGGATCCGAGGGTGGGGAAGTATCTAGACATCATTCTAGAAAGAAAAAGGAATCGCAAGGAGAATTCCAAAAAATAAAACCTCCCACTTTTGATGGTGAAAAGGAGGAGGATGCAGAATCTTGGCTTATGAACATGGTTCAATAATTTGAGGGATATGAATACGGAAGCAGCCTGAAAGCTAGATTGGAAATTTACCAATTGTAGGGTAAAGCCACCCTTTGGTGGGAAGAAAGAAAAATGGTACATGTGCTGGATGAAACGCCTGTTACCTGGGAAGACTTTCAAGCCAAATTTATGTCTAGGTACCTGAATGAGAGATATTATGATGATAAAGCCAAAGAATTTCATGAGATGGGATTGGGACATCTCACAATGGATGATTTTGTTACCAAATTCACTAATTTACTTCGCTATGTGCCTTATATTAAAGAGGAAAAGGCGAAAGTACAACAATTTTTAAACTTCCTACCTACCATGTATAAAGAGAGAATCAAATTTTACAATCCAAAAGTAATGGATGAAACTGTTCGTAAAGAAATATTATGCTATCATCAATTCAAAGGCATAAATTATTAGCTGAAAAACTGCCAAAACAAAGAGAAGGGAAAGGGTGACCCAGATGTAAAAATAGTAAAACCAACATACTTGAAATTTTTTGGGAAGAGCCACCAAAGGAATAAATTTAATAAAAGTGGAGAAAACCAACCAACACTGTCACATATTGGGTCTATGCAGATGGATACAAAAAAAAGAAGGAAAGTGATGTAAAAATGAAAGAACCACTAAAATGTTGGGGATGTGGACAACCTCACAGGTTACATGACTGTACTCACGCAAAATTTCCTAACATTCAAGTGTTACGAGAGGCAACTACTGTAAACAACATTGCTTGAAACATTCCTAGGATTAGGGCTTCACTTGAAGATCGCCAGGTTGAACACCAATCAACCATGATAGAAATCGAAGGTATGATTGTTGAACAACCTATTTTTGTTTTGATAGATCCAAAAGTTATATCAGTCCATATACTGTGGAAAAATATAAGTTAAAATCACAAAAAATTTAGCAAGCATGGTTAGTGCAGATAGCTACAGGAATAAAAAGAAAAGTGACCCATAAAATTTGAAAAACTGCTGTAAATTTAAATGGGTATGAAACTGAAATTCATTTAAATATATTTTCTCTAGGATCATATGAATTGTTAGTAGGAATGGACAGGTTAGAGAAGTAGAAAGAAATAGTAAATTGCTTAAATAAAAAAATACATTGTATAGATGGCAAGGGAAGAGCTGTGATAGTGAATGGAAAACCAAAATCAATATCTATCAGACAAATTTCTGCATTACAGCTAAAAAGGACAACAAGAAAGGGCTTTCAAGTCTATGATGTACACGTAGAAGAATTGGGACAAAAAACTGAAAAGGAGGCTGTATAAAATCTACCAGTAATTAGAGATTTTAAGGATGTATTTCCAGAGGAAATCCCACATCTACCCCTTAAAAGAGAAATTGATTTCTCAATTGAACTAGTACCAGGATCTACACCTATTTCTAGAGCACCCTATAAAATGAATACTCCTAAACCATTAGAGCTAAAACTTCAATTGCAAGAATTTTTAGATAGAGGATACATCATACCAAGTGTGTCTCCTTGGGGAACACCAGTATTGTTGTTAAAAATAAAGATGGCACATTTAGAATGTGCATAGATTACAAATAGCTGAACAAAATGACTATTAAGAATAGATGTCTTTTCCCAAGGATAGATGACTTATTTGATCAAGTGAGAGGAGCAAATATCTTCTCAAATATTGATTTAAGAATAGGATATCACCAACTCAGAATTAAATATCAGGACATCAATAAAACAACATTCAAGACTAGTTATGGACACTATGAATTTGTACTCCTACCCTTTGTACTTATTGATGCACCTGCTACATTAATGTGTTTAATGAATAATGTACTTCACAAGTACCTAGATAAGTGTGTACTAGTGTTCATTGATGACATTTTGGTGTACTCCAAAAATGAATAAGAACACATAGAACATCTCAGAATAGTCCTACAAACACTTAGAGAACATCGATTATATGAAAAACTCAGCAAATGTGAATTGTACAAGGATAAAATTCAGTATTTGGGTCATGTGATTTCAAAGTATGGCTTAGCAGTAGATGCAGAGAAAACACAAAAAATAATAAATTGGCTTGTACCCACAGATGTACCATCCATACGATCCTTTATGGGTATTGTTGGATAATACTGTAGGTTTGTTGAAGGATTTTTAGCCTTAGCCTATCTTATTACTTCCTTGCAGAAAAAAATGAGTGAAGTTTGAATCGATAGAAAAGTGTTAAAGTATTTTTGAACAATTAAAGCTAAAATTAACTATTGCACCCATACTGAAAATTGCTGATACAAACAAGGAATTTGTATTGTGTTAAAATACATGTGTGGAAGGTTTAGGAGGAGTGTTGTTGCAAGATAATTTAGTAATAACATGATTCAAGAAAATTGAATAAGCATGAACAAAATTATACTGTATATGACTTAGAACTAGCTATTGTGATGCATGCATTGAAGATGTTGAGACATTATGTATTGGGAAATAAGTTTATACTAATGACAGAGAACATAAGTCTGGAATTATTCTTTACTCAACCATATTTAAATGTTAGACAAGCTAGATGGTTATATTTCCTTAGTGATTTCGATATGGAAATTGAACACATTAAAGGAAAAGAAAATAAGATTGCTAATGCTTTAAGTAAGAATGCTCATCAAATTTTGACCAATTCAGGAAGTAGTGTGAAATTTGGAATAGAACAGATATAGGAAGTGATGATGCAAGACCAAAAATATGTGAAATTGCAAGAGAAATTGCATAAAACTGAAGTTGGGGGATATACTAAAAACCGGAAAGGACTAATTTATTATAAACAAAGATTGTATATTCCACATGTGACATCTTTAAAATAGGAAATTTTAGATGAGTATCATAAATACCTTATGCAGGTCATCCTAGTTATCAAAAACTGATTTCAACATTAAGAAAGAAAATATTTTGGCCAGGTATGAAAAAATATGTTGTTGATTATCTAGCTAGGTGCTTAGAATGTCAAAAACCAAAAGTGTAACATCGGCATCCTACAGGATTACTAAACCTTCTACCTATTCCAGAATGGAAGTGGGAAGTGGTTTCCATAGATTTCATTACTGCATTTCCAAGAACCAAGTATCCACATGATTATATAATGGTTGTTGTAATCGCATTAACTAAGGAAGCACGTTTTTTACCAGTACAATCTACTTTTGGCATAGCTCAAGTAGCCAATGTATTCATGAAAGAAATTGTGAAATTACATGGGATTTTTAAAATGATTATATATGGCAGAGATGCAAAATTTACTTCAACGTTTTGGAAAACTTCGTTTGGAGTAACGGGTGCCAAATTGAACTTTAGTACCACTTACCATCCTCAAAAATATGGTCAAACTAAAAGAATCAACCAGATTTTAGAAGACATGCTATGCATGTATGTGATAAACAGACCTACAAGATGGGAAGATTTTCTGCATCTAGTAGAATTTTCATATAATAACAGTTATGAATCTTCAATTAAGATGAGTCCTTTTGAATCATTGTATGGCAGAAAGTTCCATATGCCGCTTAGGTGGAGTTAACCAAAAGATAAGTTAATTCTTGGACCTGATGCATTGCATGAGATGGAAAGAACTATGAAGAAAATTCAACAAAATATAAAAACATCTCAAGATCGACAAAGGAGCTATGCATACAAAAAGAGAATTCATAGATAATTCAAAGTGGGAGACCATTTTTACTTCAGGATTAAGCCAAAAAATAGTACCTTATATACTGGTAGTTGTGCTAAGTTAGCACCACGCTAATGTTGTCCATTTGAAGTTCTAGAAAGAGTGGGGCCAGTAGCTTATAAATTGGCTCTACGTAGTCATATTAAGGTTCACAATGTTTTTCATGTTTCCTTATTGAAAAAGTATGTACATTATCTTACTCATGTAATTGATAGGACTGTGATACAGGTGGAAACAGAAGGGGAATTTCTTCTAGAGCCCCTTCGTATCCTGGCACGGGAAGAAATAGAGCTCCAGAATAGGACCATAGCTAGGGTGAAATTGCACTAGAGGAACTTTACACCTGAAGAAGCCACTTGGGAGCGAGAAGAGGAAATGAAAGAGAAATATCCATCATTGTTTGAAAAGTGAACTGATATTTTGCAACATTGATGATGGTGTTTTGTTTTAGAGGGGAATATGTAATATCCCTATTTTACTGCTTTTATTAGACAGTTGAAAATCCTAAAGGTTAAGTGGACCTAAAGGAAAACTATATGTGTGGACATATTATATTTTTTAAATTAATAAATGTGGAATTTTAATTATTGTGCAAAGACTAGAGTATATTGGATACTAGGATTCCACCCATGAGGATGAAACCAATCCAAATGGTTTCCTAGACCCCAAAATCCTTGTAAGTTGCAAAATAAAATAATATACGATCGAGATAAAAATATAAAAGACATCTCAAGAAAGTGGCCAAGTGGAATTTGCCAAGAAGATTTAAGAATTAAAACTAGAAAGAGGAAAATGCTACTTTTAAAGAACTTTTATAGAAAAAACAAAAGTAAAGCCTAGGCTAAAAGAAAACAACATCTTGATTTAACTCGATGTAGTTGTAGGAACATGTTTAAACATAGTTACCGATCAAACGGGAACTATTACCTCAAAATGGGAACTCTAACAAAAAAAACATCAAAAAACCATGAAAAAACAAGTAAAAAACGAAAAGTTGTATTTTGGAATAACCCTTTTTTTTTTCGGGGTAAATTTTCAACATTTCTTAAAAATGGAAGAAAAAGCCATTTTTTTTTGTGCAAAAAACATCTCGAAAACGAAAAGTTGTATTGTTGAATAAGCTCTATTTTTTCGGGGTAAATTTTCAACATTTTTAAAAATAGACGTAAAAACCAATTTTTTTTTGCAAAAACCACCCCAGAAACATAAAGTGTTGAAACAAAAATTTTAGAATAATAAAGATTTATATTAAAAATTGAAAAAAAGAAGAAGAAAAAAACATTTTAAAATAATTGAAAAAAAAAACAAATTTCATTACATTTTTTTTAATTAAAAAAGTTTTAAAATTTTAAAATAAAAAAGATTAACAGAAAAAATTAATAAAAACTAAATCAAAAGCATTTTAAAAATAAAAATTTAAAAATATATTAACAGTTAATAAATTAAAAAAATATATATTAAATTAGATGACAATTTAAAAAAACAAATAAATTTTAAAAAATAAAATAAAATTAAAATATACAAATTAATTTTTTATTAAATTAAAAAATAAAAAATTAACTTGAAATAAAAATTTTATATATATATATATATATATATATTAAATTTTAATAAATTAAAAAATTAAAAACTATATAATAAAAAAAGTTCAATCAGAGGTCGATTCTGGGAATCGAACTCCTCAGGCCGATTCCGAGAATCGACTTCCCCAGGTCGATTCCCGGAATCGACCTCCCCAAGTCGATTTCCGAAATCGACCTCCCCGGGTCAATTCTCGGAATGATCTCCCAAGGTCTATTCTGAGAATCAACCTCCCCATGTTCATTCCTGGAATCAACCTCCCAAGGTCGATTCCCGGAATCGACCTCCCCATGTTGATTGGTCAATTCTCGAAACTGAAATTTATATATATATATATATAAATTCGATTTTTTTTTTATTCACGAAATTTTAATAATGTTTCTTTTGTTTTTAATATTTATTTATTTATTTATTTATTATATTTCATATTTGTTTTTTTAATTTAATTTGATATTTTATGGTTTTTTTTTTATTATTATTAAATTTAATATTTTAAAGTTTTTTTTTTTTAATTTTTAATTTATTATTAATTTTTTTTAAATTTTAACTTGAAAAATACTTTTTGTTTTTTTTTTACTTTTATTTTATTTTTTTTAAGGTTAAAAAATAAAAATATCAAATTAAAAAAAGTAATTTTAAAAACCAATAAATTTTAAAAAAATAAAATAGAAATAAAATATACAAATTAAATTAAAAAAAAAAATTAATTTATTAGATTAAAAACAAAAGAATTTAAATTTGAAAATAAAAAAAATAAGTTTAAAAAAAATATATTAAATTTTAATAAATTAAAAAATTAAAAATTAAAAATACAAGTAAAAATAAATAAAAAATAAATAAAAAAATCGACGTGGGCAGGAGGTCGATTCCGCAAATCGGCATCCCCAGGTCGATTCTGGGAATTGACCTCCCCAGATCGATTTCGGAAATCGACATACCTAGGTCGATTTCGGAATCGACCTCCTGATGTCGATTCCCGAAATCGACCTCTCACGGTCGATTGCCAGAATCGACCCCCCCAGGTTGATTCCTGGAATCGACCTCCCCGGGTCGATTCTTGGAATCAGCCTCCTCGAGTCGATTCCCGGAATCAACCTCCCCAGGTCGATTTCCAGAATCGACCTCTTGCCTAAGTCGATTCCCAAAATCGACTTCCCTAGGTCGATTCTCTTAATCGACCTCTCCATGTCGATTCTTGGAATCGACCTACCCAGGTGGATTCCCGGAATCGACCTCTGTAGGTCGATTCTTGGAATCGACCTCTGTAGGTCGATTCTTGGAATCGACCTCTCCAAGTCGATTCACGGAATCGATCTCCTCAGTTCAATTCCGAGAATCGACCTCCTGTCACCACCTAGGCAGCGTAATTAAATATATAATTTTTTAATTCGATTTTTTTTATTTATGAAATTTGAATAATTTTATTTGTTTTTATTAATCTTTCTATATATATATATATTTCATATTTGTTTTTTAAATTTAATTTAATATTTTTAGTTTTCTTTTTTAATTTATTTATTATTTTTTTTTTTAAATTTTAATTTGAAAAATGCCTTTGGTTTTTTTTAATGGTTTAATTTTATGAACACTTAGATTTTGTCTTTTTGTTTTTAATTATTTGAAAATGCTTTGTCTCTCCTTTTTTTTAATCTTAATTTTTTTAATTTTAAAATTTCTATTTTAATTTTTTTTTATTTTTTTGTTTTTTTTTTAATTTAATGTTTTATTATTTTAAAAAAAATTATTTTTATTTTCTATTTTAATTTTAATTTTTTACTAATTTTGTGTGTGTGTATGTGTAAATATATATATATATATATATATATATATATATATATATATATTGATGTTTTTGGTATAATTTTTGTTTTTTTGGTTTTAAATTATGTGTTTTTTTTTAAATTTTTCTCCTAATTTCTTTATTTAATTTTCAAATTTTTTTTTGTTTTATTTATTTATTTATTTTTGTTTAAATTTTTTGTTTTTACAAGTTAATTTTGTTTTTATTTTTATTTTATTTTTTGTTACATTTTTATTGGTTCTTTTTATTATTTTTATATCTGAGCTTTTTTGTCATGTTTTTCTTATTTTATTTTTATGTTTTATTACCAACATTCAAATTACGACTCTAAAAAAATTGGTTGATAGTGCATCAACATTTTTCAAAATTAGCATGAAAATAACCACTCTAAAAAAAAGGGTTGATGATGCATCAACACTTTTCAAAATTAGCATGAAAATCACTAACATTTTAAAACAAATGTTCATACTTCATAAATAGAAAAATTCAAGTGTAAAAAATGTGCCAAAAGAAAAAAACAGGGGGATTCTGCATCACCACTTTTCAAAATCAGGTGCTTTTTTTTCTACCTCAAAAAAGTAGGTACCAGTTCAGTTAACTATTTGATCAATAACTATGTTTTGAGGGAAATAAGGCTTAAATAAGCCATTCATAGGTAGAAAATAGGTTGTCTACACCTTGGAGGAATTGGTTTCTACTTGGGAGGAATTGTGGATGAAAGCTCAAGGTTGGATGGAAAATAGTCTTTACTAAAATTGGTATGAACAATTATTAAATTATGTCTTATGATTTTTGTTATGATGATGATTGGATAAGAGTTAATGTGTTTTAGTTAGGAACATAAGTTGAAAACTATGTCTCATAAATTATCAATTTGTGTAATAAATTATTTTATTCTCGAGGATAAAGTTTCCAATGTATTTAACAGAAATATAACTATAGCAGGTATAGTTGTAGTTTCTGTATAGTTACATAGAGTAGTTAAAATTAATTAACCAAAAATCATAATGTCTAAACCCAATTAGAAGGGTTTAAATACCCTATTAGGTTTATTTTAATTACAATATTACATATATAAAATACATCATTATGATTTAATAATATTCTATGATGTTAAGAGCAACATGGTAATCCATAGTAGAAATGCCTAGCCAATTCTGCAAACAAGAAGAAGTAGAATTATATACAGTGGGACCTATTGTATTAAATCAAGAACGAAATACTTTGTACAAATTATGTACTTAAACTCAAACTGTACAAATTCATAAACTTGGAAAAATATATACCTCTACAAACAATATAGTGGACAAGAACCTTGAAAACCATTATACATAGAGAGGTAATATGTACATAGAAATCATTGTACAATTAGAATACAATATGGATTTAAAATCAATAAGCTATGAGATATTCCAAGATTTAAATTCATCTAACAAAGATGACAAGAAAATTATATTGATATCCATGAAAAATATTAGTTATTACTATCAAATTTATATTAACTGAAGGTCAAATATTACTGATATTAATTACAAATTATATATATATATTAACAAAAAATCAGTTAATTCAGATGGTTGAATTTTGTACACGGTAGCGACCAACTTGTAAGAAGATGAAACAAAATCTATTTTAAATTATTTTGCGAAAGAAAGTTGCAATGAGGGATGTGTAAGCTACGAGGGTGAAATACATGTACCAAAAACCCACATAGAGATGAGTTAGAGTTATATCAAATAGAATTTAAAACAAATAGACATAATATTGGGAATTGTCAATATAATTAAATAATTAAATATAGCTTCTTAGCCAAGTATGAGGCAGTGAAGTGTTCTTATGTACATGAAATAAGAAAATCAAACATGTAGGCCAGTAAGGTAAACTGAGAATGAAAGTAGAATTTTGTAATAGTTGGAATTTATAGAGATTAGTTCTTTGTATATGATACACCTCTCTCGACCACCAGGAAGAGAAATGGCAGTACTTTACCATTCCTCTAAATGAAGAAGTGAAAGCTCCTAAAAATCTTGAACTTATTCATTGAAAGGGTTGTAGCTCCTCTCTCGACCACTAGGAAGAGAGAGGCCACTTTTAGTATCAGTTCTTTACATATGATGTGCCAGATTTGGATCAAGGACTTAAGTGATAGCACAAATTTCGAAGTGTTAGAAAGTGTGTCGAACTTGAATGATCGGATATATCTCGTCCTCCTGATTTCGGCACTGTGAACGATTCAAAAAACTAACATAGTATCAAGAAGTTATCATGATTTGAAAAGTCTGGTAAACTACAAATTTTAGGTTTTTTACCAAGTTTGACGGGGATTTTGGAAATTCAAAAAAAAAAATATTCCAGGGAATATTTCCCAAAATATTCCCTTCGAGCCAGTGAAATTTTGACAAGTGGTAGGATATGATTTGTGGTTTGGTTGTACGTTTTTTTGAACAACCAATGAAATGGTGACACGTGGCCAGCCCTTAGGCCGCCACATGTCACAAGGACTACGTTTTAAATTTTTGGTGGAGCCAAACGTAGTTGAACCCGTGACCTCCTGCCCACAAATCACATGCCTTACCATATGGGCTACATTTGTTTCTTAATAACTATGGTAGTAAAATTTTATTTATGGTTTAACTATTTCGTTTTGTGGGTTCGGAGGGGCCAACCCTGAGGGCGCGCCCCTCCCCATATGGTCATCACCGTGAGCATGGCCCAAGGGCTATACTCCAACCCTTTTCCAAATCCACAACCTCCAACCGCTTTCAACACATCACATGCCGCGGTTGTTTAGCTCTAACGGTCACATAGTCTAAACTGATGTTTCAATACGTTTAACCCATAGTTATTAACACAGGTTCTACCAACCCTCATGGCTAGTCCTACGGTTTTGGGGTTGGAATGTGGCCACTGCTAACCACCATATTAAATGTAACATTTAGCACTGGTCGGTTTTCTAGAGTGTGCCCAAATTTAGGGAAGTTGGCCAAACTTATCTTCAGTTAAGTGTAGTTGCTCTAGATTTAGTGGAGTTGATTTAGAGGAAACTAGACAAAAGTTGTTTAGGCTCTATCTTGAGCTAGATTCGATCAGTTTGAGAGCATGATAATCAATTTCAACTATCACAGACATTCCAGACTCATTGGTGAGGGTTACAAATCCATCAGAGGACTTTTGAGCAGGTGTTTTCTTCAGATATGTTCCAGGGGCCACTAGGGCCACCAGGGGCTAGCAACAGTTTGAGGCCTAGCCAGGGAAACTATGGGCCTTATTCAGGAATCCAATAGTAAATTTTGAATGTTTGAGAAATTATGGAACCAATGATGTGATTTTCAGAGCCATTAGAGGACTTCTTAAGGCCTATATGCTTTGGGAAAGTTGCAAGGGCCACTAAGGCCAGCAGGTGCCAGCAGAAGAATGAGGCCTATCCAGAGTAGCCAGTATCCATTCTCAGCAAACCAATAGTCATTTCTAACTGTAAATATACTTCTGAATCCATAGATGTAGTTTTCATGAGCTTTTGAAGAATTCTTAATCTCAATATTTTTCAAGGAATTTTTCAGTGACCCTAGAGCCAAGTGGTGGCACCAGGTGTTTGAGGCGTAACTGGAGCAGATGCATGCCAATTTATGAAAATGAATAGTCCATTATGAATATTTTTGACATTAAAAATCAATTGAATGGATTTTTCATAGTAATTTGGAGACTTATGAAGGTCAAGAAGCCACAGGGAAGTTTCAGGCAACCTAGGGCCAACAATGGATGGAAGCCTAGATTTGGGAGCCAGAGCTCATTTTGAGCAAACGATAAGCCTATTTTGGAGGTCTGATATATGATGGAGAAAACAGATTATTTTTCAGGGACATAAAATGATTTCTTAAGGTCTTAGTGCCATAGTGAAGCTCATGGAATATTAAGGCACCAACAACAGAATTCAAGTCTAAGGGAACCTAGTTCTTTCTTCAGAGTGATGAAAGCCATTTTAGGGGTATGATTTTATTCTAAACCTAATGCTATAACCCAAATAACCATTGGAGTTAATTTGTTACCTGTAAAATAATTCATTCATCATAATCCCAAAGAGCCAAGTCAATTGACAAAGGCTCAAGGAGACGTAGCCCACGATATTCGAGTGAACTCCTTTATTAAATTTGTTGTTATGTGTTGATTCTTATTTGTTGCATTATATGGTTGTTGCACATGCTTAATATCAGCAAAAAAAAATTCTATTAAAGCACTTAAACAGTTAAAAAACATACCCATGTGTCAAGTATAAAATATTGCACAATCATGTATAAGCACGATCATTTATTTTTTTAACTGAGTGGGAGGTGCTTGCACATAGTAATTTCAAGTTATCCACCAATTTTTAGATCAGCTTCGTATGATAGCACTAGGGACCTTTCTTGACAAAGAACTAGGTTTCTTGTTTGATAGAGCACTATGTTGCTTGTTGACTTGAAAGATGTTTAACAGTGCAAAAAATTTTATTGTTTGCAAATTGGTTGTTGTTTACAAGTTTGAGTTTAGTAGAGGTGAAGGGAAAGCTTCCGTTTGCTAAGTCCAGAATAAGAAAAGAAGGAAGAAGAGCTGAAGGCATCTTCCTTGCCCAAAGGACCTGAAGAAAACCCTTGAAGCACAAGAGGGTTTGTTTGGAAAAGGGTATTTGAAGAAGAGCTTGACTCTACAACCATTTTTGTTCAAAAGATTTGTCAATTTCTTCTGAAAGCTTTGTGACTTTTTGTTGAAGTTATTTAGTTCATTTTCATAAGATGACAACCTCTTCAATTGATGTTTCAAAATCCTCGTCCTTGACAAGATTCCTCGATGAATAGATGAAGTGGGACTTCTACATCCTGAAGGATATAGTGCAAATTATGTTTGAAGATAGAAAGGAAAGCACTAAACCTCATGAGCAATTGGTTTCTATAAAGCAAGAGAAAGAATGACTTCTTCAAAGAATGCATGTGAGAAATTGGTTGTAATTCAGTCAAATTTATCTTCAATTTCCTCTTTACAAAGTTGTGTAGGTTTATTTGAAAAGCATACTAGAGGTATAGGGTCCAAGTTAATGTTAAAAATGGTCTACGAAGGCAAGGGCTTAGGAAAACATGCACAAGGCATGATTGATACTATTTTGGTTGAGGAAAGGCCTAAGAAGTTTGGTCTAGGCTATGTTCAATCTTATGGTGAGAACTCTACAACCATGAAGGCATTTGAGACAACTTCAAGAAGAACGTACATGTCAAGTTTGTTTTCAAGTTGATTTCCATTTTATGAAGCCTATGTTGCAACAACATGCTTGTAGACATGCGGCTTATGGCGAGCGTGAGAGTTTGGACAATTATCAAGACAAGAACACTGATGTTTGTCTTCAAAATAAATCTCGAACTTCTACTAGTTCATCTTCTCAAGAAGGTAAAAAGGATGGACATGAAAAGTAGAATTTGAGGTATAATTCTTCCCATAATCAAGTTGATTATGTTTCTGATAATCATGTCAAATCTACATGCTTGAATGGAAGAAAGAGTTGTTGTTTCTATTGTGGAATGTGTAACCATGATGTTTCAAAGTGTTGGAAAAGATTGAAGGCATACAGGAAATAGTTGAAACAAAGGCAACTTGCAAAGAAGGTGAAAAAGACTTGCACACATTGCTAAAAGAAGGGACATTCTTTTTCCCAATGTTGGAATTTGCATCCAACTAATCATCCCAAGCACATGAAGCAAGAGGATAGAAATATTGATGAAAATGGAACCAAAGGTTCCATCATTGATGTGAGAACAGATGTTTCACATGAAGAAGATTTTCAGAAGAAAAAATTTCCATGGAAGTGGCTTGGTAATAAGTGGTTTGATTTCTTGACACAGTAACACATACATTCATTTGTACATATGAAAATTTTAGTTATCTATGCATGTTTTATGTTGTAATATCTTGTTTTTTTTGGGAAAATTTGGATTGATGATCAAGAACATGATGTTCAACTACCTTCTATAAATTTCTCGCTAGAAATTTCTGGGTGAGTTCAAGGAAGAAATTTCTTGACAGGAGGACAAGCGCATCCAAGAAGGAAAGTGTTAACTACCTTCGAGTTGGGGCTTAAAGGCACTAAGGCATGCAAGGAAAAGTGGATGGAGGCTCAAAAAGTGAGGGTGATGTACTCTCATCTTCTAAAAAAATAATGTAATCTAGCTTTTGGTATTGAAAAGGATCCCAATGGGGAGGTGTGATTAGATTTGGATCAACGACCTAAGTGATATCTAAAATTTAAAAGTGTTTTAAAGTGTTTCAAACTTGAGCAACATGATAGATCTCTTCTTCCCCATTTCGACACTGCAAATGGTTCAAAAAACTGACACCGTATGAAGAAGTTATTGTGATTTGAAAAGTCCAGTGAACTACAAATTTTGGCTTTTTGACTAGGTTTGACTGGGTTTAAGGAAATTCAAAAGAAAGAATATTCAAGGAATATTCATGGAATATTCCAGGAATATTCCTTCAAATTTTCCCTGGAATATTCCCTTTGGTCCAGTTGAATTTTGACAAGTGGCAGGATATGATTCGTGGTTTGTTTGTACGTGTTTTTGAATAGCCAATGACAGGGTGACACGTCGCCAGCCCTTAGGCCACCAGGTGTCCCCGGGACTGCACTTTAAAATTTCAGTGGCGCTGAACATAGTCGTCCTCGCAACCTCCTACCCATGAATCACACGCCTTACCATATGGGATACATTTGTTTCTTAATAACTATGGTAGTCAACTTTCATTTATAGTTTAACTATTTCCATTTCGAGGGTTTGGAAGGGCTAGCCTCGAGGGCCTACCCCTCCCCACATGGCCATCGTCGTGACCATGGCCCAAAGGCTATACTCTGACATTTTTCCAAGTCCATAACCTCTAACTTCTTTCAACCTGTCACATGTCGTAGTTGTTTAGCTCTGACGATTACGTAGTCTAAACCAAAGTTTCAATATGTTTAACCCACAGTTATTAACACGGGTTTCGTCGACCCTCGCGGCTAGTGCTGCAGTTTTGGCATTGGCATGTGGCCACCCCTGACCGCCATATTAAATGTAACAGTTAGTTTTGGTGGGTTTTATGGAGTGTGCCTAGATTTATGGTAGTTGGCCAAACTTATCTTTAGTTATGTGCAGTTGCTCTAGCTTTAGTGTAGCTGATTTAGTGGAAATTGGAAAAACGTTGTTTAGGCTCTATTTTGAGCTAGATTCTATCATTCTGAGTGTGAATATTAAATTTCTTCTATCTCAGACATTCCATAATCATTTTTTATGGTTTGAGAGCTATCATATGACTTTTGAGCAAGTTTTTTCTTCAGACAAGTTCAAGGGGCCACGAGGGGCCAATAGTAGTTTGAGGCCTCGCCAGGGCACCTAGAGGCCTTATTCAGAAATCCAATAGTAAATTTGTGATATTTCAGACATTATGGAACTAATTTTATGGTTTTCAAAGACATTAGTGGACTTCTGAAGGCTGAGATGCTTCAGTAAATTTCCAAAGGCCACCAAGGCCAGCAGGTGCCAATAGGAGAATGAGGCCTATCTAGAGCAACCAATATCCATTATCAGCAAATGAATAGTCATTTTAGACTGTAATGATACTTTTGAATCCATTGATGGATTTTTTAGAAGCTTTTGAAGACTTCTAAAGGTTGATATGCTTCACGTCATTTTTCAGTGACCCTTGAGCTAGGGAGTGCCACCAAGTGTTGGAGGCATAACCGGAGAAGTCTGAGGCCAATTTATGAAAGTGAATAGTATATTATGACTATTTATGACATTAAAAATCTGTTAAATGGATTTTCAAAGTCATTTGGAGACTTATGAAGGTCAAGTATCCACAGAGAAATTTTAGGCAGCCCAGGTCCAACAATGGATGAAGGCCTAGATTGGGGAGCCAGAGCTCATTTTCAGGAAATGATCAATCTATTTTTAAGGTTTGATATATGATAGAGAGAGTAAAAAAAAATTCAGAGACAAAAAATTATTTCATAAGGTCTTAGTGCCACAATGAAGCCTAGGGAAGATTAAGGCACCGACAACAACAATCAAGTCTAAGGGAACATAGTTCTTTCTTCAGAGTGATGACAACCCTTTCAGGGGTATTTTTTTATTCTAAACCCAGTGGTACAGCCCAAATAACCATTGGATTTAATTATTTACCTGTAAGAGAATTTATTCATCATAATCCCAAAGAGCCAAGTAAGTTGACAAAGGCTCAAGGAGACGTAGCCCACGATATTTGGGTGAAATCCTTTATTACATATTTTGCTATGTGTTAATTCTTATTTTCTGCATTATATGGTTGTTTCACATGCTTAATATCAGAAAAAACATTTTTTCTTAAAGCACTTAAACAATTAAAAAACATACACTTGTGTCAAGTATAAATTCGGCAGTCATGTATAAGAACGATCATTTATTTGTTTAACTGAGTGGGAGGTGCTTGCGCATAAGCACTTCAAGTCATCAACCCATTTTCATATCAATAGAAGATGCATTACCTGAGTTTTCATTGGAGACCATACACTGGGTATTTAGTGTAAATTCATGAAATTGTACGGAAGCAGGAAAAGAGGGGTTTTCCTGTGTAACAAAATATTTTGTTAATCTGGGAAAATATCAAATGACCATTATTTATAGAGTAGAATTATTCAAATATATTAAATTATTAACTATTATCCTGAATGTGTTATACAAATTTATAATTAGTCAATTATAAGATAATATAGACATAATGAATATATAAACAAAAGGTCAATAATGATCGAATATAATACATATAGAGAAAATGAGTTAAAATATATATTTCATTAACTCGAAATATAGAATTGACTCTTGGTAAACTAACAAAGACAGATTCAAGTTATTAAACCAACTCTGTGACAAACATAGAATATAAATGCAATATAGATGTTAAAGGTTCAGAAAAATTCATTACAATGAAATGTTGGAATCAAATTCCAATTTTTTTTAGCAATGTTGTAAGTTGTATGGAAAAATGAAATGGAATTGACCTAAATCGTTCGATATAAAACAATGATTAACAGAAGCTATGAAATTGATGGTAGGTATATTCATGAAATCGAAGTAGGCTTTAATACCTTTGCGTGAAGCAAAAGAATGTCGAATTCAATGAACTTATTCTAGAGATGAGATGTTAATTAAGGGTCGAAATTCGGAGAATCTAGACTAACCCATACTCAATACAATAATACATAGTTTACTCTAACACTATCAAATTTTGGAGATTAAGTAATGAATGAAAACTATCAAATTATATTCATAGAGGAAACAATGACAAACCCCATAATTAATAACG
The DNA here is from genome assembly GCA_034641835.2 of Pinus albicaulis. NCBI lineage: Eukaryota > Viridiplantae > Streptophyta > Pinopsida > Pinales > Pinaceae > Pinus > Pinus albicaulis. The sequence goes on along the minus strand of CM076577.1, from coordinate 330,028,418 downwards.
AGACCCTTAGTTATGAACCGTAAATTAAAGAGAAAGAGTATAAATGTAATATGAAATCTTTGGGGAATCAAAACGAGTTATAAATTTGAGAAAAAAAAAACGAATTCATAACTCAATAAATGAGTATGAAATATGGGGGAAAATGTTAAATCAATTTTAACAGTGCACTCGTTGGTAAAATATTGAAGACTAATTTAATATTGACAATGCAAATCTCAACCATTAACATATCTTGACTGATGTCATTTGTAAAAAGGATAATTAATAAGGCAAATAAGGAACCCATAAATTTGTAAGTAAACACATAATAAGGGAGACATAGTAACTGTGGGAAAAGTTGAACGAATTACCTGTGTTACGAAAAACCTAATATTACCTTATGGTTTCACTATGAACATTTCTCGAGGAAACCCTCCTCTATCCTTTAATGTGTAAGAAGAACAGAACTCCTTTGTCCATCAACTTGAAAGAAAAATGAAGGGTAGTTTTCTGAATATAACACAAGAATAACTCACAAATTATAAAAAATAAAAATGAACTTTGTAAAAATATATGAAGGTTAAGAAAAATGCTGAGAAAAATAAATAGGTGCATGAGGTTACCTGAGATGGTAATTTTTATTATGAGGAAAGTTAGGGAGAGGGAAGCCATTAACATTTCCAAAATGACAGTGAAGAAGCAGATTGCCAAAATGACACTAAAGAACCAGAGTTGAAACCATCGTTAGGAAAATGCCAAATTAAGAGTAAAAAGAAGGAAACTAACTTTAGTCAAGATTGATGAAGGGAGTGAGTACGAACTAATCTCAATCGTCGAATGATGACAAATCAAAACGACACCTATTAAAAAAATTAATATACCCATGTGACCAATGTGAGTCTTGGTACGTCCAAATAATCAAAGATAGCATCGATCAAAGGAACTTTTAAGGACTTGCAAGGTACTATTTAGTAAAATATTAATTGGAGATAAGATTCAATTAATAGAGGTGTGGTCGAAAGAGATATGCTACATCTAAAAATGCATGACATTAAAATACTTGTGTACAACCATTAAAAGATTCACACTCTAATTATATAACTCAAATGTGCTAATATAAAGTCTGTGTAATCATGTTGTTAAGGTTAATGGTGGACCATATACATGTCCGAATTTCAATAATAGTAAGAAACTAACAGTGGTTGAAACAAATTAGGGTGGACGTGGGATAGAAAGGAAACCCTCAATGGGGATTATTCACATATGTCTATATTAAATTAATTCCCGTATGGTTATACATATTCGAAATATTATATAAGAATTAAGAATAAAACGAATTGAGATACCAATGGTAGTGCTTAGGACAACACTTATAAGTCAAATTAGGATTTTTGAGCAGCGGTTGTCATTCATGTCAACCCAAGGAGCACCAAGGGCTAACCCAATATTGTATTGGAATTTTGACCCACCAAACTATTATATTCTGGTTCAAGAATGCTTTTTATGGTTTCTACTTGTCGAGATGTTTCCGTTGATATATGGAACACCACGTAATTCTTCATGGTTTGAGAGATATTCATGTTTGAAGTTTATACCCCCAGTTAGTGGGCTAAAACCCCATATGGTTGTGACATGGGTCACTGAAAAGTCATAATTAATATATTTTAAGCTCCTAAAATCCCTCTCACGTTCTCTTGTTGAAGCCCCTCTCAACCTAAGAATTTATATAAATTGTGATCCTCATTTCCTCCTTATGTAAGGGATTTCGCCATCTGAAACAGGTCATCGTGGCATTTTTAATCTAACAGTTTTTCTATGAAGTTTCAGAAGATAAAATTTTTATGAGATGAAGCCAAAATCTAGAGGAAGCTTCTATGAAAATTTCATATCAATATGCACAATATTTTCAGAGATATGCTCTGTGGAAGTCAGTTTTTTTCAGGCTCTTGAAATTCATCTCAAAGAAGTGACCTTGGTAAAATCGTCATAAATCATAAATCTCTATCTGAGTATCATATTGGAATTCCATAAAAAGTTGTAGATAGTGCACAATATATAGTTTTTTCTCTATAAATTTCAGAGACAAATGAAGAAACAGTGATACACGGCACGCCGTACAAGTTCGCTCTACTGAAACAATCCATAATTAGGGTATTGTGAGAGATTGGGTATAAATTTCCCTTGAAGAATTCAAATTGAGTCAGACCTATGGCATTGGAAAGATAACTTAGAGGACCACTACAGTGTCGAAAATTAGATATTGGATATCTATAATTACAGAGATATATCAGATTCAATATTGAGCTCCTAGAAGGAAAAGAAAAAGCTAGATCATGTGTTGTCAAGGGCTGCAAAGGACCAAAATTTATAGAGAAGCAAAGAAAATCAAGGTGCAGCAGAGGGTAGCATGATAAGAGAAAAAAACAAGGTACATAACAATAGAAAGAAGTTCATAACATTAAGTCTTCAAGTGGGCAGCACTGCATACAATCATTGTAAAGGTATCATTGTACTAAGTCATTGTAAATACATTATTATACAAATTGTACTAGTGTCTATCTGCCAAGAGTTGAAGAGGCAGTATCCGGTGGTCTAGGATCATCATTAGGTGGTTATGTCATAGTTGGGGTTATGTTCTAATGTGTCTTCTTCTTCTACATCATTCTATATCATTGTAAACTGGACCATTTTTCCTAGTACGGGAGTCCTTTCTTCTTTTATTCTTCTACAGGGTGGTAGGGTGGTGCTACGGTGAGTTGTAGCTCATTGGGTGTTGGGGCATCCATTCTGTTGACTACTAAAGAATCTAGGGCATTGGAGCATCCGTCCAGTGGGAGCCGGAGAAGAATGTTTTTCTAGATTCTAGGAAGTTGGAGCTTTATTTTCAATTGGAGTTGAATATTAAATAATTATTAGAAAAGAATTAGGTGGTTTTTGTCCCAGATTGGGTTTCCACCTTAAAAAATATGTGCATTTGTGTTCCTCTTGTTTGCTGCTATCATTGTACAAACACTGATAATAATTTAAGGTTAAATAATGCTCTAATTGAAAGGAATACTGATTCACCCCCCCTCTCAGTATTTCCAACAATTGGTATCAGAGCTTGGTTCCTTCAATAGCAGTTTAACAGTTGGAAGGAGGCCATGGATCATACCAAGAATGTTGTACCTCTATTCAATGAAAATGATTATGCACTCTGGAAAGGAAGAATGGAGGTCTATCTCTTGGCGCAAGGTTACGAAGTATGGGACACTGTTCAAAATGGATTTACATCAACCGTGGATGAATAAGGTAAGAAGAATTTGGTAAATGATGCAAAAGCAAAGAATATTATTATCAATGGACTTATTAAATCTGCTTATCATAAGGCGCTGGGTTGTAAAACCGCCAAAAATGTATGGGACAAGCTTGAGAATATATATGCAGGTGACTCAAATGTCAAAGAAGAAAAGCTTCAAATCTATAGAGAAAAATTTGAGCAACTCAGAATGAAAGAATATTGCAACATTGCTGCATAATTCCAATACGTTGATGAAATAACCAAAAGTTTGGAAGGATTGGGAGAGCCAGTTGATGAGAAGACTATTATATGGAAGATTATTAGAACGTTACTAAGGAGATTCAACTCAAATGTATCGGTCTGATAATACAGTGAAAATCTAGACAAACTCAGCAAAGAGGAATTACATGGAGTTCTCATAGCATATGAAATGAAACTTGATGAAGAAGAGTGTACTTCAAATCTAGAAACTACGTTCATTGCATCTAGGAAAACCAATAAGGACAAACAACCTTCAATTGAAATGACATGCACCTGCAAGTGTGAAGAAAAGGGAGATGATGGAGAAGGTCTTTTAGATGAAGAATATGCTTACTTTACGAGAAAACTAAAAACTGGTAAGGGAAAATTCCAAGGTAAACTTCCATTTATATGTTTCAGTTGTGGTGAGGTTGGGAATTTCGCAGCAAAATGTCTGAACAAAAGTGATGGCAACTCAAAAGGAAATAAAGGCTTTAAGAAATTCAACAAGCAAGGAAAAAATAAAGTATCCAAAAAGAACTTTCTCCCTAAAGAAGATATCTCATCATCTGATGAAGAAAGTGACAACAAAGAAGAAGGCAATGAGAAAGTATTGTTTATGGCCAAGCACAATAAACAAGAAGTATAAAACAATGAAGAAGATGGGTTGACCATAGAATAATTTTCTGAGGAGGTAATCAAGCTTATAAAAGAGCTTAATGCCAAGAAGATATGTTCCAATAATCTTGAAGAACAAGGTCAAGGTCTCAAAATTGAAGTTGAAGAACAAAAATGTATTGAAGAGTCACTTCGAAAGAAGTTGGAAGAAAGCAACCATGAAAGGGAAGCATTAGAAGCCAATGTAGTCTCCCTGCATAAGGAAGTGAAGAAGGGAAAAACTGTCCAAAACTATGCCAACAGCTCAAGGGCATTGGAAGAACTCATCAACAATCAACGATCTTACAATGACAGAACTGGCCTCCGTTACAAAGAAGAAGAAGCAGGGCCATCTACAACAAAATACAATGACCTATGAGATCTGGCATACATGTAGACATCATTGGACAAGATTCACAAGCACATCCTTGGAAGACGATTCTTCGATGAATATTTCCATCTAGGTACCAACATATTTTTCATGGCTATTGTTATTCTTGTGGAAAATTTGGTCATAAAGCTGTAGAATGTCACAAGTACGCTAGGAACCAATACAATTCCAGGAGATCCTTCAAATATGAACCTCCTAGGGCTCAACAAAACATCAATAGATTTGAAAATTTAAGAAATAATATGAAATGTTACAAATTTCATAACTTTGAACACATAGCCAGAGACGGCAGACTTGGAAATCCTCCAAAAGAATCTTCAAGGCCACAGAATGAATGAACATGGGAGAAGAAGAAGACTGATAATTGTGCCCTCGCTCTCAAGGCTCAAAACAACAAAGTTGTGTGGTATGTTGGGAATGGTTTCTAATAGCATATGACTGAAGATAGAAGGAAATTTGTATCTCTGAAAGAGAAGAGGGATGGAACAGTATCCTTTGGAAATGATGGATATTCAAATGTTATAGGATCAGGTACCATCACTCTCGGAAGCAAAGATGTTATAGCCAAGAATGTTCCACTGGTTGAAAACATGAATCACAATCTACTGAGTGTTGGAAAAATGTGTGATCAAGGACACACAATGCTATTCAACTCCACAAAATGTGAAATCGGGAAAGGAAGGTATGGTAAAATTGTGGCTACAACAAGTCGAGCTCCAAACGACATATATGTTCTGGATGAAGCAACTAAAGCATGTCTACTAGCTAAAGAAGATGAAAGCTAGTAATGGCACAAATGAACGGTTCACATAAACTTTGACAATCTTGTTAGGATAAGAAAAAATGAAGTAGTACGAGAAATCCTGAAAATCTCAAAACCTTATAACACACTATGTGAGGCCTGACATCATGGCAAGTAGACAAAATTCCAATTAAAAACAAAAGAACACTTTACATCACATCCATTGGAATTGATACATACTGATCTCTGTGGTCCTGTGAGAAAAAAAGGCTTACATGGAGAATTATATTTCATGTTGATGATAGATGACTATACCAGGATGACATTTTTCTGTTTCCTAAAGAAAAAATTTGAAGCATTCGGGTGGTTTAAGATCTACAAGGAGTTGGTTGAAAATGAAACTGATTTGAAAATAAAGTGTCTAAGATCAGATAATGGTGGAGAATTCACTTCCAAATTATTTTAGCATTACTGTGACGAAAATGGAATAAAAAGACAATTTTCAACAGCACGAACACCTCAACAAAGTGGATTTTCTAAAAGAAAGAACAAAATCATATACGAAATGGGTAGAACAATGTTGAAGGACTCAAAATTGGATGAAAAATATTGGGTTCAAGAAATTGATATGAAAGTCTTCATTATCAGCCGAAGTATTCTCAGAAATAATTGCAATAAGACTCCATATGAATTATGGAAAGGAAAACCAGCTAATATAAAATATTTTACAATCTTCGGAAGAAAATGTTATATCAAAAGATAAGATCAAAATTTGGGTAAGTTTGAATCACGTGTTGATGAAGTTATATTTGATGGTTAATCACGTAAAAGAAAGGCCTATAAATGTTATAATCTAAGATGAAAACAGATAGTGGAGAGCATAAATTTTACATTTGATAAAGATGGTGTTCTAGCAAATAATGATGAGGATCAAGAATCTTTGAAACTTGAGACAGAGGCTAAAAAAGACATAGATAAAATTGTAGAACAAGAATAAACTATCAACGACGAAGAAGTAAAGAATGATCATCAAGATATACGAGAACAACAAGAAGAAGATCCTCCAAGGAGAAAAAAATAATGGATTCAAAAGAACCATCCATCAAATCAAATCAATGGTGACATAAATGAAGGTAGACAACTTCGTTCATCACAACAAGCTCACATTTCTTTTCTAGCAACCTTTGAGCCTAGTAGTTTTGAGGAAGCCAGCCAGAATGAACATTGGGTAGCAGCTATGAATGAAGAATTGGATCAAATTGAGAAGAATAACACATGGGAATTAGTTCCATGACCAAAAGATAAAAATTTCATTGGCACTAAATGGGTGTTCAGGAAAAAATTGAATGAAGATGGGAAGGTTACCAGAAACAAAGAAAGATTGGGTTGCAAAGGCTATGCACAAGTGGAACGAATTGATTTCGATGAAAAATTTTCACCAATTGCGAGAATGGAAGCCATCCAAATTTTTCTCACCTATGCATGTTCAAGAAAAATCAAAGTCTACCAAATGGATGTTAAGTTAGCATTTCTGAAAGGAGAATTAGAAGAATAAGTTTACATCGAACAACGTGAATGTTTTCTACTCTAATAAAAAGAAGACTATGTTTGCATGTTAAAGAAGGCTCTATATGGTCTCAAGCAGGCTCCTAGAGCATGGTATGCTCATATTGATGGATATCTACGTCAACAAGGGTTCAAGAAAGGTATTGTTGATAGCAATCTTTAATTACAAATAGATAAGGATAATTTAACAATCATTGAGGTATATGTGGATCATACAATATTTGGTAGCAATGATGATCGACTAAGTAAGAACTTTTCTACAAAGATGGAAAGTGAGTTCAAGATGTATTTACTTGGTGAGCTGACATACTTCTTAGGGCTTCAAATATCTCAGCAAGAGAAAGGAATATTTATATGTCAAGCCAAGTACATCAAGGAATTGCTCCAGAAATTCAAAATGGAAGATTACAAACCCATTCTTACTTCGATGGTAACAGGTTGCAAATTGAGCATAGACGACTCATCTAAGGATGTGGATTAGAGGTTGTACAGATCTATGATTGGTAGTCTTCTATATGTAACAACCTCTCGGCCAGATGTTATGCAAGCAGTTGGACAAGTAGCAAGATTCCAAGCAGCACCAAAAGAATCACATATTATTGCCATCAAAAGAATTCTTCAATATCTAAAGGGCATAGAAGAATATGGCTTGTGGTATCCCAAGGTTAACAATATCATTACTCATGAATTCACTGATGCAAATTGGGAAGGAAGCATTGATGATCATAAGAGTACTAGTGGAGCAGCATTCTATCTAGGTGGTTGTCTCGAATCATGGTTGAGAAAAAAAAGAACTCAATCTCGTTATCTACAGCGGAAGCATAATACATTGCAGCAGCATCATGTTGTACTCAAGTCATTTGGATGAAAAAAACTTTGCAAGAACTTCAAGTACAATTCAGTGAGCCTCTTCCCATATTCTGTGACAACACTAGTGCCATCAGCATTTCCAAGTATCTTGTCATGCATTTAAAAACGAAACACATTCCGATCAAATACCATTTTGTTAGAGAACAAGTCGCTGAAAAGAATATCAAACTTGAGTATGTTTGTACAAAAGAACAAATTTCTGATATCTTCACTAAACCTTTACCTCGTGAATAATTTTAATATCTTCGTCAGAAGCTTGGGATTTTCCCAAGTTCTGATTAGATTATAGGTCTACAGGACGATTGTGTGTAAGGGGGAGTGGAAGTGTGTACATGTCCACAGGATGTTTTTGTTTTAGGGGGATTTACCCTTTCCCATTGATGTCAAAAGGGGAGAGAATGTTGTAGGAATAGGATTCATGATCACAGGGGGAGTACTTGTGTTGCCTTCAATGGCAAAGGGGGAGATTGTTGATCAGCGGTTGTCATTGATGTCAACCCAAGCAGCACCAAGGGCTAACCCAATATTGAATGGGAATTTTGACATACCAAATTACTATATTCTGGTTCAAGAATTCTTTTGATGGTTTCTAATTGTCTAGATGTTTCCGTTGATATATGGCACGCCACGTAATTCTTCACGGTTTGAGAGATATTCATCTTTGAAGTTTATACCACCATTTAGTGGGCTAAAACCCCATAGGGTTGTCGCATGGCTCATTGAAAAGTCATAATTAATATTTTTTAAGCTCCTAAAATCACTCCAACATTCACTTGTTGAAGCCCCTCTCAACCTAGGCATTTATATATATTGTGATCCTCATTTCCTCCTTATGCAAGGGATTTCGCCATATGAAACAGGTCATCATGGCATTTTCGCTCTGGATTTTTTTCTACGAAGGTTCAAACGCTGAAATTTTTATGAGGTGAAGCTGAAATACTCAGGAAGTAGCTACGAAAATTTTATATCAAGGTGCGCAATATTTGTGGATATATGATCTGTGGAAGTCAGTGTTTTTGCAGGATCCTGAAATTCATCTCAAAGAAGTGACCTTGGTAAAATTGTCACTACTCTCTCTTTGAGTATTGGATTGGAATTCCATAAAAAATGGAAAATAGTGCACAGTCTGTAGTTTTTTTCTCTATCAATATTAGAGCCAAATGAAGAAACATTGATACATGGCACGTCATACAAGTTAGCTTTGCTGAAACAGTCCATAATTAGGGCATTGTGAGAGATTGGGTATAAATTTCTCTTGAAGAATCCAAATTTGGTCAGACCTATGGAATTGGAAAGACGACTCAGAGGAATACTAAATTACCGAAAATTAGAAATTGGAGATCTGAACTAACAGAGATAGAGATTCAATATCGAGCTCCTAGAAGGCAAAGAAAAAGCTAGATCATGTGTTGTCAAGGGCTACAAAGGACCAGAATTTATAGGGACAAAAAGAAAAGAAAGGTGCAGTAGAGGGTAGCATGAAAAGAGTAGCAACCAAGGTACATAACAACAGTAAGAATTTCATCACATGAAGTCTTCAAGTGGGCAGCACTGCATACAACCATTGTAAAGGTATCATTGTACTAAGTCATTGTAAATACATTATTGTACAAATTGCTCTAGTGTCTATCTGCCAAGAGTTGAAGAGGAAGTATCGGATGGTCTAGGATCATCATTAGGTGGTTGTGTAATAGTTGAGGTTATGTTTTAGTGTGTCTCCTTCTTCTACATCATTCTATATCATTGTAAAGTGGACCATTTTCCCTGGTACAGGAGTCCATTCTTCTTTTATTTTTCTACGGGGTGGTACGGTGGTGGTAGGGTGAGTTGTAGCTCATTGGGTGTTGGGGCATCCATTCAGTTGATTACTAAAGAATCTCGGGCATTGGAGCATCCATCCAATGGGAGCTGGAGAAGAATTTTTTTCTAGATTCTAGGAAGTTGGATATTTATTTTCATTTGAAGTTGAATATTAAAGGATTATTAGAAAAGAATTAGGTGGTTTTTGTCCCGGAGTGGGTTTCCACCCTAAAAACTGTGGGAATTTGTGTTCCTCTTGTTTCCTGCTATCATTGTAAAAAAAATGATAATAATTGAAGATTAACTAATTCTCTAACTGAAAGGAATATTGATTCACCCCCCCTCTTAGTATTTCTAGCAATTGGTATCAGAGCTCGGTTCCTTCAATAGTAGTTTAACAGCTCGAAGGAGGTCTGGAGCATAGAAAGAATGGTGTACCTCTATTCAATGAAAATAATTATGCACTCTGAAAAGGAAGAATGGATGTCTATATCTTGGCGCAAGGTTATAAAGTATGGGACACTGTTCAAAATGGATTTACATCAACCGCGAATGAACAAGGTAAGAATAATTTGGTAAATGATGCAAAAGAAAAGACTATTATTATCAATGGACCTATTAAAACTGCTTATCATAAGGTGTTGGGTTGTAAAACCGCCAAAAATGTATGGTACAAGCTTGAGAATATATATGAAGGTTACTCAAATGTGAAAGAAGGAAAGCTTCAAATCTATAGAGAAAAATTTGAGCAACTCAGAATGAAAGAAGATTGCAACATTGCTGCATACTTCCAATACGTTGATGAAATAAACAATACTCTGGAAGGATTGGGAGAGCCAGTTGATGAGAAGACTATTATACGGAAGATTCTTAGAACGTTACTAGGGAGATTCAACCCAAACATATCAGTCTTAGAATACAGTGCAAATCTGGAAAAACTCGGCAAAGAGGAATTACATGGAATTCTCATAGCATATGAAATGATACTTCATGAAGAATAGGGTACTTAAAATCTAGAAACTTTGTTCGTTGCGCATAAGAAAACCAATCAGTACAAACAACCTTCAATTGAAATTGCATGCACCTGCAAGTGTGAAGAAAAGGGAGATGATGTAGAAGGTCTTTCAGATGAAGAATATGCTTACTTTACGAGAAAACTAAAAACTGGTAAGGGAAATTTCAAAGGTAAACTTCCATTGATATGTTTCGGTTGTGGTGAGGTTGGGGATTTCACAGCAAAATGTCCAAACAAAAGTGATAGAAACTCAAAACGAAATAAAGGCTTTAATAAATTCAACAAGCAAGGCAAAAAGAAAGGATCCAAAAGGAACTTTCTGTCTAAAGAAGATAGCTCATTATCCGATGAAGAAAGTTACAGCAAAGAAGAAGCCAATGAGAAAGTATTTTTTATGGCCAAGCACAATAAACAAGAAGTGTCAAGCAATGAAGAGGAAGGGTTGACCATAGAAGAATTCTCTGAGGAGGCAATCAAGCTTATAAAAGAACTCAATGCTGAGAAGATCCGTTCCAATACTCTTGAAGAACAAGTTCAAGGTCTCAAAATTGAAGTTGAAGAACAAAAATGTATTAAAGAGTCACTTCAAAAGAAGTTGGAGAAAGAAACCAAGAAAGGGAAGCATTAGAAGCCGAAGTAGTCCCGCCACGTAAGGAAGTGAAGAAGGGAAAAATTGTCCAAAACTATTCCAACAACTCAAGGGAATTGGAAGAACTCATCAATGATCAACGACCTTACAACGACAAAACTGGCCTTGGTTACAAAGAAGAAGAAGTAGGACCCTCTACAACAAAATACAATGAACCTATGAGATCTGACATACATGTAGAATTCATTGGACAAGATTCGCAAGAACATCCTTAGAAGACGATTCCTCGAAGAAGATTTTCATCTAGGTACCAACATTATTTTCATGGCTATTGTTATTCATATGGAAAATTTGGTCATAAAGTTGTGTAATGTCACACGTACCCTAGGAACCAATACAATTCCAGGAGATCCTTCAAATATGAACCTCCCAGGGCTCAACAAAAAATCAATAGATTTGAACATTTAAGAAATAATATGGAATGTTACAAATGTCAGAACTTTGGACACATAGCCAGAGACTGTAGACTTGAAAATACTCCAGAAGAATATTCAAAGCCACAAAATGAATGAACATGGGAGAAGAGGAAGACTGATAATTGTGCTCTCGCTCTCAAGGCTCAGAACAAAAAAGATGTGTGGTATGTTGACAGTCGTTGCTCAATGCATATGATTGGAGATAGAAGGAAATTTTTATCTCTGAAAGAGAAGAAGGATGGAACCATATCCTTTGGAAGTGATGGATATTTAAATGTTATAGGATCAGGTATCGTCACTGTCGGAAGCAAAGATGTTATAGCCAATAATGTTCTATTGGTTGAAAACATGAATCACAATCTACTCAGTGTTGGACAAATCTCTGATCAAGGACACACAACGCTATTCAGCTCCACAAAATATGAAATCAGGAAAGGCAGGTATGGTAAAATTGTGGCTACAGCAAGTCGAGCTCCAAACGACATATATGTTCTAGATGAAGCAGCTAAAGCATGTCTACTAGCTAAAGAAGATGAAAGATCATTATGGCACAAACGAATGGGTCACATAAACTTTGAAAATATTTTCAGGATAAGCAAAAATGAAGCAGTACGAGAAATGCCGAAAATCTCAAAACCTTCCAACACACTATGTTAGGCCTATCGGCATGGCAAGAAGACAAAATTCTAATTTAAAACAAAAGAACACTTTACATCACATCCATTGGAATTGATACATAATAATCTATGTGGTACTGTGAGAACAAAAGGTTTAGATAGAGAATTATATTTCATGTTAATTATATATGACTATACCAGGATGACATCTGTCTGTTTCCTAAAGAGAAAATATGAGGCATTCAAGTGCTTTAAGATCTACAAGGAGTTGGTTGAAAATGAAACTGATTTGAAAATAAAGTGTCTAAGATCAGATAATGGTGGAGAATTCACTTCCAAATTATTTTAGCAATACCGTGACGAAAATGGAATAAAAAGAAAAATTTCAATAGCACGAACACCTCAGCAAAGTGGATTTTCTGAAAGAAAGAACAAAATCATAAAGGAAATGGGTAGAGCAATGTTGAAGGACTCAAAATTGGATGAAAAATACTGGGTTCAAGAAATTGATACCGAAATCTTCATTATCAACCGATGTATTCACAGAAATAATTGCAACAAGACTCCCTATGAATTATGGAAAGGAAAACGAACTAATATAAAATATTTCAGAATCTTCGGAAGAAAATTTTATATTAACAGAGAAGATCAAAATTTGGGTAAGTTTGAATCACGTGTTGATGAAGTTATCTTTGTTGGTTACTCACACAAAAGAAAGGCCTATAAATGTTATAATCTAAGACGAAAACAGATAGTGGAGAGCATAAATGTTAAATTTGATAAATATGGTGTTCTAGCAAATAATGATGAGGATCAAGAATCTTTGAAACTTGAGACAGAGGCTGAAAAAGACACAGATAAAATTGTAGAACAAGAAGAAACTATCACCGAGGAAGAAGTAAATAATGATCATCAAGATATACGAGAACAACAACAAGAAGCTCCTCCAAGGAGAAAAAATAATGGATTCAAAAGAACCATCCATCAAATCAAATCAATGGTGACATAAATGAAGGTTGACAGCTTCGTTCATCACAAAAATCTCACAATTATTTTCTAGCAACCTTTCAGCCTAGTATTTTTGAGGAAGCCAGCCATAATGAACATTGGGTAGCAGCTAAGAATGAAGAATTCGATCAAATTGAGAAGAATAACAGTTGGGAATTAGTTCCATGACCAAAAGATAAAAATTTCATTGGCACTAAATGGGTGTTCAGGAACAAATTGAATGAAGATGGGCAGGTTACCAGAAACAAAGCAAGATTGGGTTGCAAAGGCCATGCACAAGTGGAAGGAATTGATTTTGACGAAAAAATTTCACCAATTGACATAATGGAAGCCATCCGAATTTTTCTCGCCTATGAATGTTCAAGAAAAATCAAAGTCTACCAAATGGATGTTAAGTCAGCATTTCTAAAAGGAGAATTAGAAGAAGAAGTTTACATCGAACAACTTGAATGTTTTCTACTCTAGGAAAAAAAAGACTATGTTTGCAGGTTAAAGAAGGCTCTATATGGTCTCAAGCAGGCTCCCAGAGCATCGTATGCTCGTCTTGATGGATATCTACGTCAACAAGGGTTCAAGAAAGGTACTGTTGATAGCAATCTTTAATTACAAATAGATAAGGATAATTTAACAATCATTGAGGTATATGTGGATGATATAATATTTGCTAGCAATGATGATCGACAAAAAATAAATTTTCTACAAATATGCAAAGTGAGTTCGATATTTCTTTACTTGGTGAGCTGACATGCTTCTTAGGGCTTCTAATATCTCAGCAAGAGAAAGGAATATTTATATGTCAAGCCAGGTACATCAAAGAAATTCTCAAGAAATTCAAAATGGAAGGTTTCAAACCCATCCCTACTTCGATGGTAACAGGTTGTGAATTGAGCATAGATGACTCATCTAAGGATGTGGATCAGAGGTTGTACAGATCTATGATTATTAGTCTTCTATATGTAACAACCTCTCGGCCAGATGTTATGCAAGAAGTTGGACAAGTAGCAAGATTCCAAGCAGCACCAAAAGAATCACATATTATTGCTGTCAAAAGAATTCTTCGATATCTAAAGGGCACAGAAGAATATGTCTTGTGGTATCCCAAGGGTAACAATCTCATTATTCAAGCCTTTACAGATGCATATTGGGAAGGAAGAATTGATGATCGTAAGAGTGCTAGTGGAGCAACATTATATCTAGGTGGTTTTCTCGTATCATGGTTGAGCAAAAAGAAAACCTAAATCTTGTTATATATAGTGGAAGCATAATACATTGCAACAACATCATGTTCTACTCAAGTCCTTTGGATGAAAAAAACTTTGTAATATCTTCAAGTACAATTCAGTGAGCCTATTCCCATATTCTGTGAAAACACTATTGCCATCAGCATCTCCAAGAATCCTGTCATGCATTCAAAAACAAAACAAATTCCGATAAAATATCATTTTTTTAGAGAAAAAGTCACTAAAAAGGATATAAAACTTGAGTATTTTTGTACAAAAGAACAAATTGATGATATCTTCACTAAACCTTTACCTCATGAAGCATTTGAATATCTTCGTCAAAATCTTGGGACTCTCCCAAGTTCTCATTAGATTATAGGTCTGCAAGAAAATTGTATGTCAGAGGGAGTGGAAGTGTGTATAGGTCCACAGGATGCTTGTGTTTCAGGGGGAGTTACCCTTTTCCATTGATGTCAAAGGGGGAGAGAATGTTGTAGGAAGAGGTTTCATGATCACAGGGGGAGTACTTGTGTTGCCATCAATGCCAAAGGGGGAGATTTTTTATCAGCAGTTGTCATTGATGTCAACCCAAGCAGCACTGAGGGCTAACCCAATATTGTATGGGAATTTTGACCTAAAAAATTACTATATTTTGGTTCAAGAATTATTTTTATGGTTTCTAATTTTCAAGATGTTTCCGTCGATATTTGGCACGCCACATAATTCCTAACGGTTTGAGAGATATTCATGTTTGAAGTTTATACCCCGAGTTAGTAGGCTAAAACCCCATAGGGTTGTGGTATGGGTCATTGAAAAGTCATAATTAATATATTTTAATCTCCTAGAATCCCTCCCACATTCAATTGTTGAAGCCCCTATCAACCTAAGCATTTATATAAATTATGATCCTCATTTCTTCCTTATGCAAGGGATTTCACCATCTGAAATAGGTCATCGTGGCATTTTCTCTCTAAACGTTTTTCTAGGAAGGTTTAGAAGATGAATTTTTTAAGAGGCGAAGCTGAAATCCTGAGGAATCTTCTGTGAAAATTTTTGATCAAGGTGGGCAATATTTTCGGAGATATGATATGTGGAAGTCAGTGTTTTTGCAGGCTCCTAAAATTCATCTCAAAAGAAGTGATCTTGGTAGAATCATCATAACTCTCTCTCTGAGTATCGAATTGGAATTCCATAAAAAGTGGAAGATATTGCACAATATTTTGTTTTTTTTTGTTTCAATTTTAGAGCCAAATGAATAAACAGTGATACGTGGCACACCGTACAAGTTCGCCCTGCTGAAACAGTCCATAATTAGGGATATGAGAGATTAGGTATAACTTTCTCTTGAAGAATCCAAATTGGGTCAGACCTGTGGCATTGGAAATGTGACTCAGAGGACTACTGCGGTATAAAAAATAAGATATTGGGGATATGAAATAATAGAGATAATCTAGATTCAATATTGAGCTCCTAGAAGGAAAAGAGAAAACTAGATCATGTGTTGTCAAGGGCTGCAAAGGACCAGACTTTCTAGGGAAGCAAAGCAAAGAAAGGTGCAGAAAAGGGTAGCATGAAAAGAGTAGCAACCAAGGTATATAACAATAGCAAGAAGTTCATCACATGAAGTCTTCAAGTGGGCAACACTGCATACAATCATTGTAAATGTATCATTGTAAATACATTATTGTACAAATTGTACTAGTGTCTATCTGCCAAGAGTTGAAGAGGGAGTATCAGGTGGTCGAGGATCATCATTAGGTGGTTACATCATAGTTGCGGTTATGTTCTAGTGTGTCTTCTTCTTCTACATCATTCTATATCATTGTAAAGAGGACCATTTTCCCTGGTACAGGAGTCCATTATTCTTTTATTCTTCTACAAGGTGGTAGGATGGTACTAGGGTGAGTTGTAGCTCACTGGGTGTTGGGGCATCCGTTTAGTTGACTACTGATGAATCTTAGGCATTGGAGCATCCATCGAGTGGGATATGGAGAAGAATTATTTTCTAGATTATAGGAAGTTGGAGCTTTATTTTCAATTGGAGTTGAATATTAAAGAATTATTAGAAAAGCATTAGGTGGTTTTTATCTTGGAGTGAGTTTCCACCTTAAAAACTGTGTGCATTTATGTTCCTCTTCTTTGCTTCTATCATTGTACAAACACTGATAATAATTGAAGATTAACTAATGCTCTAATTGAAAGTAATACTGATTCACCCCCCCTCTCAATATTTCCAACAAGGGTGTAGTGATACATGTACTAATAGGTAACTCTAATATGTATTAAAGTTCATAAAATTCAATGATATAACTATAAGTGTAGAATTTAGGAAAACAATATAATAGTTGATAAGATAATAGTAACAGAAACTATTATAAAGGCATACCTTAACATACCTTGACATAAGTGTAGGAATGCCATAAAGGTGTGGTAAAGTTGTTAATACATTAAGGAGGAAGGGTCTGAATATGATTACGTTGGTATGGATGTAATTATATGCATAGTTCTGAATATAATTAAATATTAATGAAGATGCTAATGACAGAAATTAAAAACTTTAAGAAGATTCTATAAGAGCTTGTACAGTGATAGATTTAAACTAATTAAATGATAGCAAAAGCAGTTGAAGGTTATAAATAGATTTTTTTTTTTGGGTAAGTAGAGTTCTTACAGCATCAATACTTCTTCTACACAGGGACTTTACACATAACCTAGGGATATATAAAGTAGTGTTAGTGAAGAGTATAGATGCAACTACTAGATTTACTCGATCTATTTATTGATCCCATGATTAAAGAAAAATAAAATAATAATTAAAGAAAAAAACATGATGTGGTAGCTTACTAGGAATTCATAATTTAATTAGAGGGCTCCTTCTAGAAAATGTTGCGGCCTTCGCTCAACATCCTAAGTAATTTGAAGAAATTAAAACTATCTAGTTGCCCGATATTGAAATATTTGTTGGATTCCCTAGGACCGTTGAGCATGTTGGAAGTCAATTTTTGTGGTCATATTGAGGTTGGAACATTTATGAATATGATCATCCAACTGAGCTTCATTTATTTTCATAATTTGAAGAAAATCATGACAACTTATGGTTAGCCCACAATGAGGAAACCAGGGCATTGCTAAGTGGTATCCTCCAGTTGGCCTGCTATGTAAAATTGCATAAAGCATGTCCCGATAACCTTCAATTATCTATCAGTATAGGGAATATGTATTTTATGCCTCCCAAGAATGAATTATTGACATAAATTTCCCCTGTAAATCATAGATCTCTTAACCACAATGTTTTATCCAAAGAATGCTTCTAACATAAATTCTTTGTTGCAAGAGAAAAATCATCAAAACTGTTTTGGCAATTTTCTTTCTGTTGCTTATTAATGAAGGCTTGATGTCTTTGAATACTCTTAAAGAGAAGAGAATTTTGGTTTAGGGATGGATCTGAGAGCATTCTCACCGTTCCAGTGCTGTTGAAACAGAATTAGACGGTTCCCATTGTTTTGCTTCAATGGGGAAGATGGTTAACGCGAGGAATCTTGTTATATAAGATTTTATCTCTAGAAAATACCATTTTGGTTTAGGTGGAATTTTTTTGGATCAAATGTTATATTTGGAAAAATTATCATTATTTCTCTATAGTCTAATTGTTATGGCCATATTTGGTCCTTCATACGTTAAGTGCTGAATTATATTAGGGCAGGTGGCTTGAACATGGTCGACACGAATGCGATATTTCTGAGAAAGCTAATGCTCAATCTCAAAATGTAGAAAATAAGCTACAGGGCTTAGGAAGAAATGGAATTAATAATAAGCATTTTTCCTCTTGCCAAACTTCAAACACTAAACATTAGAGGTTTGAAAATAGTGCATAACCTATAACATATTAAAAAAAGTGTATCTCTATAGGAGCTGCTAGCATCTAGAAGTATAAATATGAAGAGAATATGGGGTTTTGTGAAGTAGAAAAAACTTAAACAATTGTATTTTGAAGGATGTAGAAAGTGAGAAGATCTGGAAGGTGTTGAAATAGGAATCCCTCTTTTCACTAGGAATCCATAATTGAATCTGACAAAACTATAAGCAATGGAAGCTTACTAGGAATCCTTTAATTGAATCCAATGAAAGTAGCTAATTCAAACTCACCCAAGTGGCCCATGAACGCTAGAGTGACAACATTCATCCCATAAATAGCAACGTGAGTGAATATTTCCAGGCCCGCAATCCTCCATAGCTTCATTGATTCCTCCTAGAACCGTCTCCCTGTTTCGTTTGAGTGTGTCAATGTCCAATTATGGCTCCTACATCCCTTCCTCTCCTCAAGAATTTGGTCGAAAAAATAGTCTGGTTCCATGCTCTTTGTACTATGAATGTTAAGGCCGAGAAATTATAATAAAGAATGAATTTTCAGTCCAAGGATATTCATCATTTCTCGCAACGTTAATAACTATCATTCATTGTTGACTGATGGAAAGTAGAATTGAAATAAACAGTTTGCTAATGTCCACCATTAGGTCATTCACACGAATAAGTAGATGTGATACATAATAATATTGGCCCAAGTCATGAAACAATGAACACCCATATTTTTGAAGAGTGAAAGTCCTATGTGCGGTGCGAAAACCCTAAGTCAAGGTCGTGGGCCATTCATCTTAAGGAAGACCAAAAACATAAGGGAAGTTTTTTCCAACCCCAATAAACGAACTTAGCGGCCTATTTATAGTTGATGCCATGGGTGAAGGGTAAAAACCCTTGGTGTAGGGTGACATGAACAATTGAAGCTTGAATTTGGAATTTTGGCAAGAAATTTAATAATTTGTAGGGGGGAATTTAATAATATTAAATTTCATTAAAAAAATTTCATAATATTTTTTCCAATAATACATATTTTAATTATTGCTTGGGTGTGTAAATATAGTTTTGGGTATTTTCTATAGTTGTTAGCTGCATGAGTTCACCCTTTGTAATCTTCCTTACCATTAAGCATTTTAAATGCATCCAATGTATGTTTCCTTCTTACTAGTCGATTAGGATATCAAATTGAGTATTATCTTGTCATTGGCCATCTCATTCTATTCCTTTGGGAACTCATTTTATGCATTAATCGATGTCTTTAATTTCCAGGTAATTTTCTTTTAGTTGGGAATACCTAATGATCTAAAACATAACTCTAACTCTAACTCTAATACAAAAACTTTTATCCCAATAGTTATTTCCAATTAATTTTCTGCAATAAAAGATATCACTATGGAATATTTTACATAAAATCTAGTGCTATGGAAGCTTCTGCACATAATATACTACTACGAAATCAAGTGAGTCCGTAGTAAATGAGAAATTGTACAAATAAGATTTGATAGCCATCCTTATTGGTGAGATGGATTGGCCATAGACCTACTATTGACAAATAAGGTAGTTTAAAATTATAATTTTGAGTGCACCTTTCGATACGTGTATGGTAAGTACCTATAATGACAATAGAATAAGTGGACAACAATTATTTCCAAGGTTTTAGTGAAGGACAGAGCCAATAATGGTAGGTTAATATCAAGTAGGAGATTAAGATAACTATCCAAGGGTTATCTCAGATAGGCATGGGCATATTCGAGCTAAATTAACAACAATGGTGTCATAATGATTGGTGGTGAAATGTTAAGAAGCACCATAAATAAAGGCTAAAAATTAGTACCTAAAGAAAGAATAAAGGAGACCAAAGGAAAATTGAAAAGATCGACCAGAAATGGAGAATGCAACTATATTAAGGTAGAACTAATTTTTCATGTAGAATCCATGTTGGATATCAAACCTTATGTTGGGGAATTTTCTCCCATCAAAATAAATCATTGGCTACGACAATTTTATGTATACTTCAATATGTATGAATAAATTGTTAAACAAAATATTTCATTTTCTCGATTTAATCTTGAAATCCATGCTTCGGCATAATGGGAGAGTGATGAAATTAGAAAGGAACTAGAAAATAAGCCACTAGTAACTAATTGGGAGGTGTTAAAGGATATGATCATAGCTCAATTTTACCCAATTGAATGTGACAAACACCAATAGATACTATGGTGTTATGCCAGGTAGAGAAAAGGTCTTTATTGTTATTATTTCTTTGTGGAAATTTTCTTAATCTATAGGATTGGAATTAAATAATATATTTTGCAGATTTTCCTCTCACATTTCTCCATTCACCCAATTTAATAAGGAACAAGTGAAATTTCTACTCAAAACCATAAAAATATTAGTTTTGATTTTTAGCATCCACTAACCTAAACTGATAGAAATCTAGTTGAGGTGAAATTTTGCTACTTTTTTGATGCTACACCCAATATACCCTTGGTGTTTCTATGCTAGATTACTGATGACCTGTTATCCACTATTTTTCATAAGGATAGCACGTCATTTTTCATCATTCATCCATGTAGCATAGTAATTGTAGCTTTGCAACGGTTGGGAATATGAAAATATATGATGCGAAAGGACACTCTGTGCACAAGTTTCAAGGCATCATGCCCAAGTAAATTGTGATATACTCAGATGAATATTTCATTTTGTAAACCCATAGGAAAACCATAATATATGGAATCTATATCAACAAGGAAAGTTACACAAGGGAAAATTTAAATACAAATATTCTTGATATATAAATTGTGATGAGTGCATCAATGAAGTGGGTAGGAGAATGAATGACAGTTTCAAAATTTGAACAACATATTTTAAATGGTTTTCCTCATGTTCATTCCCGTCATGGTGACACTAATTAGACAATTGAAAATGCAAAGGATAAAATAAACAAATTGTTGAAGGAATATTGGATAGGGATGAATATTGGAGAAGCATGCCAATGTATATGAGGCCTTAATATGTCATTATTCCACCATGAGGTTGTAAAAAACACTTTGGTTATGAAAGTGGAGAAAAAAAATGATAGGTTGTCGAATTTTCTGTAGGAAAATTCAAGTGAAAGTTTTATGACAATAAATGAGATGATGAAAGGTTTCACACGAGTAGCTTGATGACTTGGATAACTTGGATATTCCCAAAGCTAGGGAAAGGTTTGCAAGTTATGTTGAACATGAAAATGTGAATGGATGGCTTGTGCCATCTTTCAACTACGACACAAAATTTTATCCCATAGAGTCAAATTGGAGATATATTCATGAGCTTATATATATTTACATGCCTTTCTCCATATGGCCACCAGAACTAGTGTCCATAAATGACCAAGTATGGTTGTAGGATTCATCATGGAGAAGATATTTGAAAGGTTCAATGAATAGTTTCTGTAGTTCTCCATAAACCTCTTCATCGACACTTTCTGGAAGGGATGGATTGGTATTTTAAGGGAAAACTAGAAGAATTTAGAGAAAAAGTGAAGAAGGAGCGAAAAGAAAATAAAGTATGGCACAAAATTATTGGAAGCAACAAAGTATGACACATAATTTTTGACAACATTAAGTATGACTGTCTCCTCCAACATATTTTAATGTAAGTGATATATGGGAGAAAAATGTGAACCGAGGTAGCTCAAGACATCTCTGTTGTAGGTCTAAAAGGGGTATATGGGACAAAAACACCAACCATTGGTGCACCTAACCTTGGATAATATTGACATATGTATGTGTGCAACATTGGATTACAATGTATGGAGCTGACCTGATATACATATTTAATTTAAATTCAAGTGCATATAAGTTCTAGGGTTGACCTATGTCTATTATGTGGATTAATCCCTCTTGTAGACAAGAGAAATCTCCCTAGTACTCAGTGAGTAGATAGAAAAAAAATCCATTTGGAAACCTTTCTCTCTAGATTAATTTCATTTCATAATTATTATAAGAAAGTAGAGAGGATATGCCCTTACCTTGAAATCCAAACATTCGATGTAGTCTTTTGTCCTGTCACTGCAAAGTGGCTTCTCCAATAAGTAGAACTTGCAATCAAAGACAAGACAAAATAATCAATGCATATGCAGCACACAATAATAAAGAAAATATAACCCAACTTAGTGATCAAGGAATCTAAGTATTGATGTTATTTTAATAAGCATAAGAACAACTCGATGAGAAAAAGAGATCCATATGTATTATCTTGAATAAAAATAGTAATCTTACAACCTGATGCCTTGATGTCATGTAGATTTATCCCAGGGTCCTAAACAATATTTTCTCCTTAAATTTTATAAGCCTTCCTCTCTAAATACCATCATTGAGTTATTGAAATAAGGGTGTGATTATTCTCATGCGAACAACAACTCATTAGTGTAGAAAGTATGCACTCTTGGGAATTCTCTTCAACAATTCATTTACAATCTACCCTTCAACATGAAATTTGAGCTTAATTTATAGGGAAATGGAGGTAGTTTCAGTTCCATGAAGAGGGGGATGAATTCCTCTCATGAAGGGATTTGTGCTCCATGGACCAAGGGATAAGCTCTATGAGTGGAGGGATAAAGCTTGTACTGATCGCATGTCTAAAAGCTTCCAGTAGGGAGAGTATTCGACCAACTAGCCTTCTAGAATTTACTTTTACTTTTATTTTTATTTTCACAGGGGTGGGCAAGTAATAGTGAAAAAACATGCGGGGGTTTCCATAGTTTATAGACCCAATAGTAGCGCATGCGCATGAAAAGTCTAGAAAAAGCGCACAGGTAGAATTTTAAGGGTTTTATAGAGCTTTTCTCCAATTCCAAGACTTGATTCAGGAACATCAAAGTTTTTTTACTTCTAAGGGAACATGATATATGTTGTGATAGACCCATATGAACAGTCAAATGTCATGGTAACAAAATTACATGTAAAATATTGCCCCATAATGTGCGAAGTCTGAGGTTATTCTGAAGAGTGAAGTGCTTTATCATTCCTAGGATTGGATTGGAAACACCAGTCGAAAACTTGTAAATTTTTTTAATGCAAACACGTATATCTATATCATCACTGAGGTAGGAATTCCCATACTTAGATAAAAACTAACTAAATGTTCTGGTACAGATATGGTATCAATATTACATCAAAATTAGACAAAGTATGGGCACAACCATTTGTCATGAGTAGTCTACTGTATCATGAATAATAAAACTCCTCGCAACCTAGATGATGGAAACTATATCTAAGGTCTTTATTTTCGCTTCTCAAACTAGTACGATATCCATACGATTGATTATGTCGAAGTCGAACATGGTAGAAAGCACTTGATTACTAGTCAATGATGTAAATTGTTAACAAGTGTGACAGAAACCACCAATAATGACAGTGGCTCTTAAATTACTGTAGTACAATGTATGAAGTGTGAATGAATGATTTGTAATCAAACACTCATAGAATCGTTCGATGGAAGGTCAATGATGCAACCTATTGTCGAAGGCGAAAAACCTGCCATTAGGGCATGTAGATCCCAAGTTACTGATAGGATTCTAGATCAAATTTCTAGATGATGAGCTAATGTCGATAGAAAGTGACCCGTCATAGGAAATCTCACGACACGAAACCATTAGATCAAGTTTTGAAGAAATATTTTCAAGGACTGACTCAGTGATGACCAACGTGATAGGAGAGAAATGTTTGCATTGAATGGTTTATTTGAACTCTCTCTTTAACATAAAACCACACTACAGATGGCTTGGCAGCATTTGACCTAAAGCTAATACCCAAAAACCAACTAAAGACTTTCAATGTGTTTCAATTAACTGTTAGACAAAGGATTTTCTGAACCCAGGTAAAAATGTGACAAAGTGTCTTGTTCAATAGTGGAATGCTACTTTTTATAAAAGGGTGACAAATAGATTCTTTCTCTCTCTTTTCCCCCCACCATTACTGGCAAGTACCTCTTTATTTTTGACAATCTTGAGGAGCATAACATTTTCTTGTTTGTGTAAGCTCATCCTTCGGATGATTCCATCTGAGTGTTAAAATAAAACCCTAAGAATGAGTGGTTCGGTCTTGTTTGTAATCGACAGGTCCTTTAGTGTTAAATTTTAATGAGTCCAATATAGGAGAAACTCGATGTTTTCTTGTTTTAGGGAAACAAAAGAAAAACATAAGTAAACTCCATGATTGTTATTTTTTGTAAACTTAGTCTGTCATGCCCAAAAATGGATAAAATAATATAGGAGAGAGCTCTATTGGCCATGATTAGTCAACATATACCTTTTTCTTAATTAGTCCATTCCAGTCTGAAAAAGGGGTAAACTTATACTGAAGGGACAACTGTTCATTTAATTTAATGAGTTCAAATACTCAAATACTCAACGATCTTTTCATATTTCGAGATTCTAAAATGGGGTTAAAAGGGAACTCATGGGTTTCACTTTTCCATAATTTTAGGGAGCCTAAAAACTGATAAAAGTATACTCAGTGTCAAAATAATTATTTTTACCTAAAAATCCTTTATCCTCCACAAAAAATCAAAAGATTACACATACCTCTTTCCAAAAATTAAAATATTTAAAAAATGACCTTAAGTGAAAAATAGATAAAATAATAATATTTTATTCATTTAAAAAATAAAAAAAGGGGTTGAAACAAATAATTTTCACCTTGTGTGTTCAAAGAAGTGTATTTGAGAGCTTTTGGCTAAAATATTTTGGAGCAGTTATCGAGAGAACCGACCGTCCATTTCTCGAATCGTCAGAACCAAGTAATCCACATCATCCATATCTTCATTTATATCCATTTCATTTTTTAGCAGAATTTTATGTTTTAAAATGTGCTCTCAGGGGTCCGCGGGTAATGCATATGATAATCGTGGACCCCGATAATTTTTAAAAAGAAAAATTAAAGGGTTGCTACGAGTTGTGCATGGAGCCCATGCGGACGTCGACACTTTTTGCACACAAAACCTGCGGAGGCATCGTGAACATTTCAAAAAATCAAATTTCTCTTTAAAAATGGTTCAAATCTCTTCCAAATGGTTTTAACTGTTAAATGTATTGATTTGTAGGTTGCTTGACCATATTAGAGTGATGAGAACGTAAACACGAGCTGATAGGTAATGAAGCTATGGATTAAAATACAACCATGACTACATTGAAGAATTATTTTTTATACAAATTCCATGATATCTAAGGGATGAAAGCACAAGTGGAGTTAATGGTTTGGCTTGTAAATACCTAGGATGTTCAAGACCAATTCTTCATAATCGGTGACCATCGGCTCGAAATTGAGCTAGAGGACATTTATTTTCCTACCGTATTTTCCTGGAGAGGAAGAATCATATCCCTATTTGGGGCCAGATAGGGAGGTCTTCCCATTTCCAGTTACAAAGAAAAAT
Organism: Pinus albicaulis; assembly: GCA_034641835.2. NCBI lineage: Eukaryota > Viridiplantae > Streptophyta > Pinopsida > Pinales > Pinaceae > Pinus > Pinus albicaulis. The sequence goes on along the minus strand of CM076577.1, from coordinate 330,002,694 downwards.
ATTGTAGAAATGAGGTAGATTTCAAGGATGGTCGCATATATATTAAAACTATCTTGCGATTATATCTCAAAGTGATATCATTTACAGTAACCAGATTATGTGGGAGTGCAGCTCTTCATGTCGATACTAAGTCACAAACGCAAAAAATAGTCGAGTGTCTTGGAGGAACCATATTTAACTGGTGCAAAGGAGTATTGGCTAACATGAAAGGCCAATTTACTAGAACAAAGAATGTGAAGTTAAAGAACTTCGGATATCGTATCATTCTCATTTCATTTGCTTTAGAGATAATTCTGCTTCTTTCTCCTCAAATGATTCCAGTAGATAGTGGGGCTCCTCAGGAAGCTCAGATGGTGTGATGGGTGGCACTAATGGCTCGCCATGGTGGCAAGGGTGGGTCAGTAGTTCGGTTTACTCTGACATATTTTATGTGGATTAGGAACCAAGTCTTCACCATCAAATACTTTCCTTATGTAGGAATGGATTACAAGGGTGATCCTGAAACAACTTTGCTTCCAGGGGCACAGTAGGACGAGACAGGTTGGTGAATTATTTTGATGTTTTTAATCTATTTTTTTTTTTTTATCATCTAGTACTGACAAAAATATTTAAATGCATATTTCGGTCCACAACAACCAACAACACTTTTCCACTTTGATAGGCAAGAAGCACATCCTATAGCACCTCCACAATACCAAGAAAGACAGGTCCTAGTAGACATGGAGTAAAAACTTGAGAATTTGACCATAGATATCACTGAGACAGGAATAGATGATATCCCTCTCAGGATTCAGAGACATGTGACAGGTGTTACAGGTCCATTCAGGAGATTTCTGCACAAGGTGGCACATGCTATAGTCTATTACCTTGATCATCATCATGGATAGTGGATGATCATGGTAGATCAAAATTTTTGTTTTTTGTATCGGTATCTATTAGATGATAAGGAGTTTGAACCTATGGTCACAGACAATGTAATATTTTTTGAACACAAACCTATCTATGCTAATGATATTACTACTTTCATTCTTTGAGTATCATGTTCACCATGGATTGAATGTTGTTTCGGTTTATGTTGTTAATGTAGAAAATGTCTATTTATAACATGATTAGGTAATGCTTCGACCAATGTGTTTAAATTTCTTAAAAAATGTTGATATTCGATATAATCAAATTGTCGTTCCAAGAGACAAACCTTCAAAAATAATCTTAATAACACTGAATTTCTAATTGCATAAACCATATTTAAATGTAATACAACGAGTTGCAAATCCAACCTAATGATCAAAGGTCGAATATCAAATGAAATGGCATCAGATAATAAATCAATGAATACGCTATATTCTACAATATTGTTCTTTGTTTGACCAAGGCATATCCCATGAATAGAAGCTAAATCATCGGTGGGTGAATAGATAACCCAAGCCGCGGAAGAGATATTCCATGTACTACGATAGGCACCATCAACAAAATGGATGTATGTTTGAAGGGATGTCGACATCTGCAATATCAAGACTAATAAGGATAAACAACGATAGTAGTAACAACAAATCTAATCTAGGCACACTTGTCTAATCTAAGGCACACTTTTCTAATCCAAGTCACACTATTCTAAAAAGTAACTATTGTACAAGAGAGATCTTCACACACAAGTCAATAATAATATCTCTTAAGATAAATACCATTTTTGCGCGTATCTAAAGAGGCCCCATCATAATCAATTAATTCATAGGCTCCATTTGCAAGCACACGCTTGACAATATAGGGACCATGCCACATCGGTTTGAATTTTCCAACTCCTAACTTACCATTAGCTTGATCATATACTAAAACTAGGTCACCTTCTGAATAAACACGATGGTTAACAATTTGATCATATTGAGCTTTCACATGTTTCTTATGAGCTTCAGTAGCCAATACAGTGGTGCGACGAGGCTTATCTAATTGTGCAAGTATAGAAAGTGTTTCTCCTCCTCAAAGTTAGCTGGTAACAACTCAATGGCTAGTTTGAGTGACGATATTTCACACTCAATGGGTAACATAGATTATAAACCATAGACAGGTTGAAAAAGAGTGAACATTGTAGTAGTTTTTGCAGAGGTTCGGTATGCCCATAGTGTCGAAAAAAGAATGGTATGCCAATTTTATTTGTGAGTTTCGATAATCCATTTAATCATGGTGGTTAAAACCTTTTTTACAGCTTCAACTTGACCATTAGCCTATGGGTAATACAGAGTAGAATTATAATGGCGTAAGCCAAGTTGATCTCAAATTTTGGTCATCATAATATCTCAAAAATGACTCCCATGGTCTGTGATAATAGCTTGAGGCACACCAAAATGAGCAATCACATGATTGAATATGAAAGTAGCTACATTTTTTCCATTATCTATGAATATAGGCATTGCCTCGGCCCATTTTGTAAAGTACTCTATGATGAGAATAATATACCCATGCCCCCCGGCCAAGTGAGGGTTACATGTAATGAAATCAATGTCCCATTTCGAAAAATGGTTGACATCAATGATTGGGTGAAAAGGAGTTGGAGGTGCATGCATATTTCGATAAAAAAATTAGCAGTTGTGGCATTTTCGAACTGCAATGATACAATATTTGAATAAGGATGACCAAAAATAACCAGCGCACAATATATTTTGGGCTGCGGAAAACCCACACATATGACCACCACACGCTCCAGAGTGGCAATCATTAAAAACCTTTTCAACCTCTTCATGAGTTATACAATGTTGAAAAATTGAATCCGCACCATGACGATAAATAATGTCACTAAAAATATTGTATTGCTGGGATCGCTATCGGATTCTCCTTCGATATGAACATGAAAGCTCTATGTAAAAGGTTTTGGTTTGAAGATATATAATGATATCTCCATACCATGGGTCTAATGTAATAATGAGAAACAAAGATTCATCGGGGATGGGATTCTCTACCACGGTCTCTATCTCAGTATTGGGAAAGTCACACATAAGCTCAACAAACACTAGCGATTTATTTGATTTAGATTTTTCAAATTCCAAATCAAACTCATGTAGGATGACAATCCATTCGGAGTATTTTTTCTTGAGTAATTGTTTTGTAAAGATATACATCATTGGGTTGCAATTAGATATCACAGTTTTTTTACGTAATAGTATGTAGTGACAGAATCATTGGACAACTTGAACTGCTGCGAAGAACAATTTCTCGACATGCGAATTTTTTATTTTCGTTGGATTGAGATTTAGACTTAGATGATAGATCACATGTTCATTGTGAGATTCATCCTACTGATCCAAGACCATTCGATTGGTGGAATCAAATGTATTAGGTCCCTATATAACTAGTATAGTCCCTTTTTGATGTTAGTGTAACCCCCTTATTGTTATTATTGTACCCTTGTAACCCCCATTTTGTTATTATTGTGCCCTTAAATTATTATTGTTAGGTCGGCTAGGATTAAATTGTGGCCCACTAGGATTACATTATGGCCCCATGGACTCCTATATATAGAAAGGAGGTTTTGTAAATTGTATCATCCAATAATTGTTCATTTATGTAATGTATAGGAGGTTGCCCCCTCGAAGTGGCTTATTTCTAAGGCGTTGATATCTCTTTTCTTCTATTTTTGGAGCTGGTTACACAACATTTGGTATCAGAGGTTTGGATTCTAGGGTTTCGCTGCTCCAAACAAGTCATCGTGACATTTTCTCTATAAATTGTTTTCTACAAAGTTTCAGAAACTGAAATTTTCAGGGTGCGAAGCCAAAATCCTGAGAAATATTGTCTAAAAATTTCAGAGCTTGGTTCACAATATTTTCGGAGATATGATATGTGTAAGTTAGGTCTTTTTTTAGGCTCCTTAACAAGTGATCGTGGAATTTGCACTATAAATTTCTTTCTACAAAGGTTCAGAATCTGAAATTCTTATGGTGCGAATTTTAAATCGTGGATAAATTTTTCAAAAAATTTCAGAGCTTGGTTCGCAATATTTTTGGAGATATGATCTGTGGAAGGTAGTGCTTTTTCAAGCTCCTGAATTTCATCTCAAAGAGGTGATCGTGGGAAAAGTTCAATAACTCTCTCTCTGGGCATCGGATTGGAGTGCTGTAAAAAGTGGTCGCAAGTACACAGACTTTAGTTTCTTGGATATCAATTTCAGAGACAAAGGAGGCAACAAAGTGAAACGTGGGTACCCGTACAAGTTCGCTCGACCGAACAAGTGTACCCATAATTAGGTCAACAGGAGATTTCACACGTTCCTTGTCTTGGAGAATCCAAATCAGGTCGGACTTGTGGAATTTGAAAGATAATTTAGAGGGCTACATTGGTACCGAAATTCAGATATTTAAGTGCTGCAATCACAGAGATAATCCAATTTCAATATCGAGCTCCTCAATAGCAAGAAAAAGTGTGTATTTTTTTCCGAATTGCATAAGTCTTGTTTGAAGAATCAATTTTAATTGATTCCAAGGGCATATTGTAGAATAGATATCAGTATTGGGTTCTAAAAGATGCCCCGTAAAAATAATTCAACACCCATTAAGCCTTCAGAAGGCTCTACTATGACTCATGAAGATGAAGAATTGCAACATCATCTATCAAAATTACAAGAGCAAGTGCAACAAATTTCACTCTCGCAAAGAGCAACAAAAAATGAAATGGAAGTTTTGAAGAAAGGCATGGAAGCTAAGATGGATGGCGTGCAAGCTAAGATGGATGGCGTGCAAGCTAATATGGATGGCGTGGAAGCTAAGATGGATGGCATGGAGGCTGGCATGGAATCTAAGATGGATGACATGGAAGCTAAGATCGATGAGAAAATGGAAAACATGAAGAATTTTCTAAAAGCAGACATGGAAGGTTTGACAAAGTTGATACAAGAAATGTTTCCTAATGGTGAAAAGATAGTAGAAGAACCTCATGATGAGAACAAAATCAATTTTAATCGTGATTTCATAAACTCTAATGTTGGCGGGAAGAACCACCATATTCCAAAAATGGATATGAGGAAGTTTGATGGAAAGGATCCTGTAACATGGATACTACAAATGGAGCAATATTTTGATCTCCGTAACGTGCAAAAAACACAAAAGGTATGCATTGCAACTTTACATTTAGAACAAAATACATTTGTATGGTATCGATGGCTTTGCTCCCGTAAAAAAATTGTCACTTGGTCAATTTTTATGGAAGAAATGATAGCACATTATGAGGATACAAAGAGCAACACCTTCTTTAGCCAATTGATAAATCTCAAAAAAAAAGGTTTAGTGGGGCAGCACATTGAGGACTTCCAAAAATTGAATATAAGGGTAACTGATATTCCAGAGGAACACAGGATCGATCTCTTCATAGGCACTTTAAAGGATGACATCCAACATGAAGTTCGTGTTTTGGAACCGGATTCATTGGAGAAGGCATTCAAGTTGGCAAGAAAAGTTGAATGTAAAATAATGGTGACAAGGAAGCCTACCACTCAATTATATAAAGAAGGAAGTGTTGCTACGTCTAGATTTCCACAACCTACAAGGTTGACACCACAACAATTGGAAGAAAAAAGAGCAAAAGGGCTTTGCTACAGTTGTGATAGAAAATACACCAAAGGTCATAAGTGTGTTGAAAAGAAATTATTTTACATAGATTGTGAAGAAGAAGAAGAAAATGAACAAGAAGAGAATACACACCAGGAACCAGCCATAGAAGAGGAAGAAATGAATCCGACCATATCATGTAATGCACTGGCAGGAATTACCACTCCTCAAACTCTCAAGATAGCAGGACAGATCAAGAAGAAAAAGGTAATAGTGTTGATTAATTCAGGTAGCACCCATAATTTTATTCATTGTAAGGTAGCCAAGGAATTAAATTGTTTCCTATACCCAGCACCAGAATGTCAAGTGATGGTTGCAAATGGAGGAACTATAAATTGCTCTGGAAAATGCCATAATATTAAGCTAACCATGGGGAATATGTATTGACTAGTCCAATGCTTTCCATTCCTATGGGAGGTGCTGATGTTGTACTAGGAGTACAATGGTTACAATCTTTGGGGACGGTAGCTTTTAATTTTCAAGAACTTTTCTTGAAATTTTTTTCAGAAGGAAAGGAAGTCGAATTACGGGGCATTGAAGGGAAGCCGGGAAGGATAATAAGCTCTAATGTCATGAAAAAACTTCTAAAGAAAGAACAACGAGGCGTAATTGCAAAATTATTCTCACTAGAAGTTCTGACATCAAAATCATCTATTTCTGCAGATCTCCAACAAGTCTTGGACAATCATTCCAAGGTGTTTGAAACTCCCAAAGGACTCCCACCTATTCGTGATCATGATCATGCTATTCATTTGATTCCAGGAAGTGTTCCTCCAAACATCAGGCCTTATAGATATCCTTATGTCCAAAAGAGCGAAATTAAACATATGATTGCAGAAATGTTAGAGGCGGGTATAATTCAACCTAGTCAAAGTTCTTTCTCTGCTCCTGTAGTATTGGTACACAAGAAGGATGGATCATGGTGCATGTGTCCGGATTATAGGGAGCTCAATAAGTTCACCATTAAAGATAAATTTCCCATTCCTGTGATTGATGAATTATTGGATGAATTACATGGAGCAATTTATTTTACCAAGTTGGATCTTCGTTCAGGATATCATCAAATTAGAATGAAGACCGAAGATATTCCAAAAATAGCATTTCGAACCCATGAGGGTCATTATGAATTTTTGGTCATGCCTTTTGGCCTTACCAATGCACCTTCTACATTTCAAGGGTTGATGAATTCCATTTTCAAACCCTTCCTTAGAAAATTTGTGCTAGTATTTTTTGATGATATACTAATCTACAGTACGTCCTAGAAGGATCATGTTGAACATGTTGACAGGGTGCTCAAACTATTGTAGGAGAAACAATTATATGCAAAAACATCCAAATGTTTCTTTGGAGTACAAGAGGTGGAATATCTAGGTCATATTATATCTCATGAGGGTGTTAAAGTAGACCCTAACAAAATTAAAGCCATTAAGGAATGGAAATTCCCCATGACCATAAAGAAGTTGCGAGGATTTCTCGGGATAATAGGGTATTATCGCAAGTTTGTTAAGAATTATGGGAGAATAGTAGCACCTCTAACAACATTATTGAAGAAAGATGCATTTTCATGGACTCCTGAAGCAACTAAGGCCTTTGAACATCTTAAAGAGGCAATGTGCCTAGCACCGGTCTTAACTACGCCAGACTTCACAAAAACCTTTATTGTGGAATGTGATGCCTCAGGAAATGGAATTGGTGCTGTTTTAATGCAAGAAGGAAGACCCATTGCTTTTGAAAGTCATCCAATCAAAGGAAATTATTTACAGAAACCTATTTATGATAAGGAAATGTTAGCAATACTGCATGCACTAAAGAAATGGAGAACTTGCCTAATGGGAAGACACTTCAAGGTAAAAACTGATCATGATAGTCTTAAACACTTTTTGGAACAAATACTATCTTCAGAAGAGTAGAAAAAATGGGTCACAAAGATGTTGGGTTATGACTTTGAAATAATCTACAAAAAAGGAAATCTTAATGTTGTTGCAGATGCACTCTCAAGAAAGAATGAAGAGGTGGAAGCATTGCTTTGTGCCATTTCTATTATCCAACCAGATTGGATAACTGAAGCAAGAGATCAATGGAAGAAGGACAAAGATGTATGGACACTCATTCAAAAGTTGCAGCAAGATCCTAGTACATCTGATACATTTAGTTGGAAAAATGATTCCTTATGGTACAAAGACCACTTATATCTTTGTAAGAATTCCCAACTAAAACAAAATATTCTTCTGGAATTGCATACTTCTCCTTTAGGAGGACACTCAGGATTTTTAAAAACTTACCACAGGGTGAAGAAAGAATTTTTTTGGGATGGCCTTAAATCTGATATTCAAAAGTTTGTGGCGGAATGTTTGGTTTGCCAGCAGAATAAAGTGGAGAAAATTAAGACCCCGGGACTTCTACAACCTTTATCCATTCCAAGTCAGCGTTGGGAGGAGATTTCAATGGATTTTATCACAGGTTTACCTAAGTCTGAAGGAAAGAATGTCATCATGGTGGTAGTTGATAGACTTACTAAGTATGCACACTTTTGTGCATTATCTCATCCATTTAAAGCAAGTACAGTTGCTACTACATTTATGGACAGAATTCAAAAGCTACATGGAAGCCCAAGGGTTATTGTGAGCGACAGAGATCCCATTTTTACGGGAAATTTTTGGATGGAGTTATTTTCTTGTTTGGGTACTCAATTAGCTCATAGCTCATCTTATCATCCTCAATCTGATGGTCAAACTGAGATAGTAAATAAATTTTTGGAAGGATATCTTCGTTGTTTTGTATCTGATAAAAAAACACAATGGGTCAAGTGGTTACCTCTCGCTGAATGGTGGTATAACATTTCCTTCCATACTGCAGCAAAAATGACCCCATTTATGGCACTTTATGGATATCATCCACCATCCATCACATCATATTTAAGAGAAAATTCGAAGGTTCAAGCAGTGGAAGATCACATCGAGCATCAGCAAGAAGTTCTCCAACTTTTAAAGGATAACCTGAATTTGGCACAAAATCGAATGAAACAACAGGCAGATCAACATCGCAGCGAGAGAAGTTTTGATGTAGGAGATTGGGTATTTTTACGGCTACAAGCATACAAACAAATGTCCCTCAAGCAAGCTAAGAAGGATAATAAATTATCACCAAAGTACTATGGTCCTTACAAGGTGTTGCAAAAGATTGGTACTATGGCATACAAATCGGAGCTTCCTGCTTCTTCGCGAGTACATCCAGTTTTCCATGTTTCATGCTTAAAGAAGGTTATAGGTGAAAATCTTCCAGTTCAAACAATATTGCCAGAACTTGATGAGGAAGGAAAAATCATATTGGAACCGGAAGCGGTCACGGAAACAAGAACTAGACAACTACGGAATCGATCAATTTCAGAGTATCTCATCAAGTGGAAGAACTTACCCACTGAAGATTCTACATGGGAGGATGAGAATTTTATACAAAAGCACCCAGAGCTACTCAAGCGTTGAGGACAACACTTTTTTTGAAGGAGAGGGGCATGCTAGGTCCCTATATTACTAGTATAGTCCCTTATTGTTGTTAGTGTAACCCCCTTATTGTTATTACTGTACCCTTGTAACCCCCATTTTGTTATTATTGTGCCCTTAAATTATTATTGTTAGGTCGGCTAGGATTACATTGTGGCCCACTAGGATTACATTATGGCCCCATGGACTCTTATATATAGAAAGGAGGTTTTGTAAATTGTATCATCCAAGAATTGTTCATTTATGTAATGTATTGGAGGTTTCCCCCTCGAAGTGGCTCATTTCTAAGGCGTTGATATCTCTTATCCTCTATTTTTGGAGTTGGTTATACAACAAGATGCAACTAAGTATAAAAAGTAATCCTGGTGATAATTGGGCAAAGGAAATAATGATGCATCGGTCAACACATGTTTTAGTGCATCAAAATATTTATCAGCATTCTCATCCCAAATAAAAGGAAGATTTTGTTTCAACAACCCAGTAAAAGCTTTTGTTAACTCAGCATAGTTCAGGATAAACCTATGTAAAAAAATTGCGTTCCCTTGTAAACTTTGGAGTTGGTGTAGAGTGGAAGGAGGAGGGAAATTGATGATAACCTCAACCTTCGATGGGTCAACACGAATTCCATCTATTGAAATGATTAATCCAATTAATCATCCTGATTCTACACAAAAATCATATTTGTATAGGTTCAAATGAATCTTGTAATTCCTACATCTCATGAAAATAGCTCGTAAGTGTGTAGTGTGATTGTATCTACGTAAATAATGAGCAGGTAAGTCATCCAGATAAGGCTGTACAATATGTTTGATATAATGTAAAGCATACGACATAAATATTTTAAAAGTTGCACCAACATTTTTTAATCTGAACGGTAATTTGCAATAACAAAATGTCCCCCAAGGACATATAAAGGTTGTTTTTGGTTGATTGCCATGGAGTGTGTTGATTTTATTATAGTCAGAAAATCCATCGATAAATAAGAAAATTTCATTTCCAGCACAATCATCAATAATTTGGTCGATATAGGGTGTAGGATAATTGTCTTTTGGACATGCTTTATTAATTTCCCTATAGTCGACGCATACTCTTATAGTCCATTGTTCCTTCATAAGAGGAACTATGTTAGATGCCCAATTGGTCAATGGAATTGGATAAATAAATCCTGCTCGTAATAGCTTCTCAACTTCAGCTTTGATAGCTGCAGCTTTCCATGGATATATTGGACATAATATTTTTCTAACAGGCATGGCATTTAGGTATGTCTTAATTTCATGAATTACAATCTTGGGATCGATTCCTCGCATATCTTCATAAGACCAGGAAAAAACGTCTCGGAAATCTTGAAATAGGGCTTTGTAAGTGTTAATCTCATTCATCATACAAGAAGCACCTATATGAATTTTTTCAATAATTCCATGTTTAACTGATATGTCGATAGGAACAGTTGTAGAAATATTTCCCAAATTAGTCTCAGAATCTGAATGTGTAATCAATATGGGATTCTATGGTTCCTTGACATAATAAATCGTAAAAATAGACCGAATATTTTTCAAACTTATCAAGATGAGGTAAAAATGAAGATCTATGATGTAGATCATCCTAGGGTAATTCATTCAATGACAAAATTTCTCGAATACTTTCATTAACTTGTGAAATACATGTTTCAAGGGATCGTAAAATGATTTCAAGGTTGAGATTGATAGGGAAGATGATTCTTCACTGATCACCCTCATTTTATCAGGGGTAGTTGAAAGTGTGTCAAAATACAATTGTACTGCTACATATGCATTTTCAAAAGGACTAAAAGGAATTTCGCCATTGAAAGAGTCCAATTCTGATTCTGAAGGCACTACCCATGTGTCATCAAATGGTATAGCGCTTGATGAGATCATATTGATGTTGGAAATTATGCACGGTACGTTAAGTGGAGATATGGAGAAAGTTCCCATGAGAATGGAATCCTTCACTAGTCCTACACCAACATATTCGTATGGGATAGTTATTTTTCCAGCATGCTGGATACTGTTTGCAGAAGCAGGGTTGGATGAATAGTGTGACAACTGATCGATTTTCACAATATCTCCTTTATGAGGATAGATGATTACCCAAAAGACTGATGAAACAACAAAGGTCATGGCATAAGACCAACTACGACCCAACATAAGGTTGTAATCAATAGGGGCATCAATGAATTCCACGTCTATATTAATGGTTTTTCCTTCTACTTCTATAGGTAGATCCTCGAGTATTCTGTATGGATGAAATCCTCTTCCATCAAAGCTTTAAGGATAGTCGGTGACTAGTTGAGTGTTGGATAACCAAGAGTTTTCCAACAGTTTAACGAAATTATACATGTAGATGCCCCCTCATCAACAACATTATGAAAAACTCATCTGGATTTGACTAATACTGGAGTCTAAAAAGACATTCGATGAGGGAGTGTCAGTGTAAAATTTTCGAGATAAAAGACCATGAGGTTCAAATCCTGAGGATAAATAGCTCTGATAGCTGATAATAGTAATTTCCTTTGTGCTGGAAATGATTGTAGCACTTCTAAGGCCAAAATTGCTGAAGGGGATATCCCAAAATCTTTAAAAATGTTGTAATTCTGAGAAACTCTCACATGTGGATTGAAAGTTGACTTCTGAAGTAGACCTTTAGCATGCGGTTTAATCAATGTTTGACTATAATTTTCTGTCTCTTTACTAGTTACAAGAGTTTTAGTTTCATAGCCTTGAGATTGTGTCACAACCATAACTTGAGACATCATTAAGATATCTACCAATGAATTTGAATAATATACTATCATTTTACTATCTTGAGTGGGAAAATGATCCTTCAAGACAGTGGGTTTCGGTGAACCTTTGACAAACTTGGAGACCTCGGACTGATGTGGACACTCTTTGGTATAATGATACTTGTCACAGATAAGACAAGGATAACGAGGTTTCTTTCTTTAATCAGTTGGTTCATTCTTTTCTATTTTCTCTTTGGGAGATGTACTTTGTTTGTTTTTATTATTTCCTTTCTTCTTATTACCAATTTTATATTTAGCTTTAGATGATTCTACAACATGAATGTCGGCAGAAGTTTCAAGGGAAGAATCTCGTTTCAGTGACTCTGGTAAATTTTTAATGGGAGAAGTATATTTGGATGACTTCTTCTTACTCTTGTTAGCGCTAACTGTACCAATTACACCATCTGCAGCATGAGAACCAGAAGGAGTTGCAGTTATTTGACCTTGATGCGGCAAGTCAGGAAATTTTTCGTATAAATTACCAGAATGTGTATATACAAGGTCTAAGTACTATTCTTGAGATATGACCTATTCTTCTGTAACAACACCTCCCTTAGGTACATATTCAGTAATCTTTGGAAGTAATGATTTGATAAACCATTCTGCCAAAATTTGATCCAGAATGAAAACATTCATTTAATGTCGTCTATGTCTCCATTCATGTATGTGATCTTAAATGTATGTGGACGTACTTTTTTTAATGAAGTTCAGAGTTCCGTACCATTGTCATAAGGGATTGGAAACTGAAATTGTGTTAAAAAATTTGTTGCTAACACATTGAAATTTTTGAATGAGCGACATGGTAGTTCAATATACCACTTTGTAGCTAAGCCTATCAATGTTCTTTCAAAAAGTCTCAATCGAATGGAATCATCGATTAAAGAGTTGGATTCACAACAAAGGTGGTAAGTAATGACATGGTTTGAGGGGTTTTCTCCTAATTTACCTTCAAAAGTATCACTGGAAAACTTATTTGGCATTGGCGGCCAAAACAGAAGATAATAAATTGGATCGTTCATGAGACGTGATAAATCTGGAAAGTCCAACGTTGCAATGAATGGTAACCAATGTTTAGGGTCATGTTGAGCAAACTGATAACCTTGAGTAACAATATCAGTACTAGAAGGAGGATATCTAGGGTAGCCTGGAATAGCCTATGCGGTTGGGATTGGAATACCTCCAAAATAACCAGGGTTAGCCATACCAAACTGAGGTTGAGCTAGTATTTGATATGTGTAACTAGGGTACGTTTGATGTTGGTATACTCGATTTTGTACTACACGTCCATATTGATACTGCCCTTGATATGGTTGGTAAACAAACTGAGCTGTATAAGGTTGGCTTCTTACAATTATACTTGTACAAGGTTTCCCTGTAGATGTTTGAAAAATAGTCTGAATTGTAGGTCCAGGTTGATGAGTAGTGACTTGAGGGATTTTTTGTGATACATTTGCCATCGTTATTTGAGGGGTTGTATAAATAGGAGCTGCAGAAACTCCAGGGATATGTCTACTAGGTTGTTGAACAGAATTTGATGCAGTAGTTTGGAGAGGTTTTCTAGGTGTACTCGGACCATGTTGCTAAATACTACAAGGTCCAGATACCTAAGGTATAACTTGAAGTGTAGGTTGGATATGCTGTTGGATTTGAGTATAACCAATTGGCTAACCAAGCTGATTATAAGGTAATTTCATGTTAAGTTGCAAATTTTGCTGATCTAGTGATAGATTCCACACTGTGTTAACTCCAGGATAAGGAGCCCCCATTATATGTTGTGGTTCATAAGGTTGGCCACAACTAGGTTGATAATTTAGAACGTAATTTTGATAATTTTCTAGATAATTTCCACTAAAAGATTGACATCCTTGAAACAATTGTTTTTCTTGAAAAAACTGTGGCCCGAAAGGAGGCTACTGTTCTTGAAATGTTTGTTGCCCTGGCATAGTTTACTTCCCTTGAAGAGGTTGTGGCCCTAGAATAGAGTATTGACCTTGAGGTTGATACTATCCTTGAGGCATATACTTCCCTTGAGATATATACTGTCCTTGAGGTTGCCCCCCTGGTGGTAACTTGCTACCTTGAGGGTGCCCCCCAGGTGGTAATTTACTACCTTGAGGGTCAGGGATAGGAATATTTCCAGACATCATGTAGACTTGTTCCATTGTCAACATTTTAGTATGAGATTCATTAGGACTAGATGATTGTACAATTTTTTCGGGAGAGGGAGATGCTCCTAAGAAAGTACGATAAAGTGATTGGTATCTTGAAGGAACTGCTGGAGCACCATACAAAAAGGTTTCTGGCGATGAAGAAAAAATGGATGACTCATCATACATGTTTGACAAAGGTTTGTAACTTCCTCTAGTTATGGAGTAAAAAGGAATATGGGGTGGCGAATAATTGAGACGATAATTATGTAGAAATTAGGTTAACTAAGAATACCAAGGATTGAATTTAAAAGGGCTATAATAATAAATTTATTCACTATGCCCTAGATATAAATATTCTTGATGTGAAGGAATTATATCCTCTTCTTCTGTGTTAGTAATATCTTTGATACTAATGAGGCTAGGAGGAAGGTTCTTAGTGATGCGAAGCTTCACTGGAGGTGAATGAGGATGACCAGGGGTTGGGGTTATGAACTCCGAATTATGCTAAGATGAAGAAAATTCAGTTTTAGGTTCATAAATTTTGGGTTCAGTAGCTGATAATTCACTAGTTGTAGATGCAACTTCAACTAGTTCAGAAATTTATGGTTGTTCTTGATAACTATCTACTATTTGAGGTTGATCTACTTCGTAACTAGGATGTATTATTACAAATGCTTCCTCTTATTCAGTTGATTCATTCCCTAATGGTTGGCCTCTTTCAAATTTAAGCTTTTCTAATTGACTTGGTGTGTACTTAGGGGCTTTCCCCTACATTCTACGGGAGTGTCTCAGTAAATCAGCCACGGTTAAATTTTGAACACATGAAAAAAAAGAAAAAATGTCAACAAAATAGGCCTAAAGTTGCTAAGGAAACAATCAAATTGAACACAAGCCTAAAAAATCTAAGAGACAATCCACACACAAACAATATGTTTCCACACTAAAAAAATTAGTTGGTGATGAAATCCAACGTCGTAGAATTCTAATGTGGAAAACTTGGTGGTTGGAACAGTTACCTCGACAACCTTCTTAATGAAACATTCTGGCGCAAGTCCCTTCACTTATGCCATCTCAAAGTGAAGAGTACCCTCCGAAAATTCCAAGTGATTCTAGCCCACATCTGTTCAGGTACAATGGGACCTTCCCTCCATCGTCACCTTTGGAAAAATCCTAAATATTGTGGTCACTAAGGTCGCCAATGGGAACAGATGTACCTGGGGGAACATTTTATGATCCGATATACATGCAAGGCCCAAGTATGAAAATCAATCCCCTTGAAGGCTCCTCGATATGGTAAATCTGAGGTTTACCGTTTCTATTACGTACACATCTTCTACCTTTCCTAATGAGATATGTATGATTACCTCACTGGTTCTGACATGATCTCGTGCTCGAATCCTTTAAGAAGAGCTTCCTAGAGCACAAATTCTATAATTAGATTTTCCTACCGCAAGATTCTACTTGTCTGTTTGAACTCTTTTGGGATGTTAATTACAACCTGTTCCAAAACAGTAGCGTAAACTATGTTGGTGGAATGAGCTCTAGAAAATGTAAAATATTTGGATTTATTTTATTAACGTGTTGTATTAATTTGGTTGTTGCTTAATAAAAAAGGTATGGAGTTGAAGCTTTAATGATGTTCGTGACCCTACTCAAAAATACTCTAAAGGCATATGAATGAGAAGTGAAACTATTTATTTTCAATGAATCTTATTTAAGGGAAAGATTGAGAGATTTAACAATTTCCAAAGCACCAATTCTTTCATTCATAAACAAAATCCTTAAAAATAAGACAACTTCATAAAGAACTCAATTTTCAAGAATGATCAGTTACTCTTTTGAAATGAAATGCCTTGAACAATCAAATCAAAAACTACAATTCAATAAACAACCCATTTCCAAAAGAAAATAATTTCTAAAAACTATAAAACATAAATTTCAAAATCAAAGAAAAATATAATTTTGAAGTCTATCTAGAATGTTTGAGGATGTTTTCTCCTAGTTTGTGATCAGACTAAGAAAAATTTCTACTTGTCTCAGCATAAATGAAAACATCCAAAAATGCTTTGGTGTTATATCTGGCTTTAGTAACCTAAAATCTCTTCCAGATTTGCGAATGAAAAATGAATCAATTTTCATAAAATTAAGGTTTGCAATGATCCTAATGCCTTAGAAAGACAATATCATCATACCAGTAAGTTGAGGTAAATTAAAGCATCTTTGTATGGAGAAAAAATAAAGTAGGACAAACTCTCACTTATAAAATGCAAATAGGACGATAAATCACACAAACGCAAAATTTGCTGAAAAGAAATTCTCACACAAGATTTGACAAATAAGATAGATCAGGGAAAAAACAAAGAATCAGGTTATCTGGCTCTGAAAAAGAGAAATTCAAAATTTTCAAAAATTTTCCAGGGGTGCGCAGTTTATAATGGAAGACAGAGCACACGTGCATTGTTTTGAACTAAAATCCATGCAGTTTGCCACAATTTTCTGCTGAAAATTGCGTAGGCAAGGAAAAACTTGGAAAAACTAAATAATCATGTTTATTTTTTAGGGATTCTTAAAAAATTTCTACCCAACCCGAATCAAAGCAGTCAAAATCAGAAAACTCTAAAATTGAAATTGAAAATAAATAAAGAGAACTAAGCTCTAGATCCCCATTATGGTCGGCATTTTTTTACGCAGATCAATCCCTCTTGCGGACAAGAGTGATCTCCCTTGTACTCAGTGAGTAGCTAGAAAAAAACATCTATTTGGAAACCTTTCTCTCTAGATTAATTTCATTTCAGAATGATTATAAGAAAGTAGAGAGGACATGCCCCTACCTCTAAATTTAGACATTCGATGTAGTATTTTGTCTCGTCACTCCAAAGTGGCCTCTCAATAAGTAGAACCTGCAATCAAAGACAAGAAAAAAGAATCAAAGAATTCGTAATATATAATAATAAAGAAAAGCTAACAAAACTTAGTGATCAAGGAGTCCAAGTATTGATGTTATTTAAATAAGCCTAAGAACAACTCAATGAGAAAAAGGGATCCATATGTATTATCTTGAATAAAAAGAGTAATCTTACAACCTGATGCCTTGATGTCGTATAGATTTCTACCGGGTTCCTGAACAATTATTTCTCCTTTATTTTGATAAGCCTTCCTCTCTGAATACCAACATGGAGTTATGAACATAAGGGTGTGATCATTCTCATGCCAACAACAACTCACTAGTGTAGAATGTATGCACTCTTGGGAATTCTCTTGAGCAATTCATTTACAATCTACCCTTCATCCTGGAACTTGACCTCAATTTATAAGGAAATTGAGGTAGTTTTAGTTCCATGAAGAGGGTTATGGATTCCTCTCATGAAGGGATTTGATATCCATGGACCAAGGGATGATATCCATGAGTGGAGGGCTAAAGCTCAAACTTATTGTGACTCTAGAAGCTTCCAGTTCAGAGAATATTCAACCAACTAGGTGTTGGGTCAATTTACTATTGTAAACTAATGCAAGTATTTATTATCAATTTGGGTTAGTGGAACTTAGAAGCATCACCAAAGTATATGGGTTTTAGTTCTGATCAATTTAGAATATGGTTTATTAATGGTTAGGGAAATGCATATTACAAATATAAATCTAACTTAAACAATTTCTAAATTCAGATGTGTAATTAAAAGAAAAATAATGTCCTAACTTAATATATTTGTTTTACTTTCTCTAACAAAATTACCACATGAATTAGAAATAAAAAAATACTTAACTGAACAATAGATTAAGATACATGAAGAAATAATTGAAGAGGCTCTTCACTAAATATGTCCTTATTTTCCTTCATCATATGTTTATTTATCAATAATGCTATTGTTAAAAGCAGGAATTCAGAAAAAGTAGGATAGATGAATTCTAGTTTCTAGTTTCTTGATCAAATAGAAGAAGTATTTAACTTAAATATTGGGTTGACTCTTCATATGCAAAATAGAAACAAGATTAATATCCATCAGCAACCATGTAAAAGCATGTAAAAACATGTAAAGATGAATTATAACTGAAGATCATGATTGGATAGAAAGAATGTTTGACTTAAACATTTTTTTTTCCTTTCATATGCAAGTTAATAATGATCATTAAATTCATCAATAATTAGAAATAATCAGCGTAAAAAAATTAAACATAAGCAAACTAATTTATAAATTGCAAATACAAATAAATTGAGAAGTGCACTTAGCTTGGTGTGGGGGGACTCCACCCTTGCCTCGCACACTGAAGGTGAATTCAGCTACTTAAGACTTCAATCAATCAACCAACATATAAGAACATCCAATATGATAGAACAGATCTTCAATTATATCTTCAAGTCTCAGAAATAATAATGTGAAGTCATATAAGTTCTACATGTTTTAATGGTTCACAAACTTGGTATAAATAGAGAAATAATAAACTAATTATGCTATTATGTCTCTAACAACCTTATCTTATCCTAATCCCATCCATATAGGTCTAACGCATCCAATTAGTTACATCAAATTTGGAAATATCCCAAAATACACTATTTCTGCCCTATTTTCTAGGGATTCCTGAAAAACAGGTCATGTTTGACCAGTGTTGACCAGCCATGTTTTAGCTCAGTTTGACTGAACCAAGAGGTGTAAATCCAATATTAGTTCCCAAGCTTTCTAAATTTTTTCTTAGCTCGTGCCCAGGTGTCTTGAAAGTATGACATCAATGAAGCCATTACAGGAATTTTCGGTTCTGTCCAAAAATACTCTTAAAACCCAATTTTTACTAAAATTTCTGAGAATTGAAAAACATAATTTATTTTCCTGAATATGCATAATAAGTTCAAAATATGTCATATTTGGATGGTATAGAGTAGAAAATGATTGAAATTAGGTGGATTTTAATAAGCAAAATTTGATAAAAAGCCGAGGGCCAACATCTCCTCCATGTTTACTCTTGAGCATTTTCTCATGCTTGCCTGTGTCTCCTTGAATTTCTTCCTCTGAATCATGACTGCTCTGCTGATGTACCCGTTACTTTGGCCTTCGATGTTGAAGCTTCTTGTTGAGTTTCCTGCGAAATGATGTTAATGCCCTCATGTCCTTTTTCTCCTCTTTTATAAATCTTTGTTTTCACCTTTTGTTTTTCATACTCAAATTTTCATCGTTGAAAAATGAAAGTAACAACGAGCTTTGAAATTCTTGACGTTGTACTATGGAATTCCAACAATCAACATTAACTATGACAATGTGATGAGAACTATAGGCATAATCTATACATGAACTCCTTGGTGATCAATAAAACTGTGTAGATTCTTCCAATTCCCAAAATCAAATAGAATATGAAATTATCAATATGGTTATGGTCATAATCAATGATGATTATATCTAAATGTAGGGTACCTTCATGATTTTGAAACCTCTAGCTCTGAAGTTCTAATTTTGCAACAAATTTATATTCTTTATGTACCCTTTACATCTTCTTCTGCCAATCTTGCAATGTCGCATGGTCACAGAGAAAACACCAATTGAACACATCAAATATTCTTTCACTTGTGCAGGGCATTTTGTTCTTTCCATAAATCCACTAAAAAATAACTTGTGCCAATCCTTTTTATGACTAGGCATTCACTTTCAATTTATGCATTGTTTTACCCACACAATCTACAAAATAGGGTTCGAAAGAACCTGAAAAAATATCCCAAATATAAATGAGTTTCAGAAAACAGCCTACAATAAGACTAATTGGGCTTGTTATGAAGAAAACCCATGTTTTTGTTTTTCAAATTTAATTTTCGTTTGATCAGAAAAGAAAATGAAAAATAGTGGCTTCTTAAAAATTTCTAATTTTTGAAACTGTGACATAATCCTTACCTCCTTCTCCTGCTAGTTAGTTTGATCTCCATTAAAACCTGAAATACCAGTTTTTTTACTGCGTTTTAGCTCTAGTGCTGAAATTGATTTCTAGAAATAAAAACTTCTGTTACATGTCTTTGAAGAAATCAATTTTTTTTTAAATGATGCTACAACTTCACTACTTGCTCTGCGAATAAGTTCACTTTCAAATTTTGGACACCTTCTATGTTTCATTAGGAATCAAAATCGAACACTACATGTATTGAAGGATCTTATTTTTTTATCGATTTCACAGTCTTCTTGCAATTTGATTTATTTTTTTTTACCAATAATCCATCTCCAACAATGAAATTGACTTTTCTGGAAAATGTCTCCTCAGAAATTGAATTTTTGGTAAATAACTCATTAATAGAATTATCTACAATCTTCTGGAATTTTTTATCAAATTTGAGGAAACACAACTCATCTCTTCCCTTAGCATTTCCATTCACTGCCTCTTCAGAAAATCAAATTCTGAAAATGAAATTGAATCTGGAAATTTCCGAAATGGCTTCTTTCAATTTATATTTATCACCACCATATACCTTCAGAATTGAATCTAAGGAGTTACATCATTCTATAGGTCTCGACATTTTTTAAATGGCCTCTAACTGCATATCTAAAATAAATTAACTCTTGAAGTTAATGAGAAATTTATTTCAAATTGACCCTCTTTGAAATCAAATTCAAAATCGAAAACTCTGTATGTTCACATTCAACCATGCATGAGGAACTTATGAAATTACCTGATATAGGAGTGTTTGTTGTGATATTTCTCCAGCGCCAATTCAATCAAAGGTATCCTACGATATTTCGAATTATTTTCTCATTAAATTGATGTCAAATACGTGTTCACTAGTGGCAATCACTCAGGTTTTTCAACTGAAGTTTAAACTCCTTTTTAACATGACACAATGCGACACTTATCTCGAGTTCTTTTTCTTGAAATACATTAACATTTTATGGAAATCTTGAAGGCAATCTCTTTCCTTATTTTACGGGACTTTTGGAGTCTATTGGAGTGCTCAGTCATCCTAAGCTTTAAGAAAATATCAGTCCTGTATCTTCCTTAGAACCGGTTCCTTTTTTCTTTCACAACATCTTATATATTTTGCATTTTCTTCCTATGTTGAAGGTACTTACTTTACGCAGATTTCTCTTCTTCCTTATTTTTTTTTTCTAATTATTAATCCTTCCACACAGGTGATTTATGCATGCGCATGGATGCACAACATTATGCAGCTTTACCTGAGCATGATTTGGATATGATGGTGGAAGAAATGTGTTTAAAAAACCGTCTTGATGCTTCTAGGCGATGTCTCTGAGTTTTCAAATGTCTTCGTTTGACTGCATCCTCCTTCCATGGCTACATCCTTCAAATTACACGGTGTATAGGCCTAGCTTGTCACTGCAACATCATATTTTTTATCATGGCTATTTCATACATGCCTTGCATTATATTTCATGGCCACTTTGTATTATATGCCCATTAGTTTTTTTTTTTCAATTTTTTTTTGTGGCATGTTTTTCATTGTAATTCCTCACAAATATCTTTAGGCATATACCTTATTGCCCATAATTTTATTCTCATAATTTCATTGCATCATAAGCCCATAACTTCATTCCTTTGCATTCCCATAATTTCATTGCCTTGTTTTTAACTTTGGTTATGTCCTTTGTATATTGAATTTGCACTTAGGTTTGTGTCAAAAATGCATTATCTGACATATGAATCATTTTAAACCCATGCATACTAGTGCACCATTCCATAAAATGATATATATGTATATTTTCTCATTCTACCTTGCAGCTTTGGTTTTGCAACTTTTTTTTGTTTAATTTAATTTAAAATGACCCTAGAATGGTCATGTTTAAAATAATTTTTTTTTATCATGACACTAAATCTTGTTGGTTTTGTTGGAAAATAAAAAATTCTTCATGGGAAAAATATTAAATCCTCAATCTTTGATCAAAATGATTATAGGGTAATGTAGGGATATATGGATTATTTTAGGTTAAATGAAAGGTATGGTATCATAATGGTAAGGTAATTCATAACATTATGATGATGTATGATGGTGTAATGTATAGGGTTATGATAAATGTAGAATTATGATGGAATGTAGGATTATGATGAGGGTAGGGTAGGAATGTAATGTTTTATGTGATGATGTAGGATATAGGTAGGGTAAATGTAGGGTGTTAGTATAATGATAGGATGCATATTCAAGTTTAAATCAGTTTAAAAATTCTAGAAATTTTTCAAAATCAAAGGTTCTGAGAAATTTTTTTTTACTTACTGTACTTTCCCTTTCGCAACATAGCTTGATGTTCATACTAATTTGATGATGACCTTTTCTGCTTCGTCCAAATTTGACTCATGATGATGGTTCTTAAAAGTTGTATTTAGATGGAATATAGAAAATTGTAACTTCTTACTTGAACCTCTTGATATTATGTTATCTCATTTTCTTCTTGACATCTCCTATTGATTCAGGTCCCTTCTGCAATAATATTAAATATTGTTTCAGGTCACTTCTACATGATATTTTCAACAATGTTTCAGGTCCCCTCTGACATGTTATTCAAGTCCCTTCTGCAATACAATTGCTAAAACTATTTGCATAGTTTAATTACGAACATCCCCCTTGCTTATGTTAAGACTTGTCCTCAAGTCTTGCATTTCTTGGAGGATTATTTCTGCAAAATAAAATTGAGGTAAAACAAAATAGAGACTTTATATTGGCCAAACAAGTTGGTTTTCCGATATGAATTCGAGTTTGTATTGTGCCAGTTTCTTGGATTTTCACAACCAAACTTTTACTATTTTTAATCTTTTATTTTCTGGATGGAGGTGGACTGTAATGGTGTTGGGAAGTATGTAATGCTTATGAATGATAGGTTGAAGTCATAATCTAAGAGTAGATGGATAGATATATAGAAAATAGGTCTACACTTCAACATGCATGATTGCAAAACTTAACATATAATTGGTAGATGAATGGCATCTTGAACAATATGGCTTATGGAAGGCTTCTTTGACAACGAATATGGATTTTCATGGTAAAACTTGAATTATTCTTCTGATTATTAGCTTCATGTATTTTGCCTCGATCTAGATCTTCTTGTAGGGATTTTGGTGTTGGTGGTGTCGTTGGTAAGAAATTGAAAGAAAGCTTCTTGAGTTTTGAGTTTCATTAGATGAAATAAAAATATTGTGAATTCCACTTTGCTTTTAACTTGAAAATTTGTATACATATTATGAAATATGAAATTTTTTAAAGAATTTACTTTGTAAAGTCCTTTGTCCATGGAGTTCTTCTCTTAAATATTCTTATGACCTGCAAAAACATAGCATTTTCCCGTAATAAAATCTTAGATGATGTAGGAAGAGAGGTGTACAGTCTCTCTTCTTCCAACGAATATGTAGAATAATTATAAGCAATGCCTAAAAATAATTCCAAGTATGATCTACAAAGAAAATTCATTTGTTTACCCCTTTTGAGGAATGATGGCCAACCTAGACCTCCTAGCGGTATTTTGTTCACAAAATATTTGTTTTATGTTAAATTATAGTGATTCCAAAGACAATTTGAAGTGAATTAATATGGATACTTCTAGTATAAACAGGTTTTCAAAATGGTTTAAAATTATATGGTAAAAATGATGAGGAGTACCATGCTTGATAGAGTTGCTTATGAAGTTTTTACTAGACCAACAGTCGCTATTTGAAGTGTAACTTTTTCATGAAAGATTAAATCAATGTGATTCCACTTGGAGATTAAAGAAGATTAATTTTTGTATTTCTAGTAGAAACATGTTTTTAAAATAAGTATTTATGATATCACAAAATTGGTGATGAACAGAACTAGGAGGCAGAGTTTGACTATGCTGATTTTATGACATGCAGTCACTAAATGTGGAATAACTTTTTAAATTGGCCCCCATATGGGATGATTAAAATTGCATCTTGAACTAGACTTCAATATATATCTCCATGATAATCACTTTTTAAAAAGAAGATGATTTTATATGTGAAATATTCCAATGAATAGTCAAGACCTAGGATTGTCACCATGCAGATTTTTTCGACAAGTAGTTAGTATTTTCAGTATAGACTTTTCATATGATGCCCGATTGAGCTGATTCAAATTTATTTGGAAACTATATTCCAAGGGATATCTTATCTATGAATATCAGATACAATTTTTTCCATTAGAACCCTGAAATAAATCCTGTACTAACTCTGTCCTTAAAAGTTTTCTTGAAATCTAGTGTTTATTTTGATCATTTTTTTTATTTGTGATCCAAATTGAAAATTTAAAAATGGATTTAAAAAATAGATTTCAAGGGATACCTTGTATAAAAGCATTCTTTCAAAAATCATCTTATATGGTTTCCCAAAATAGGATTGTCCTTACCGGATTTTGTGATGAAATCCTTTCAAATGAGTACTGAACAATGATGTGAAGAATTATTTAGGAGAAAAAGTGTTATTGTGAACTCATTCCACCCATTTATTTAGTTTATTCTATTCTGTCCTACTCTATTGTCTGAAAATAAGTCATTCTCTCAAGTATAAGAGAATTTCCAATGCATACATTTCCGTAACAATATCGTAAGTAAACTCACATCCAAGTTTGAAAAAATATACTTTAATGAATTCTTGGACATGAAAGATTAGTTGATCATAAATATTTGATGCTAAAGGATTTTGAATAAGGGAGTGGTGTTGTGGCATAATTACTATCTGAAACCAATTTTTAATATGTTTTATGTTTTCTTGGGTCTCCTTAGTTATCATATCACAAAGTTCTTCATGTAGCACTTGTTCAAAATCTTGAATGCACAAGGGATCTTATGATATGCTTGCTACAATTTCTTCAATTTTGGGTTGTTTGATCTTTATCGCATGTGATCAATGACTCATTCATATCCTTACAAAGATAACTAGAAGAATATTTTAAGTTTTCTTCTTATGGATCCTCTTCATGGATTCTTTGCTCATCTTCTAACTTCTGAAATGAAGATTCATCCCTAGTGATCACTCTAAATTGTGGACAAGGATTTAAGAAGATCCTTGTAGTGTCATACCCTCCTTCGCTAAATGACTTCTTTAACATCATATTTTGGAGACCTTGTTGGGCAAATGGATTTTGTAGTTATTTGGTTTTTATTTTTTATTTTTTTGGGGGGTCTTGTTTGATGAATCTACCCTTCTAATCTTTATCTCTAGGCATAAATAAACATAACTAAAAGAAGAACTAATTTTTTGTAGTTTTTTTTTTGTTTTTGTTTTTTTTTACCTTCCTAATTGACCACTTCGAAATATGACGCCAAAATGTTGGGTCAATTTACTGTTGTAAACTAACACAAGTATTTATTATCAATTTAGGTTAGTGGAATTTAGAAGCATCCCCAAAGTATATGGGTTTTAGGTGTGATCAATTTAGAATATGGTTTATTA
Source organism: Pinus albicaulis (assembly GCA_034641835.2). Lineage (NCBI taxonomy): Eukaryota > Viridiplantae > Streptophyta > Pinopsida > Pinales > Pinaceae > Pinus > Pinus albicaulis. The sequence goes on along the minus strand of CM076577.1, from coordinate 329,977,295 downwards.
ATGATTAGGGAAATGCGTATTACAAATACAAATCTAACTTAAACAATTTCTAAATTTATATGTGTAATTAGAAGTAGAAGAATATCCTAGCTTAAGATATTTGTTTGCCCTTATCTAGCAAAATTACCACATGAATTAGAAATCAAAAAATAGTTAAATAAACAATAGATTAAGATACATGAAGCAATAATTGAAGAGACTCTTCACTGAATAGGTCTTGATTTTCCTTCATCATATATTCATTTATCAGTAATGCTACTATTAAAATAGGAATTCAGAAAAATCAAGAAAGATGAATTCTAGTTTCTAGTTTCCTGATCAGATAGAAAAAGTATTTAACTTAAATACTGGGTTGACTCTTCATATGCAGAATAGAAACAAGATTAAGATCCATCAGCAACCATGTAAATTCATGTAAAAACATGTAAAGATGAATTTTAACTGAAGATCTTGATTAGATAGAAAGAATGTTTAACTTAGACATTTGTTTTTCGATTCCTATGAAAGTTAAGAATGACCATTACATTCATCAATACTCTAAAATAATCAGCATAAAAAAATTAAACATAAGAAAACTAATTTAGAAATTGCAACTACAAATAAATTAAGAAGTGCACTTAGCTCGGTGTGTGGGCCCTCCACCCTTGCCTCGCACACTGAAGGTGAATTCAAATACGTAAGACTTCAATAAATCAAATAGCATATATAAAAGTAACAAATATGATAGAACATATCTTTAATTATCTCTCCAAGTCTCAGAAATAATAATTTTAAGTTATACAAGTTCTACATGTTTCAATGGTTCACAAACTTGGTATAAATAGAGAAATAATAAACAAACTATGCTATTATGTCTCTAACAGCCTTACCTTATCCTAATCCCATCCATGTAGGTCAAAATAATCCAATTGGTTACATAAAATCTGGAAAAATCCCAAAATATACTATTTCTGCCCTATTTTCTAGGGATTCCTGAAAAGCAGTTCATGTTTGACTAGTGTTGATCTGGCCTGTTTTAGCTCGGTTTGAGAAAACCAACAGGTGTACATCCAATATTAGTTCCCAAGATTTTTAAATATGTGCTCAGCTCATTCTCAGGTGTCCTACAAGTATGACATTAATGAAGGAATTACGGTAATTTCTAGATCTGTCCAAAAATACTCTTAAACCCAATTTTTACTAAAATTTCTAAAAATTGAAAAAGATAATTTATTTTCCTGAATATGCATAATAAGGTAAAAATAGGTCATATGTGGATGGTATAAAGTGGAAAATGATGTAAATTAGGTGGATTTTAACAAGAAAAAATTGATCAAACTTTGAGGGCCAACAACAGTAGGTTTCTAGAATTTACTTTTCCTTTTATATTGCTTTTCACGGGGGTGCACAGGTAATAGTGGAAAAACGTGCAGGTGTTGCCCTATTTTATAGACCTAATAGTAGCACATGTGCAGGGAAAGGTTAGAAAAAGTGCGGAGGTATACTTTTAAGGGTTTTACAGAGCTTTCATCTAATTCCAAGACTTGATTCAGGAACATTAAGGTTTTTTGACTTCTAAGGGAACACGATATAGGTGGTGATAGACCCATATCAACAGTCCAATTTAATGGTGACAAAATGACATGTAACAATTTTTGAACTAAATTTTGTTCATTTGATTTATGTTTGTGTTGAAGGAAAAACGTTATGTTATAGATGAGGTAGTTTGTCATTCCATAGGAATAGTTTGTGTATTGTGTCTACTATTATAATATTTCAATCCAATTAAATTCCATGTTCGTAGATAAGTGATAGGCCACCCTTGAACTATTTAAATTAACAGCCTTTGAAAGGACAAGTTCACATAGAGGAATTTTCCACTAGATAGGATTGGAAGGAGGCAAGGTCTGGAAGCACAGTAGAGGTTAAGGTAATCAATCCTCCACCCTACCAACTAGTTTGAAACGTATTTAAATGACTTTATTAATTATGAGTCATAGGAGCACCAGATGTGGGAGTAGGAATTATGCACCTAGGTTTACTTTTATTGGGCTATTGATCTAACCATGATGATTCATATCTTCTTGATTAAGTCTTTCAAGTGAAATATTTACAGTTAACACTACAAGGAAAATACCCTCTAGTGGATGTTTTTAAGGAACCCCTTATAAAAGTACTCCAGACATCCTTTTCTAGTGGAGGTTGCTAGATGAGGTTGGCAGGCAGAGGTGTTTACGGATGTATTTTGTACGGTGCGCTTATCACCATAAAACACACCGGTGCATTCAAAACATGAAAGCACTGGTACACATAAAAAATTGGCACTCCGGACACCATACGCTCCGTACACACCTGCCCACTGCATTTAATTTTTGTAGCGTACTAGGCCTTTACAACACATCTGCACTCGTGCCTCATAAAAAGCACACGAGAAAAGAAACCACCCGGTGCGGAATGAGGAAAATGCATTGGTGCTCCCATAAAACCTGCACACAGGAACGGGTTTAAATAATAAAAAAAATTATGGCCAAAAAACAACACAAAACATTGGCATACCAGACACCATGGGCTCTGTACACACCCACCCATTGTGTTTTATTACTATAGCGCCCTGGTGCTTTACCCAAAATCTGCACCGGAGCATCATAAAAGGTGCGTGAAAACATAAACCACCCGACACGGAATGCCAAAAATGCATCGGTGCACCCATAAACCCCACGCATCGGAATGAGATTAAATAAAAAAACATTATGGCCAAAAAACCACACTAAAAATTAGCACACGGGACACCGTGCGCTTCGTACGCACTCACCTGATGTGTTTTATTACTATAGCGCCCCAGTGCGTTACAAAAACTCTGCATCGGTGCCTCATAAAAAGCATGCAAAAAAAAAACTACTCAACACGGAATGACAAAAATGCACCAGTACGTCCATAGAACCCCACGCATCGGAAGGGCGTTAAATAAAAAGAAACTAGGGCAAAAAAACTGCACAAAACATTGGCACCCCGGACATCGTGCACTCCGTACACACCCTTCTGATGCATTGTATTACTGTAGCGTACTAGTGCTTTATAGACCGTCTGCACCGGTGCCTCATAAAAAGTGCGTGAAAACATAAACTTCCAGGTGTGGAATGAAGTAAATGCACCAGTGTGTGTATAAAATCCCAAGCACTGGAATAGGGTTAAATAAATAAAAAATTACTGCTAAAAAACCCAATTTTTCACTTCTATCAGTGCTACAGAGCTCTCAAGCACCAGTGAAATTTATCCCTTGTCTGAGCCGCCCTAACATTGGTGCTCCCATTACACTCATTGCACGCACTACTGCTATGCATTGCCCATTAATCTCCATCTTGAATTTTGAAAAACGGTGGAAAAATTTTACTTCGCAAATTCTACAGCCAATATGCTTCCTTGACGAGAAAATGTACAGGTACTTTTCTTTTTTTTCCATAATTAAGCCTTCTAGTGGATTAGAATTTCAAATAACCTTAAAATTAACAATTTAAAAGGAAAAAAAAATTTCGCGTGGTGCGCTCGAGCCGTTTGGCTCGCACTGGTTTGCGGTGCTGCCTGTAAATTTATAGGACACACTACAGCCGGTGCTAACAATATCTGCACCAATTCCAGGGTGGTACCAATAGGCACACTGTGCTATTTTAAAAAACTTTAAAAATTGCAGTGTGGTCGTTTACCAAGCTGCACTGTTGACACTATTGAATAGCGGCAACACAGTGCATTGACTAAATTATCCACCCAGCGGATGCTAATTTTATCAATGCACCGTATTTCCACTATTTCATATTGTAAACAGTGCGGCCTCGTAAACCTGTTCTAACGGTATCTGCGCCAGTTCTAAGGCGGTGCCGAAGGCACACCATGTTGTTTTAAATTTTTTAAAAAACTGCGGTGCAGTCAGTTATCCAGCCACACTGTTGACCTAGTGGAATAGCTATGAAACAGTGCATTGGCTAAAATAGCAACCCGAGGGCATCTATTTTTGTTAGCATATGGATTTCCATATTTCACTTGGGTCAATGGTGCAGCCTTGTAAAAGGCCACACAGTTCACTATGCCACGATGGCAGGAGGTCGGTCTGCTGACTTAACTAGATGCCATAGGGCATAGAGTTTCATCAACGCATTGTCATCCTAACACTGTACATAGTCAATGGTGCACTATAAATTATTATGGAGCATCGTCATCAGGGCACTTAATATTATTAGGTGCAGTAAGGTCGGTATGCTCCATAGAAAGACACACTAATATCGACGTGTGACTGTGTTTTCAGCGCACCGACTGTTTTTTTTTTTTAATTATATATGTATATTTCTAAATACATGTCTTATTTAATAAAACAATTGTGTTTAATATATCAATCATTCAGTGACATGAAAGGAGAGAAGAGGGAGAACGACAACAACAATAGGCGGTGCATTATAACATGGTTCGCCTGAGGGAGGCACGAGAGGGGGAGAGATATGGGCACCCTCACCTTATTATAGCAGCTACGCAGGGGCTCATAAGGCAGGTAGGCCTCCTTAAGTTCTATGAGAAGGCTACTCCCCTAAAGGGCCATATTTTATTTTTGAGACATATTATCTAAAGGTGGAGTGCGCAGCAACATTATTTCTGGGTTGGTATCAACTAGCGGTACATGCCCATTAAGGAGGATGTATACTTCATTACAGGGCTATCAAGAAGAGGGGTGGATTTTCCCTCGTTCCCAAAGGTTTCGGCTGGTTGTGTAGCATGGAGTTAGTTAGCTTACTTATAGAGATACATTGGAGAAAATGTACTATCTCCTGCAGAGTTTCGAGTTGCTGGTGGTCAGTTACGTATTAGTGCGTTTGGTAGGGAGAAGGTGCAGTGTCTCTCACTTCTCATTTCGACCATTTCGCACAACACTAGTGATGGGCAACGCATTAGTTTCCCTCTTATATATTATGTTGATTGTTTAATACAGGAGCCAGGACTTGTCAAGTGGTCTGCCATTTTTTAGCGACAGTTTTGTACAATATTAGATAGAGGTCGTGCTCATCCACAAGGGAGGGTGAACTTCCCTTTTGCTTCAGAGAATTTTTTGTTTATTTTTTGAGAGGTTTCGAGAGACGAAGCCTACTTTCTTTGGAAACCTTGTAGGATGATGTTTGAGGCACATATGCACATGTGGGGGTAGATGATGCCCAAGAGGGGTGACACTGAGTTTTTTGTGAGGATATCATAGGATTCACTTGAGTTGCTAGCCAGTGTTGATGAGCATCCCCTCATTATGGTCCCCTGTCCTTATGCAGGTTTGGATTGGCAAGGGTGTGCCAACATCCTCTTCATACTAGATGAGATGCCAGATGATAGAGGTCATATTATTGCTTTATATATTTAAAGTTATTCTAGTATGTTCTTTAACTTGTTTTTATTAAATTGTGTAACGAAATTGTCTAATCATTGTTGTGAACTTGTATATATTTTGCAGGCATTGGCTCTTTTGATGGCAAGGATATGCCGACACTAGTACCACATGAAGTAGGTGTGGATCCTAATGATGATAAGGGCATGCCAGATGCCGAGGATCATCAGGAGGTCGGTGCTAGGCGTGGTCAACATGATGCTAGATACCGGATGGAGTTTGGCGACCAACTCAGTGCATTTATCATTGAAGCAGGCATAAGGCTCGCTCATTACAGAGACATAGAGGCTGATGATAGGCTATTACAGATGTGGAGAGGCATGTCACATGACATGTATAGTCTATTGTGGCATGTCGTAGGAGTTATGACAGATTTTACGTGACTGACGAGGACTATTGAACATTATAGGCATGGTCGTGATGTAGCTCGTGATGGACATTCCACGAGCAGTGTCTCTTCATCTAACTATTTTTCACCTTGCTCCACATCAGATGAGCTTGAGCCTCCACTAGCATCTAGCAGCAGTCATCATGGAGATGAGGTTGGACCATCGACCATCGAGGCTGTACCATTGACTGAGCAGGCCTCCACTAGCGATTATATTGATGTTGTACTACCACCAGCTAATCCATGAGATTTATATTACAATTGTATATTTTTAACATTATTCAGTTATATTTATATGGTCCATGTATTTTATGTTCATGTTGCAGTTGTACTTAATTTACATGTTGGTGATCATCATGATGTGTATATTGTTAGGTCATGTTAGATATGTGCACTTAATGTGTATGTGATGATAGCATGAGTTATTTGACATGAGATGTATATTTGATGATTGTGTTGTGATGAATATTTTAATATATAATGTTGATTGTGTTTTGTTAGATGATCATGATCACGATGATGTTAGTGATTTTGGATACGTTTTTTAGTCAAATATGATGTTTCTACGATGGTTATCATGAACGTGATTTTTATTAATCAATTTAATACTAAATGATCATGATATTGTAAAATTGTAATATTTGTAATTCTAATTGTATGTAAAATTCTAAAATTGTAATTGTAATGGTATATATGTAAATTTATAAAATTGTAATGGTAATTGTAATTTTTTAATTTGTAAAATTGTAACTGTATGTATGTAAAATTCTAAAATTGTATTTGTAATTGTAATTGTGATTGTAATTCTAATTCTAATTGTATGTAAAATATTTGTAAAATTTTAATTGTATTACTCTGAATTGATTGTAATTGTAAAATTTTATTTGTGTGTAAAATTCTAAAATTGTAATTGTAATTGTATGTGAAATTGTAAAATTGTAATTCTCATTCTAATTCTAATTCTAATTATAATTTTAATTGTAATTGTATGTAAAATATTTGTTAAATTTTAATTCTATTAATGTGAAATGAATTTATTAAGAATTTTAAATTTGTAAATTTGTAAATTTTAAAAAATTGTAAAATAATAAATCTAGAACAATATGATTTATTGTAACATAATAAAGTTTAGAAAATAATGCAAATGAATTCATGTACTTTCGAATTATCATTATTTTATTACGATCTTAGATACAAAAAAAAAACTAATTTATATAGTATGCCATTGTTTTTGAGATCAACATAATTGCAAATAATTATCAAGTGAATTATTGATTTTAACATTAACACAATGCAGATTACCAATTAATTCAAAATACATATTATAATGTTTTGAAAAACCCATCTTAAAAAGTATAAATATTGATGAAATAACACATGTACCATATCACTCTCGGTTCTCATGATCAACTCATTATCTTCCATCTCGCATGGCATGATAACACTATTGTTCTCAAAAATATGTTTTGATCTAGGGTCATGTGTCAATACGAACCACCAATCCCTATCCAACACATTTGGGTAAAAAAACACCTGGTTGCAGTGTTTAGGGAAAACATAGGGCTCTATAGCTTCATCCCACATCTTTCTAGATTTGATACATATCAGCCTGCTATCGTGATCTTCCTTTACATTATTCCGATCAAAGGTGTCCAACCACTTGCACCAAAAAACAACACATTGGAAATAAGAGAAATCCACTTCAATGATCTCTTGTATCTTTCCGACATAACCTAACGTCACTCGTACTAGGTTTTTATCACGGTGGCTAGATCGACTAGATTGATCGAACTCGACTTCCACTCCATAGCCTTGTGTGATTTTTCTAGCATCGGCATTTTCTATGCAAAAGTGGTGTCCATATGCTCACATAGATGGGAACAAATGCACCTATTATAAAAAATTTAAAAAAATCGTAGAGTCATGTGTCTTATAATAACACAATAGTTAAAATATGAAATGTATATGTCTTAATATAGGTTTCAAATTTACATATAAATTAAAAATATTATTATCGAGTTGCTACACCCAATCCCTACATTTAGCGCATCCTCTTCAACACACGGGTAACAACTGGTAGCACTGTATTTCTCTCTGACTTGGTCAGCAACCCAACTGTTGGGGCATATTTTTGGCATATTTTCTTTTAAATTATTGGGATAAGGCACACTTATACCATTCAACCATCTAAATTCTTTCCTGTCACTATCCCATTTCATCCTGTTTTGTTTTTACAATGCGACCCACGATTGTGTCGCTTCAGAATTGTAAAGAACGAATTTATTGATTGCTTCAATTTCTGCATTCGATGATGAAATCAAACCAACATTATATAGTACTTAGAGATCAAAATATACATTATATCAAAGTTCAATGTGAATATTAATTATTTTTTGTAAATTTGAAAAATTATAAGTTGCTTACTATTTATCAAGCGCTTTTTTCCACTTGTTTGGAGTAACTCCCATTCTCTTTTGTCTTCATCCCTTTCATCGTCCCAAATCACCGCACCTAGTCTTTTTTTGATTTACTTGATGTACTCACTGGCATAATGGAAAGACTCAAATGATATGTACCCCTCTGCCATAGACCCCTTCGGTTTTTCCCTTTGTCAAACAAAACCTTTCAATTTCTTCATGTACCTCTCTAAGAAGAACATCCAATGACAAGAAACCACCCCAACTAATTCAACCTCATCTAATAGGTGGATTGGAAGATGAACCTATAATTCCATGAAACTCATCGACAATTCCTTATCAAACATACAAACTATCTCAACTATCTCTTGACGCCAATGTGGAATGCTAGCCACATGAATCTCCTTTGACATGATCGAATGTACAAATGCAAATAATTTAGATATGGCATGTCCTAGGTCTTGAGGGAGCTCATGTTTCACACACCCATGCATGAACGAAGGATAATAACACTGCAAAGTTATAAACATGTGCAATAATATACAAAATTACTTATGTTTTATGGTCCCCTCATGGGATAAAATTTATTAGTATAAAAAATAATTAAATCATGCTTTTGACATTATACGTACTCTTAGAAGATTCAAATGGTCATGCAATTTCAACCCCGTAAAATGGTAATCCAGGGTGAAGCAAAATCGTAGTGAAGACCTGTATGAAGTTGGTACCCTCACATCCATTATAACTTCCTTTGCCAAATATATATCATCTTTTTTTAAAATCCATGGGACATCACCTTCTTAGAAAAAACATGAATTAGAGGGAGTAGCTCTTGCCTCTTATCCCTTACTTTCTAATCATCTTGGCCAATGTTTCTTTTTATTTTTTAAAGTAATAAGATCTTTCCTAACAACCAATGTGTCACTATGTTTCGATGATATGTGCCTCCATAAAGAAGATGAAACATTTTTTAAATATATGCATGGGACCTAATAAGTGCATAACCTTAAGATGCTCCCAATATGGGAGGTCATAAAAGATAGATTTCCTTTTCATCCCAATGGGAAATTTCTCAACATAGATTTCGAATAAATCTATATCATTGAACATAGGCTCCCCATTTGAATCGAACATTTATATGAACTCCTTCTCCTTCTCTCTCCCATATTCTCTAAGCCATTCAACTCGTGTCATTATTGGAGGCCTTTGGGTTCTCTCTCATTTACCATTGAAAGCAAACGCTGTTCTTTTATAAGGGTGTTCTTCTCATAGGAATACCCTGGAGCAATCATACACTAGCTTTCGTAGGTCCTTGGACCATCTATCTTTCAGAGAAGGTCCACAACATTTACATCCAAGATACCCTTTTGTTACAAGACCTGCGAGATTATATTTGTATACATTAATTAATATGCATGGCATGTTAAATAATATCATGAAGACTAGAACAAATATTACAGTGAATTAAATAACTAATATGTGAAATAATATTGTTATGTATATAAAAAAATCAATAAATTAAACATGTAATTTACCAGAGAACACTCCTAAGCCTGGATAATCAGGTGTCGTGTAACCACATATGCCATACAATGTAAAACTCCTCTCTACTGTGATCTGTCTTGATACATCCTATACATTTATCCCATCCCATAATTTCTTCAATTCATCTACCCGTGGTTGTAAGTAGACATCCATATTCTTCACTTGTATTCTACCAGGGACTATGAGAGCCAACATAAGATGTTCATTCTTCATGGAAAACCATGGGAGGATATTGCTATTGATCACTACTAAAGTTCAAACAAAATAGTTGGTGTTCTGGAGGGAATATGGGTTGACGGCATCCATGGCTATGCTGATTCGTGGGCTTCGTACTTCATACTTTAATTTTTCAAGCCATGTATACTCTATATGCTTCATGGCTATTTAATCAATTGGGATTCACATAATTCCCAACTCAATTATATGTGAGGCATGCCATCCCTACAACATAGCTAATTCTTTGCAACGAAATAGCCTTTAAATCCTTGGGATTATAGGCATGTGCCTCAATATCTTAAAAGGAGGACCAATACGTGATTTACCCTTATTTTTTGATTTATCATACCTATCATGCCGACATTTCGGACACATATCCTTGTCTACATATTCTCCTTTACATACAATACAATCATTTGGACATGCATTATATGATATGTACTCAACACCCAACATTTTCAACAATTTATTTGCCTTTTCGCAGCTATTGGGAAAGACATTATCAGTCGGAAGAAAATAACCTTTGAATAACCTGTATTTGGTGATCATGGAAAAATGTGTTAATAAATGTATATTAATGTCAATATAATTATTAATGTTCATAAAATTTACCATTTGTAATGTTCATTGCAATGTACTGATTATATTTCAATTTTATATAAGGAAGTAATTTATTGTAACTTACCTCAAAAATTCTGAGAAACATGCATTTGAAAAGCAAAAATCTATATTCAAGTTGTATAGTAACATCGCTGTCCCCAATTGGGTAGAATTTGATTGACCTCCAGGTCCAGAGAGAGGGGTGATAGAAGCAAATTTAAGGCTTTCGAAAAAGGTGTTAGTGATATGAGCATCATCCCCTAGCTGATCATCATTTTGGAATACATCTAACAACATTGTCTCCATGGAATTCGTATCCCTTAAGTAATCATCCATACCAACCTCTATTTGATTGCCTCCATTGCAATCTTGTGAAGAACTACTATTGTTGTAGTCATCTCTATTTGGTGAATCTCGACGTAGCGGGAATTGAATCAGTTGTTGATTCAACCATTCTTGGTATCGTTTCTCTATGATTTTTTCTCTGAATTCGGTCTTCTCTTGATTTGAGATTGTTGTGGGGTGCAACGGAATGTGGTAGGTATGGTTCATCATCATTATAATCCTAATAATTAAAAAAAAAAATATTTGAACATGATTAGTAGAAAATATATGATATCAATTAGTAACCACGTTGACAATATTGCATGATTATAAATTGGTTTGAAGTTGAAATAATTACATATTAATCAATATATATACCAAACAATTATAATTATAATTACCTTCAATGTCCCAAGATTGCGGCTAGAAGATGCAATATTGTTACAATTTGCAGGGTGAAGCAGTTCTCCATTTTCATCTACCAAATGCGCCTTGCGGTATGCAGCCCCTGATAAGAACTTCCGAAATTTTGGAGCAGTTTCAATATTTTTTGCATTTGAACTCGATGTTGAATCTGCATGAACCTACAAATTTCTATACATTATAAAATTAATTAAGTTGTACATGGTTGACTGCATGGATATAAAACATAAATTCAATAAGACAGTGAAAATATAAAACAAACATGAAGTAAAGATTACGTCTCAAGATGGATAGGGAGTACTCCGCGATGGACTTGAGAAATATTTTGGAACGAGCTAGATTTTGAAGAATTTTCCATTCCATATAATATATAAAATTTTCTCCTTGCATTTGAGAAAAACAACAATAAATTTTGGTGCACAAATCTAAATGTAATTTCGGTGCGTAATTTACAGATAACCACACCGGTGTGTTTTTGGTAATGCGCATTGGTGCCTTTTTATAACCCAACGCACCAGTGGGGTTCGATTAAGAGATGCATCGATGAGGAATAATCACAAATAAAAAAAGCGCAACCGTATTTCCTTTAAGTGAAAAAAAAAGTGGTAAATTGAAAAATGGGCGACAAAATATTTTTGAAAATATAATTTCATAAAACATTTCTTTAAATACTAAACACCTTTCATTATTTCACTATTTTTCCAAAACTTTTCGGCCAGATATTTGTAGGATACATACCTAGAGAAAATAGAGCATGAGAGCACTATGGAGCAAGGAAATATGTTCGAACATAATTATTCAGACAACCAGAATTCCAAACCTCCGGTGATTCAAGCCTTGTACCATAGAATTTCAAACGATGTGAGTAAATTTTATTGATTTTTTTTTACTTTTTTTGTAGTTTTATTTATGCAATAAAAGAAAAAATCAAAGCTTATTGTTTTTTTTACTTTTTCTGCAGTTTGTTTTATGTAGTAAAAGAACAAAATCAAAGTTTATTTATTTTTTTAATTTTTCTATATTTTTTTTTTACTTTTTCTACAGTTTTCTGAAACAAAATAAAAAATAAATCCATTTTTAGGAAAAAAAAACCCTGCATTATTTTTGTTTGTTCCCTTTCTTCTCCTTCTTTATGTAATTTCAGAATTAGGGATTTTTGATTTAGATTTATAGGGTTTTTATATTCATAAGACATCCAACCCATAGGATGACTTGCATAGTCATATCCCAATCCATGTCATCCCTTGCCTAAATTAAAAAAAAAACATTTTTTTTTCCTAGGTGCGCCCTCTGTAACATAGCGCATCGGTGCGCTCTGTTATACCAGCACACCGTGAAATTACAGTGATAAAAAAATTTATTTTATCAGTGCGCCATATGTAATATATGGCACTGGTGCAGTATCTCATTATGGTGCACTGTGAACGTGTTGTTTCACCCAAAAAAAAAAACATTTTAGAAACAAACCCCACATTATTTTTGTTTCTACCCTTTCTTGTCACTCTTTCTGTGATTTCAGAATTAGGGATTTTTAATTCATATTTATAGGGTTTTTATTCCTAAATATAATCCTAATACATCCAACCCACCAGATGACTTGCATAGTCGAATCCCAATCCATGTCGGCCCTTGCATAAATTAAATTATTCTTTTTTTTTCGGTGTGCCTTGTGTACCTAAGCGCACCGGTGCACTCTATTATCCTAGCGCACCACGCAATTACTATGATTAAAAATATAAAAAATAAAAAATAATTTTTCTCAGTGCGCTATTTTTAAAATATGCAGTTGCTGTGCTATTTCATTATGGCACACCACGAACGTTCTGTTTTGATTAAAAAAAGAAAACTTTCAAAAAATAGAAACCTTACATTATTTTTGTGTATGCCCTTTCTTCTCCCTCTTTCTGTGACTTTAGAATTAGGGCTTTTCAATTTATATTTATAGGGTTTGTATTGCTAAATATAGACCTAATACCTCCAACTGACGAGACGATTTGCATAATCGGATCCCAATCCATGTGGTCCCTTGCATGAATTTAAAAAGAACAGATTTGTTTTTTCATAGATTTACATGGCATAACCTAGTACACCGGCTCTCTTTATTGTACAAGCGCATTGTGTAAGTAATGTGATAAAATCTTTAAAAACAATTTTTTTTTATTAGTGCGTCATATGTAAAATATGGCACCGGTTTATGCTACAAGACTAACGCTGGACGATTTTTATTATTTTATCATGGTTAATCAGTGTAGTGATTGACATGTAATGCACTGGTGCTCCTTGTTGACATATAGCATCATACGGTCTATTATATTGTCTGTGTGTTTCTAAGACACCCATGCACCAGCATCGATGCGTTAACCATGAATGGCACACCGGTTACTTGACATTTTTTTTTACTTGAAAATGTGAAAACTTATTTATAAATATATTAATGAATGATATGGTACAGGTTTGATATTGATAAAGAAATCACTGACAAGAGATCAAGTAACAAAAATACTAATAACACATCAAGAAAAGAAAAAAAGGAAAGTTCTTTGTAAATTCTTTACAAAAAATATTATTTTTGAACTATATGTAAGTTTAACAAATATGTATTGTTTACTCTGTATCATCTAGAGCCACAAAATGACGAAGCTTGATAAGATGATTTTTGATCTAGGACCAGAAGAGCATAAAAGCTTGATGGAAAAATTGCAAAAGGATGAATCAGGTGAATGAAAAAATATTATCGATCCAATATGCATTTCTTTTTTTAGTTTTCATTAATAATATAATTAAAATTATTAGATAATATGTGTAAAAAATTCTATTAATTCACATATGTTTAATGTTCTACAGGGACCAAAAACTCAGAAAAGAAATTTTGTTCTAAGAAAAGAAAAAAATAGAACATGCAAATGAAAATGAATTGCTCCTTAGCTCATCTGTAGTGGTGTTGGAGGTTAACGAAAGGGGGGAAATATTTTACAAAAGTTTGAGGGATCTTGTGGAATGAATGTATAGACGTTCTTTCCACTTACAATTAAAAATCAATCCAATGATTCCAAGAACCAAATTTTATATAAACTACAAGAAGAGTTTCCAGAGAATTGGTGAATGAGACATGTCATACTTTTAATAGCAAAAACATACAACAACAAAATATAATGAATGAAAAAGTAATATTCCTTTAAATGTTTGTCTAGAATTGTTTATAAATATCACTTTTTTTATATTTACTTTTCATATATCAATATAAAAATTAAATAGTTTATTGTCATGTTACATTTTCAAGAATATTATGAAAATCTCAAAAGATGAACGAGTTGATATCATAAATATGCCAGTAGGAATGTCCAAAAAGGTGTACAAGGAGATGGTCAAAGAAATGGACAAAATTGCATCGTGGGAGGAGCCATCTCAATAAAAACGTGCTTAAAACGTAATATGTAATCATTGATTTTTTTTTTCAGTAGGTACAATAAATAAACAATTTAGCATTAGATATTAATTTTCAAGTATTTTCTTGTAGAAAAGAAAGGAAAATGGAACCCATTCATCACATAAAACATGACGAAAAGGAAGAAAAGGATTGAAATATAAGTTTGTGAGTAATTGTTACTTCCTTATAATAACTTAACTAGATTTCATTTTTGTATTTTTTAAGTTATTTTACAAAAATCATCATTGAATGTGTTAAAACAGGTGCTAACATACAAAGAAGAACCATCAAAGGAATTGATTGAAATTGGGTTAAATATGGGTTGTGAGTATATGTTGGCATATCAAAACTTAACTGTGGAATTTTTAAGCATCTAGCGATCTTGTTTTACTTAGCTCTGTCTATAATTAATAGAAAATAAATATTTTATATTAAATATATGATTTTTTATGGGGTATAAAACTTGTAGGAAACAAAGTATGGAACTGCGCCAATAGATGAAATATTGAAAGATGGCATGTTACATGGTTTTGAAAGAATGTGTATAGTTTATGAGTCAATTGTTGCAATGGTATGCCATTTCTTTTCAATTTAAATTGATGTATATTATTTAATATTTCAATTTTCATTATTCTCACCAATGTATATAAACTCATTACAGTTTATTTTTATGTTTGTAGATGGAAGGTCAATAAGAAGAAAACAATCAACACCATGAACAAAACATTCTTGAAAATAACCCATGTCATGGAAGTAGCTCTAGCAGTGACAACATTTCAAGTGAAGAATGATGATCACTATGTTTGGATATCAAAGCAAGGTGTTGTATTTTTTGAAATATGTCTATGAAATTAGACATTTTCTTTAATGTAATAGACATAGTGTCCCAATTGAAAGGAAAATGGATACCAATAACTGTCCCATTTCGTATGACAAAGAATGTCTTATATATATATATATATAATATGTTTTAATTTATTCTATTTCATTCTCCATTGTTGCTATTGTGTTCTCCATTTTCGTTCTCGAATGCACTAATAAAAATTTAATTCATATGAATATTGTTATAAGATATATATGTGTCAACTTTTGATGAATAATGAATTTTAAAAAACCACAATAATTATGATATGATATAACAAACTAATCCAAACATCACATTCAAATTCATTAATAAAAATTTAATTAATATAAATATTGTTATAAGATGTGTCAACTTTTGATGAATAATGAATTTAAAACAATCACAATAATTGCACTGTCACAGGTCAATGTTTCTAAAACATACAAAATGAAAACCCGTGCGTGTCAGTAAGTGTACATCGGTGCATTTCTATTCTTAAGCGCACCAGTGTGTTTTTACGATCTACGGGCACTGCACAAATACCAAAACCAAATAAAGATATAGAGACATTTGTGCGGTACGACGTGCTAGTGCATTTATGTGTCTATACGCACTGGTGTCGTTTTACAACCTATGGGCATTGCATGAATATCGATACCAGTTATAACTCTTGATGTGTTTGTGTGATACTATGCACCGAGGCATTTATGTGTCTATATGCACCAGTGCATTTGTACGACCTATAGGCACCGCATGAATACTGATACTATTATAAATCTCAGTACATTTGTGTGATACTGTGCACTTAGGAGTTTAAGTGTCTATACACACTAGTGCATTTTTATGACCTATGGGCACCGCACGAATACTGATACCAATTACAAATCTCGGTGCATTTGTGTGATACTACGCACTGGTGCATTTCTATAAGTCTACGCACCGATGCATTGATACGACCTATGGGCACCGCACAAATCCCAAGACCAATTATAATGGCCCCATGCGTTGTATAACCAACACTACGGCCGATGTTTTTTTTATACCTTAACGACCTATTGCATTGTCCTTCGACCGCCCCGGGGCACCGGCTACAGGTACGCACCGGTGCATTAAATATTGAGTAATTCACCGATGAAAAAAACATCTGTAATAACCTTCGTCTGCCCAATTTGTTTCAGTTGTGTTGAATTTCCGTTAAACTCTCGACCAAAACCTTTGTAACCATAAACGGATGTTGTAGCAAATGTTTTTTTGACAACTTTTTCCAGTTTTATAACACTAAAAACCTCCTTTATAACCTTCTCTAGAGGGTCTTTTCCTTGTAGTGAAATATCCATCTGAGAATTTCATAGGTTCCTTTGCACTTGGTTCCTTGAGCCCAATCCCACCACCAGAAGTTCCAACTAATATCATGAGTGGGAGAAAGCTACTACAAAAATACCCTTTGAGTTAAACTATGAGGACATTGGAAGAGTTCTAATATCCACTACAATTCCTCCACCTTGAACTTTGAGAGCCCGAACAACTTGAGAACCCAAACACCACCACTATAGGAAAACACTTTAAGTCCTATAATAGATGAAAAATAACATTAGTCAACAAACTATGCTTATCCCCTATGGCCCTTGTCTAAAACTAGGCATTGACTGCACAATTACACTAACAAAATTATGTCCTTGGAAATACAAACTCTCATGTAGTAGACTCTGCAAAAAAGCTTCAGAAGTTTAGAGAAACAAATTGGTATACATCTACCTAGCTCATGGTACTAAAAGTAATGGATCTACAATCAAATTTAGGTGTACCTTAATGACCTGTGTCATCCCATTTCACTTAAATTTTCTTCCATTGAAAGAGGACCTCCTTAAATCACTCACATGGATCTGATCTTGAGTACCATGTCTTGTCTATTAGAAGAGTGTAACAAAGATGTCTTGTCATCTAAATTTTTTGAAGTGGATTGATGAACAACGTGTAATAAATATGGATTTTATTTTTCGCTTGTTTTAGTAATTTTTGTGTACTAATAATACTTATCAATTCAATGAGTTGGCAGGAAAAGCGACCTTATATTACGACAAAAATTTTGTATGGCTATCGAAATGAATGTGATAATATCAGAAAATAATATTTAATGGAATTACTCATGAAACGTCTTAGTGCATTACTACATGTTGTGACTGTGGTATATCTAACAATGTGGTTAATTGATTGAAACTTCATGCATTAATTTCATCTGAGAAACTCTCGAAACTTCTAGGTTCTTAATGATATTTTAAAAGTGGAACATGAAAGTTTAATGTCTCATAGTATTGAATGCGTAGCACTTGAAATTATAATTTTAATCATTACCATTGAAGACTTTCCTACATATTCCTTTTTATTTTGAGCAATAAGCACCTACACTCTCACCATGGTTTGGGAGTTCCACACTGTCTCTAACTGAAGCCTAACAGATGTTGTTGTTTGAATCATTACAAAATAGAGTCTGTCAAGGATATATTTTGTGATATTTGTAGTCACACTATACATAATAGTTATCAATGAATATGGCACTCTTTGTGAGAAATTTCCATTGAAGTCCACTTATAGGGACAAATAGGTGATTAAAAAGTATGGTGGATAATATGGAACTATATAAGATTGAAAGTTATCTAATTTCTATCGAGATTTCATGCAACATTCAATCTAGATGCTCTTCATTCATATAACTAGGATAAGAACAATTACAAGAAAGTTGGTAGCCCATATTTCATGCACTGTTAGTATTTTTCCGCAAGGATTTAGAATCTCTTGAGATCATAGCCGAGGAAAATACACTAGCACTATTAGTAAATGTAGGTAGGATGTATTTGGAAACATAGGATTGAGAAATCATGATTCTTTCATAAGAATTTTCATCTCCATTTAGAAAAAATATATGATTGCATTTTATCTCTCCATTTTTTTAATCTGTGCTATTGTACCTTTCATGATTTTTTGGCTTGAAACTTCTACCAACACTCTACATCCTTCTAAACTCGAGATATTTGAAACTTCATGTCTTGGAATCATAATTTTTTTCCTTTTCCTTTGTCACGATTTCTAGGCTTAAATACATAGGTTCAGGATCCCCATTCTCTATGAGTACAGAACTAAGAAGGCCTGAATAACATTACAAAGGAGTGGCAGATATTTATAAGGTTTGTCCAGAAGGATGTTGAGGTCAAATTTATTTTCTGAGAAATGCCAAAAATCCCATGTGTCTAAATTTCTGGAGTGAGAATGTCGTTTTCTGTTGCAAGGATTATTTTTCTAAGGTCCATCTATTTTCTATCTTGAAAATAGTGTTGAAACAACCACTAGGAAGCCTAAAAAAGAAATAGTCCAGACTCCATAAAGAAACCTTTCAATACCTTAGAATGATGGCTACAAGATGGTGAGTAACATCAATTTTTAAGACTCTTTCATCCTCTTGCAAGGAAATTGTTCCCTGACTAAAATATTTTCCACTCCTAATTTTTTCCTTTGTTATGTTCAAAATTTCATCACTTTTATCATGATTTACATTGTCATAAGACATTGTTATGTCCAACGGGATTTGTTTCAAATATTCAATTTTTTTTTTTTTAATCTGGTCTTGATAAAATAAAGCTGGTGGAGTTTGAACATGTACAATATTTTTGTCAAAGGTCTATTCAAAATGCAAATAATAAAAATTCATTCATACATGATGTAAATGCAGAGCCTCATTTATTGTCCTAACAAACTCAATGCTTATCTTTTCCCTTCTCAAGTTGTTATCACATGTTGATGTTAGTGTAGAAGTATTAGGTGGTTCTAGAAACAATTTCCAACACACATTTTTCATATATGTGTCTCTCCAAATAGCCTTGTCAAATTTCCATTTTCCAACACCAAAATCAATCCCATAATGAAAAACCTTTTGTTTAGTACCTGGAATAGGAATTTAGATCAGATATAGCATTACGCCATTTCGTATCTGATGCCTTGAGTTTATCAACATTTTTATATACATGCATACATGGTGCAAGGAAGAGCTTGGAAGAAAATGTAAATGAACTATAAGAAATTGAAGTTGAACTGAAACATTGGAGTACCACTAAGGTTACATTTATTTATGGCTATGATTTTATTGGTAAATATTTTGATGATAAATGTTCAAGGGACTCAAACTATAAGAAAAATTAAACACAAGAAACTAAGCCTGATGAGAAACCTAAACCCATTTCTCTCTATATTTTAAATGTGAAATTAGATTATTATATTTCTCTCCTTATCTTGATGGAATTATTTTGGTATATCCCTAAATCGAATAGACATCAACAAGGTCAATTGTTTAAATTTTTTGTTGTCTTTGGAACTTCTAGATCTTCCAGGAATTTAGAATTTCGATAAGTAACTATTTGACCTCGATGTTGTTATTAAGATTGTAGAATATTCCCGAAATCTGCAATTGAATTGAGTTGAGAAGATTTAGATTGGACAAGTATGTTCGCTTCTACCACCAAAGTTTAACTGGCTTAATTTTATGTAATTCATGATTTAGGGGTGGAATCTAAACCTCTTTATCATTTGTATAGAATATGTCATTGTTGCCCTTAATGAATCCCACATATTATCTCAGGAACACCAAAGGGTAGAAGAAGAAAAATTGGTGTTAGATTGGTATCTTCATGCACATGGAGGAGGCCTAGTCAAGTTGGTCTTAATATGTCTGTAGTGGTGTCTAGATCCTATCAATCCATTATATCCTCGCAATATCTATAGTTTCAGATATACAGATCCAAATTAGAATGATACACAAATGGATGTATTGTTTGAAGTTTCACATCAACTCCAACTGAAACTACATACCATCAATTTGTGATGAGCCACATACTATTGATATGGGAGTTTTTTGGCTGAGATTATAGGGAATGAGAGAATATACTTGATTTGAGGCCTATATTCCCAAATAATTATAGTTCTTTGTTGGTCAATAAGCATAAGATTTTCCTGTAACCTCAATCCCCTTGTGCCATCAATCATATGTTGGAAGGCCCAAATTTTTGCAGGGTTAAAAAAACTCTATTAAGGGAAATTGTGTTTTGGTTTTTCAAATGGTTAGACCAATTAATGCATTATCCAAAACCAACCCTTTTCAAACTAATTGAAACTTCCTCTGAGAGTGATGAAGTTTTAATGGATATGGGAGCTACAATTCAATGGCTCTAGTGGGCACCGTGGATAATCACAATGCTACTTCCCCATCGAAACAACTCTTAGATTTGGCATACGATAGATTAATTTTTTGCAAAAGAAGGGAACTTAGTGGAGGCCCATATGGTGATTTTTCCTTTGGAGTTTAGAGATAAATACATGGAAATTTCCAAATCAATCGTTATCCTCTTCTGACGACACTAACTATAAGACTACTCATGGAGATGAAGAAACTTATAATTCTTATAAACATTGAATATGACCACCATGAATTGAATTATTGCTTGAATGATAAAGAAATAAATGGAAATGTGGAATTATCACAATCATTTATTTAAATTCAATGCCATCCATGCATGTATGTTCAATTTCTGAAAGAAAATACACGAATCACAATAGGAATTTTCATAACATGTCTTATTCATGCAGCCAGATTCCATTGAAAACCAATAAAGTGTATTAAATCAAATTCCATAGAAGACCAATAAAATGTATTAAATCAACACTATAAAAAAAAATGTTAATGACATAAACGTTGCAATAGGAAATGAACGTGGGTGATAGTAGAATTTTAATCCACCATAGAATGGGTAGTAAAAATTCACTGAGTAGAGGGCCCCTTTTCCTGCTCTAGTCTACATTCATTGTCATTTAATCCCTTCACAAAATAAAATAAAAATTTGTTGAACCAACACTAAAAACCGTAGAAAAAATGCAGAAAATAATAGGTAGAAAAAATGCATGAACATATAAAAATATAAACCTATAAATCCATCTAACCTACAATTCCAACTCCAAAATTATATACTTCACTTGTGAATTAGTTGTTTCCCGCCTATTAAATTTCCTCCAAGCTCTCTCCAATCACTTTATATCTATGATAGAAGCTATAATTATATATAAAAATTCACAAGCCCTAAAAATATTTAACCGCATCATCAATTTCTCTCAAATATCCCAAAAAATACCAAAAACCTCCCACCAACAGCAAAACTTTGGCACCAAAGAGCCATCTTTATGGAAAAAACATCCAGTTTTCATGGAAAATTCAGAACGATGTAAACCTAGAGTGGACCTCTTAATCACAGTCAGAATAACTGGTTTACATTTCGTGGGTTAATAATAACAAGTTTTCATGGCTAAGAAATCTTTTGTTTTCATTCTTAGGGCTTTCATACCCATCTTTCGCTTTCATAGCTAGTGTCAGAGTTTTTAATTTTAATGAAACGCACATTCAACTTAATAAATGCACTATTAAAATTAATTAAAATATAAATCTAATACTTTACCAAGATCTCAGGATCATACTATTTTCATTATAATTAATCAAGTATAAAAGAAAAATATTTTTTTTATTTAAAGCTTGATTTCATCTAATCATGTAAATTATGTATTATTATGCATTAAATAAAATAAATATATTCATTGGTACAAATCTTATAGAAATTGGTAAAAATAAACACAGTTATCCGTGATGACACAATAAACCATATTGAAATATTTTGAACTACATAGTTACAATCATTAATAAAGGTTTTTATATTATTAAAAAATTAAATAAAGTTCATACCTAAACAATTAACAAAAGTTCATAATACCATTAAAATTTAACCAAGGTTCATATCAAAAAAATAATGAAAGTTCATACATAATTAAAAATTTAATTAATGTTCATATCTTATAAATTAACATAGGTTCATACACCATTAAAAAATTAATTAAGGTTTATACTTAAATTAATAAAGTTTCATACCTTCCCCGATGGGGATGATGTCCTTCCAACAGGTGGAGATGAGTCTCATGTGTGAACACAGGTGGAGTGGGGGTGAGGGACAATTCTTCTGGCCCCTTCACCATAGTGCATGTAATGGGAGGAGTACTATCAATAGGCTATTGAATCGTCTGACTATTTAATTCATGTTGGATTTTGAGGGTGGTGAAAAATTAAGGTGTGGGAAGATGAAAGAGCCCGACTTTCCTATATGTTCTTTGGTCCTGTGCTGGACCTCCTAGTGGCCTCCGAGGAGAAAATCTAAGCGTTGCAAGAGGTTATTTGGTTGGAGTGCTTTCTGTTTTTTCATCCTAGGAATTTTCTAGAGTAGGGTGTGAACCTGGACCATGTTACACAGTCCCTTTGTTATTGTCTACATGTGTGAGTGTGGGAAGCAGGAGGGAAGAGAGATATTCCGTTCCATTTCCCCTTCACTTATGGTAAGTCTATTTTCTAATGCTAGTAGGGGAAGCTAGAATCAGCAATATAGGAAATTCCATGAGTGGGGATGGAAAACTAGTTTCAATTTCCCACTTCTCGACCTCTGACGTGGGCACGACGATGCTTGGTAGATTGGTGGGTGGTAACTGCAAGGTGAATTTAGAGGTTGGTCGTTGATCTGGGGGAAGTTGCGCTCAATGGTCGGCTAGATTTTCTTCATCTATATTTCAATTTACTGTGTTGGTGTGGTGGGAAAAGGTATTTGGTTTCGCTGGTGGTAATATTGGTTTTTTTCTAGTAGTCGGCGGTGGTATTATAGTTATCTGGCATGGTGGGCGGTGTTATTTGGTTCCTCTAGAGGTGGTGTTTGGTTTCTCTAGTGGGGAGTATATCATGTGGATTATGAATGCAACACTTCTCCAACTCTACGAATTATGAAACCCCGTGTGAAAAATGGGAGTTCCCCCTCCCCAGTCACCGTTGGCTCTGCAGGTGTGTAAGACTCGACAATTGTCTCTGTGGCACCTTGTCAGGGTGGCAAGACCAGTGGAGACACATAGTTGGCTACTGTGCGAGTGTCTGGAGGTGGTGGAGGAGGTAAGTGAGTTACCAGTAAGGATGGTGGTTTTTAGTATGAATCTTAATTCCAAGAGTACGAAAAAATAACACTTTAGCTGCGCATAACAAATAGCCCTAGCAAAAGAAATGACTACTAATATCTTTAGATCTGCAGTTAGGTAATCAAGATAAATGTTGCAAAAATATATATTTATGCATTAGAAGACATTAAACAGTAGAAAAAATAATATTTACTCCATGCATCTAATAGAAAAGACAAGAATATATCAAATGAATTTTGTATTAATGGCACCTGGGAGGAAAACACAAGAGGGTGTTCCATGTTCTCCTTAATGGTATGGGTTCTTGTAAGTCCTTCGCACTTCAGATCTAGGATTCCTCTCTCTTGATGGTGTAGAAAACCCAGACAAAAATCGAAAATTATAACTATGATGGTGGATCAATACTCAGACAAAAATTTTAGATCCAGAGTGATCTTTAGGCAACAAAAGGTGTTAAATGAATGTAAAAACCCTTCTATTTATAACAAAATACTGAGTTAATCTAGATATTGGTGCATAGTTAAAATATTATTAACCAAATCAAGATCCAACTTTTGTGGAATATTTTATTATATTTGTTGGAGGGAAAAGGAATTTGAGTTGGGTCAAATCCATTTATTTGTTAATAATAAATAAATAAATAAATGATTTATTTATCTTTTTAAGGATGTGTTTGAGTAATAATCAAATAAATAATGATTTATTTAATTATTTAAGGGTGAATTAGTCATATTTAACAAATAATATTATTCAAATAATATTTAAACAATTATTCTTGGAAAATAATAAGATATATAATGATTTATATAATTAATTTCCTTGTTTTGGCTAAAATATAACCATAAATATTAATTAAACTATTGTTTAACTAATTATTCCTTGACGAAAATCAAACAAATGTATATTTATTTAATATTTCCTCATGGGGTTTCCTGTTTAGACCATAAACAACTTAATAAAGGTGGTTTGCTAAGTTATTTTCATAGTGAAAGAAATTTTACTTGGGGTAAAATTAGTCTTACATGGTGAACCTGGGTCCATCTAATGATAATAGGTTAGATGACCAAAAAATGGTGTAACAGATTTCCCCCCAGCGTGCGAGTGTTAGGAGCTAATCGTATGACCAAATTACGTTGTAAGAACTCAATCACTAGACATCGAAGGGGAAGTCCAAGAGAGAGAAGTATAAGGTAGACCAAAGCGATGAAAGAACTAGTCCCTGAGGAGGCAAGACATACAGGTGAAACAAGTCTCTTTGAAGCGTGAGTACCTGTGCTATAGGCGGCAGGTGACGCATACCTATGACCACCGATGCAAAGTACAAACAATAAGGCGTCTGGAAAACCACGGGATTGGCCAATATAACACATGCTAGCATAAATATGAGCTATATAAACAACACAATAATGAATCCCACATACATATTGTGCCTGGGATAACAGTAAGGACTTGTACAATGATATTTGAATACATGAGATAAAAATGCAACCCATATGCCCCTGAAAATAGGAAAGTGCTCTGAAAATCTGACTAGTACATGCAATTAAAATGACCTTGCAAGCAGCTGAGGCTGGCATCATCAAATGTATGGAGCTGCATCCAAGGCTGTAATGATGAGGTCATCCAAGTGTGTGGGGGGCTACCTGTAGGGCCATCCCCTCATGAGAGCTGAGACATCTCACACACCCCCGAGAATCACCAATGTCAAATGTTGCATCACAGAACCATCGAGTATACGGATCTCGATCATGATAAAAGGGGCTGGAGCTGAGAAACAATCCAGTCAAAGAGCAATAAGGAGTCCCTTTTCCTGATCCGAGGCATTGAACAAGAGTGGAAGCTGGAACCAAGGTACACCGTCCTCTATACCTATCTTCTGGAATGAATGAGCTGATGTCGACAGAAGGAGGTCCGCCATAGGTGAGGCAATAAGGGATCCTCAACTAAGGCATGAGAGAAAATTATAGAGTGACCGACAGACTAAGCTTAATGATGATGATGAAATGGGGGGGACAGAGTAGCGAATGGACGACATCCCTTTTTAGTGCATAAATGGCATGGGTGACCTGGCAGCGACTGACACAATATCATGAGGGATAGGGGACAGTGGGAATGAAATCCATAGGGTGCGACATGAGAGAGGGACCAAGCAATGAAGGATGGAGGACTATAGTGGGATTCAAAAGGACTCAGGATAGACTCCATGAATGCAATGATGACTCAACTCGGATACTCTAACAAGGGTGACTCGATACTGCTACCACATAAAAAAGGTCTACTGGGGACCATACAAACATGAGTTCAAGATGGTAACTCATGAAGAAAGTAAACAAGAATGTGGACTAGTATGGAGGCAAAGTGGTGCCCCTAGTATGATTTTTGCACGTGAATAAATTCAATTTTGAGGAAGGGTCAAGTGATGCATCATGGAAAAAATGTGTCCTGCTGGAGTATCAAGTCATCCAAAACTAACAGATACCCATTTGAGGGTTTGGTGGGAAATTTCCAAAGATATAGACTGTTCGTCAAACTGAGCTACAGTTTGGTTGCGGTAGGTGAAAGAAAAATCAGGTGTTTTCTTTTAATAAGGCATTTCCCCTCCAAATTCACTCATTTGCAGGTGGAGTAGTGGTGAATGTAGTGAGGAGAGAAGGCCCTAAATCTTGTGGCAATTGTAGTAGACAAAATGACCATTGGAATTTGAGATTCATCAGTTGTAGGTAAGAGGCCTAATCCTACTCTTTCATTTCAGTGGACTGAAAGTTCAGTTTAGGTACCTAAAGCTCATGAACAGGCCAGGTCGCACCTTTTTGGGGTATGTTCTACGACCTAGGTAGCAGGTACTAGGCAAAAAGCTGGGACCTATCCCAGGAAATGACTTGAAAAGTGCGACCTGTCATAGAAAGGGGGTTTCAATGCTGTATTTGGTTCAGGTCTGGGATTTTTATGGTTGAGGGGCATAGGTGCCCCTAAGCATGTTGTGGTCATGCCAAAATTTTTTTAGAAAAAGGGGAGTCTAAACACCTTTTAATGATGTGGTGTGCCATTTGTTTTCGTTATGGTTATGCAGTTTGAGAAAGGGAATGGAGGATTATCAATCTCTTTTGGTACTCCATATATGAAACAAATGGAATTTAAGTTTCCAAACTGGCATACATGGTGTCACTATCCCAAAGAGAGGATTCTGGGATAATGGACTGGTGCTCTCCCAGAAAAATCATAGGTTGGTCAACCACGATGTCGAAAGGGCTGGGGTTTTTTTGTAATATGAAGGAATGATGAGGGGTATCATCCCTACAGTGATTTGAAGTGATATGGGACTCTATAGGTTCTTCTAAATGTAGAGGAATAATGGTACTAAAGCTGACACAACCAAATACACTCGGAGGGTTGTGGAGAATTTCTTTTCTTGGATTCGCAACTATGAGTGCCCCCTTACCCAAACATTGGGTGTCCATGTAATGGCCACAAGGGGTTTGTGGTTCGGATGTATGGGTTTGATGTAAGGGGGGATAGATAAATTCAGGGGTGGTGACTACTTACACAATGTTGTCATCGTAATAGAGGATGGGGTGACTGGTGGAAGAAATACCACCTGATGTGGAAAATGTACCTGACTCATCATCATGAGAAGAGAGGTTCACATGCGCATATTCACAAGTGGTGACAGAAGAGTAATCAGATAAAGGATCTACTGATGTTGAGCCCAGGGTGATTGCTGAAGGGAGGTCAAGCGAAACATCAGGGAGAGTCTCTAAGGGGACTTCCATCGAGGGTGTCATGGATGATGATAGATAGCATATGGAGGACCAAGGCTCCATTATCTTGACATCATAATGGGGAATGTCAATGCGAGCATTTGTGTCCTCTACTGTTTCCAAAGAAAAATGCGCAAATAAGGGAGTGGTGGACTCATTGCGCTTGGCCTTGAATTGGCGTAAGGCTTATAAAGAGGAACGATACTCTTTGAGGCGAGGACAGAGGTGAGTGTAGTGGCCATGGAAATCACACAAAGCATAAGGGTGATTTTTGCGCAATGGTTTGAGTTTCAGGACTGAATCAGGTATATTGACATATACCTCTGGGATATCAGATTCTGAAAATGTCTCATTGACCATGGACTTAAGGTGAGGCAACTCCGGACAAGTATGGGTGGTGTGGCTGACAAAATCACACTAAGCACACTAGATGGTATGCTCTAGGGACCGAGAAGGGGTAGGGTTTGTCAGGGAAAGATTGTCCTTTGATTCCCCCTTGCGAGCTTTTCCCTTCTTACCCGAAGCGGTCACAACGGGAGACGGTTCTCGTTAAGGTGAAAAAGGCACTGTTGTAGTGGGATAAGTCATGGGGATTGGTTGAACCGAGGTCAAAGCAAGATAAGGTTTATCTTGACCAGGTGAGGTAGCAGCTGGAGGATCAAGGTACCAGACGGGAATCCCAAGGGTCAGGTTAGGAAGAAATAGGGTGGCCATAACAGATACTGTGTACACTCCTGGTGGGGGAGCTAGGAATGGTATCTGACCGGAGGGGTAATGACCAGGCGGGACGACTCCAAGATGGTTAAGACCTGGAGGAACCGTTCCAAGAGAATAAATGTGCTCATGAGTACCAGCTGAAGGTGAGGGGTTAGGAGAAGATGGCTCAGAAGGCTGATCAGAGGACATCATGATAATCTGGTAATCAGGGGAGCTAGATGGAAACGGTTGAGTGGCCACCTGACCTTCAGGTGGTTGGGTAGCCACAAATCCTTGGTGAGGGACAGGATCTGTAAGCACAGCCGATTGACTAGGAGCAGGACTGAGAGGAATGGAAAGGACGACTTGCTTCCCTCTCAATGTTGCTTAAGATTCCCATAGCTGTCGTATCTGTGGCAGAAGAGGACAATCATGTGTATAATGACCATAAACACCACAACAAGAACACGGCTTGTTCATACGAAGAGGCCTATCCTGCCTGGGCTGAGTGACTTGTTGCTGGTTTGTAGTGTTAGGAGAATTACCTTGATTAGGTCCAGGATTACCAGGGGTAGCTTGATTTTGAGTGCCTTTCCTCTTCCTTTTTGAGGGAGGAGGATTAGTTGTGCCCTGCTGTGCGTACACCTACTCTGGAGGGGGAAGTGGTTGTTGTTACACGGGTTGAGAAGGTAAGTGTTACACCATTTTTTTGGTCATCTAACCTATTAGTATTAAATGAACCCAAGTACACCATGTAAGACCAATTTTACCCTAAGTAAAATTTCTTTCACCATACAAAATAACTTATTTAGTCATATTTAACCCAAAACAAGGAAATTAATTAAATAAATCCTTATTTATTTAATTATTTCCTAAGAACAAGTTATTTAAATCATTATTTAAATAATATTCTTAGTTAAATTTGACTAAATCATACATAAATAATTAAATAAACCATTATTTATTTATTTATATTCCCATCATTCCCCTAAAATGATAAATAAATCATTTATTTATTTATTATTTATAAATAAAGGAATTGACCCAAGTCAAGAATCCTTTTCCCTCCAACAAATATAATAAAATATTCCTAAAAGGTGCTTCTATAATTCGATTAATAATATTTTATTCATGCACCGAGTTCTAGACCACCCCAATATTTTGTTATAAATAGGGGGGTTTTCCCCATTCATTAACCACCTTCATTGCATTAGATCACTCTGGATCTTCTCTTGGTCACCATTTTCCATTTTACTTTGTGAACTCCCATTGAGTTCTATGTTTGCTTTCCCACATCCATAAGAGAGAGAAATGCTAGATCTGAAACACTGAGGACTTCCAAGAACCCATCCCACTGAGGAGAACCAGAAAACACCTTTCTTGTTTTCCTCTCAGGTGCCCCATTCTTTAATATAATACAAAATTATTTCATATACATTCTTCTTGTCTTGTTCATTGGATCTATGGAGCTATGTTATTTTTTATCTTCTTAATATCTTTTGTGCTTAGATCTGAATTTGGGCAGCAATATTAAAGGTATTTTTCAGCCATAATCGATGTTAGGGCTATTTGTTATGCGTAGCTAAAGTTATCTTTTACGACGAAAGATTCATACTAACAGTAAGGGAGGAGGAGGTGCTAATGTTGGAGGAGCTGGAGCACCAGGCTGTAGATATGGATAATGAGGTTGGGTAACAGTGTGGGAAATAGGAGGTTGGGAAAAAAGAGGAGGCATGTCGTATCCTGGATACGTGCTACCGGGAGGGGGAAAAGAGCAGGAGGTGTTGGCCCCTCCCTGAGGAAAACCATAGCCCATGGGAGGTTGAGCATACGGATTAAAGGGAGATAAAATGATACCATCGGCGGGAGATGCCCCCGATGCATTGGCACCACCGGGTGTAGGAAGATCGGGCAGAATGGTATAAACATAACCCGACTGAGCATAGATCAGGTCATATTTTAACACAATTTGGAGAGCGGCTTCTTCAGTTTGAGGAAAGTGCGATGTGACGTCTTTCCCTATAGGTGGCAAGAGAGATATAAGGAACTAGTCCATGTAGAGATGGTCTTCGAAGGTAGGGGCTTGACATAGGCTCTTTCTTATCCATGATAGGCGGGTTGCAGAAGATTGACGGAAAGAGGTCAAGAGTTCGGTACCAGTGTTGTAACAAAGCGGAAGATGGAAATAAGACAAAAAATCCCAGTCAAGAGTCGCAAATGGGGTATAGGAGGAAGGGGCCTAATCAACATACCACTTATAAGATTCACATGTAAGAGTTCATTGGAACAACCGAAGACAGACAGAGTCATCGATAATGGAGTTAGACGAACACCACATGTGGAAAGATTGAATATGATTTGAAGGATCTTCTCCAGCAAGGCCTTCAAAATTTGGGATGTTTGAAGGGGGATTTTTTGTCATAGCAAGCCAACCAGCGTCATGGTGTATAGGGTCATTTATCAACTAGTCAAAATCGGGGAGGTTGAGGCCTGCCATGAAAGAGAGAAAGGGTGTAGCCGGGGTAGTGTCCGTTGAAATCCCACTAGTGGTACTCCCAGCCTGAGGGCTCGGCTTACCACCAATAGTAGGTCCTGCACCAGACATGGTGAAGGTGTTAGGAGGAGAACCGAAGGCATAATGAGAAGGAGAACCCAAAGGACCAGAAGAAGAGTCGATGTGCGGACTTGGTGGGGGACTAACTCGAACCCTACGTGGAGGAGTAAGTCATCCTACCGGAAACTAAGGATGAAGGCCAAGAATTCTCCAGGATAAATGCCTTGGTGGTGTAATGGTGACGACAAAAACATTTCAGAAAGGAAAAAGAGACCGACAAGGGTAGGGAGGTGCAAGATCAAGTGATTACAGTGTCGAAACAAGGGCCAAGAGGTGCAGGATCAAATGATTTCAATGTTTTTACAGTCTTTTCCTGGCGGTGTTAACCAAGCCCTTTTTCTCTTAGAGTGTGTGTGTAAAAGTGTGTAAATTTTAATTTTTAAACCCATAAATTTGTAGAGAAAAAGAAAAAGTGTGTTGTATAGTTGTAAATAAACGTGCAAATGACAGTATATAGGCCTGCAAAAATAGAAAATAAACAACTAATAATGCAATAATCTAACCCAAGAAGGCGGGTCTGTCAACAACTAGTCTATAGGTGAGTAAAACATTAATCAAATCACACTAAAAAAGCTAATATATCTAAGGTCAAGAGGGATAGGGATCTAAAGGACAAAATCTGCTGGAAAGTGGTGCAGAAAACAACAACAAATCAGAGGAAAAATTGCTGTAAAAAGGGGGCGAAAGGCTATCTCCTGGAGGGAAATGGAGTGAACCCTAGAGGAAAAACCAAACAAAGCTAGATGAGGTGATTTGGATGGATAAAAATCTGATCTAAAGTAGATCTGGCGGTGACATATCAGATCTGAAAAAATGGCTGAAGACTGAAATTTCTGACAACCTGCAACAGCAAAAACTCTTCCACAAAAATTGGAGGGTACTGAAGCCCTAGGGGGGTAGGTTCCCACTTATTTGAGTGAAAAAAAACAAGTACAAGTCTAAAACGGGTGGATATGGAGGTCAGACAACCTTGAACAGAGACTTAGTTTAAACCCAGAAAACTTTCAGAAAAATCCCTGCAAAAATTCTAGGTCGTAGTTTTTGACCTGTTTTGAGTAGAGGTCGTAGTTTTTGGGCTGTAAAGTGTTCCCTGAAGGTCCAGGTCATAGGTTTTGCGCCAAAAAGTGTGACCTTCACTTCCGACACTCTCGGCGGCAGGTTTTAGAAAAATTTTCCATCTCAGCTGCGGCTGATGTCTGTCCATCCCTTTATTTGTTAATAATAAATAAATAAATGATTTATTTATCATTTTAAGGATGTGGTTGAGTAATAATCAAATAAATAATGATTTATTTAATTATTTAAGGGTGAATTATTCATATTGAATAAATAATATTATTTAAATAAGATTTAAACAATTATTCTTAGAAACTAATAAGATAAATAATGACTTATGTAATTAATTTCCTTGTTTTGCGTTAAATATAACCATAAATATTAATTAAACTAATGTTTAAATAATTATTCCTTGAGGAAAATCAAACAAATGTATATTTATTTAATATTTCCTCATAGGGTTTCCTGTTTAGAGAGTAAACAAGTTAATAAAGGTGGTTTACTAAGTTATTTTCATAGTGAAAGCAATTTTACTTGGGGTAAAATTGGTCTTACATGGTGTACCTGGGTCAGTCTAATGATAATAGGTTAGATGACCAGAAAATGGTGTAACAGTGGTGCAAGGGTTTAGAAATTTTCTCGTCAGGGAGGAGGAACCCGGGTTGGAAAAGGGAATCGACGTTTGGTCAAGCCGAATGAAATGAAGGGGAGGGTATCCAAAATTGATGCTTGGAGAATTGTGAAGAGCTTATCGATATGCTGATGGAAAGAGTGGATACAACTCAAATAATCCATCACAAGGAGCATGTAGAGAAGATTGAAAAGTTGGACCGACTACACTATTTTCAGTTCCAAATCCAGAAGAGACTGGTATTGGTTTGGTAACACCAAAATAAAATAACCAAGAAATTTGAAAAGTTGGAGACTTCACTGGGGTAATTTGAAGAGCATATTTAGTGTGACTTCCATTCTCCACCTCCTCTAGGAACATCCTTGGATAACCATGCCTCCATCATGTTAGATGAGTAGTATTCTCTTTGGTGTTTTTTATGTTTTATCTGTATCTTGGTGCCTCTGGCCATACCGGTTATGGACAATGTACCTAGCTTCCCTTTTTCATTTTTGTCATCTGGTGCAAGTATTGGTCAAAAAACTCGGTCATGGTGAGTCCACATGTTTTCTGAGCAACTGAATGTACTCATTTTTTCCTATATGAATAGAAATTTGACTTACAAAAAATAAAGGTTCATACTAATTTACTAAATACGTATATAAATATATATTTTAGGTTGAGCTATTTAGTATTTATCAAATGTAAATATTCCAAATTAATCCTAGATTTAAATGAACTCACACTTTTAACATAAGAAATGTTATATTTATGTATTTATTAAATATAAATATGAATATTTAAACTTCGATTTAAAATAACACAGACTTTTAACATAAATCAATGAAGTTTAAAAATTAAACTTGATGGCGAAAGAAATATAGATATAAATATTAATTTTAATATCTAAATATTACCTTTACTAAAATTATATTGAAGGCATTAGTGTAAAGTAGACAAATGATACATGCAATTATATTTTTAATTGTAGATGAATCCATCTACCGTGTTAAACTTTATAGACAAAATGGTATTCATAATTTTAACACTGTAGATGGATTCAGAGACTCCTGTAGTGAAATGTAACACTTTCACTTTTTCATTAATGGAGTGACACAATTAAAAATTACTAGCATAAATGACTAGTTCATATACTTGGTGTACTTGTTAATTGGTCATATTTCTATTATTGGACTATAATATTCATTTACATTAATCATTGTTAATTTTTTCCCTTATTATATAGTCATATTAATTTTAATCCTAGAGTAAATTAGTAATTTAAGTTAGTCACTTTTAGTTAAGTCACTTATTATCTAGTCATATATTTTATCCCTAGAGTAAATTATTCATTTAATTTAGTCATATTTATTTTAGTCACTTATTATCTAGTCCTATATTTTATCCCCGGACTAGATTAGTCATTTAAGTTAGTCATTTTTAGTTTTTTCACTTAAAATTGCTCAAATTTAGTAGTAACTCAACTTAAATCATTGCGGTGACTAAAAATTTTAGTCACCTAGTCATTAACTTCATCATTTTATACTGGTATATTTCCAACGTCTCTCCATTATTTTGTCAAATTTTTGGTTACATGTGGTTTTCTGGTGTTTTCCGCAAGTCACAGGTATTAGCCGAGCAAGAGATCACAACGTCTGGTGAGATCAGACAAGCAAAAATTGCAGTGATAAAAATACACTTTTCAGCCCCACAACTTTGATATGGGCTCCATAATGAATTTTTGGGCTCAAAAACAACATTTTCATCCCTTCCAACTCAGTACCTGCATTTTGAATTTTTTTTGGAAATTTTTTCAGTGTTTTTTCCAGCATTGAGGTGGTGTTTTCTGTGTACTGGGTCAGAGTTGTATCACTTTTTTTAAATTCATCCATATGCATCGATACTCTTAGGTAGCCTATTTGATGAAACAAAATCCCCTTAGGGTTTCTAGTAATCCTCCACCTTTTTAGGAGGGGATTGGCCGAGTGAGGAGTCTAGGGTTTTCAACAATTTTAGCTTTTGGGTTCTTGGATTTCTCCACTTTATTTTATGCCTTTTGGATAGGTTATTTTTCTATTATAAAACAATTTTTAGTTCTCTCTTTCCTTCCTCCTTTAAGGATCCCATTCAGTATCCTCGGTTTTTTGATCTTCTTATCAATCTTTTACAGTAGATTTCACTTCTATTTTTTCTTTTGTCTGCACCATTTTCAATAGCATGGAGCCCTTAGAACCCATTCTGTTGGCTTGATGGGTCCTAAACCAAGCTCATAATTAGTGCATAACCAACAAAACCCTCTTATTATGGGCCCTTTCAGCAATGACCTTGTTGCGTAGGCCAAAGTCTCACCCAAAGAAGTATGGGGGGGTATTTGAACCAAGTTTCGACAACCTGAGAGAGAATTAAATGAAGTGGGAACCTTCAAATCTGCTTTAGCTGACAGACTTACATGCTCATCAGAAACCCTAACCGAAAACCCTAGGTTGATTAACATAGATTAATCCAGTGCCCGCATCGAGACAGAAGTTCTGTAATTCCTTTAATAGTCCTAACAATGTAATATTCAGCCTTTACAGAGCTAGATCTATGCAACTAACATTCATATCAGAAGTAAACAGAGGTATGCAACCGATCTAATCACAGATAATATAAATCATAAATATGAAGAGAAATCATATGTGGAAATAGATCACTGAAACATATAATAGATGCATGTACTACTTAGAGTTATCCAACACTTATTTATTCATCATCAATTCACAAAACCCTTTAAAATCCTTCAGACTCACCTGCACACATAGTTAGTGGGGTTCGTACACATCCGGGCTAAGGTCTCTGTGCATAAAATCAGTAGGAGCCTTTCAGACATAGACACTTACTTAAATTCGCCTCAAAGTTCAGAACATACATACACTTCTAAAAAATTTCCTATCTGAATCGATCAAGACTTATATTTATATCTTAGCTTGCACTCATGCTAAGGTCTGGAAACCATGGTTTGAGACTCATAGATTTAACCTTGAGCCCATTACAAATCATTAATGGAATTTGACCCACCTCAAAGCCCCTTGACCTGTGCATTTCTTATCATGCATGACTCAAACCTAAAAATAATACCTATTAATTACTCAAAAATGTGGTCCTAAGGGACCCTCCTCAAATATCCCCCCAACACAATCTTGTGACTCGTCATGAGTCACAAAGGTATTTGGGTATTTATCTTCATATTTAGCTCCTCGATGAAGGTAGGGAAGGGTGCAAGGACTCTTGGGCTTTGTTCAGCTGCACTCTGCGTTGTATCCAGCAAATTCTAAGAGGTCAGACCCTTTTCTATGAGATTGATACTCTGGTAATTCTGGTTTAGGTTCCTAACACCAGCATCCCAATGCTGTAACAACCTCATTTCTTTGTCTTCCCATGGATTGATATGGTCGGTCACGATGTGCATCTTCCTCTGTAGATCATCAACCTTATCATGAAATGTCTGGCTTGTCTACAATCGGGCCATTCGCTGAACATGAATAAATGTAGGTAGTGCCCCCTAAAGCCCATCAAATGCGTACACTTTGGTAAGTAGTTCCTGCGAGAATTTTCTGACAATGGGATCTATCTGCACTAATGTCTAGAGGCCCATAATAGTCTCTAGAAGCTTTGTACCCTTGAAAATGGTTGCTAAAATATAGGTTGATGCTTCATTAACTAGAGTAGTATGTTGCGCTTGAACTTTAGGGGAAGTTTCTGGTTGAAGCTTTACTTGCAACTCTGCAATCTATTTCTCAAAGTCTTCTTTGAATTCTTGAACTTCCGAATGGGAGGCCTTCAGGGCAGTCACTAAACCTTCAATATTACCCTGAGGCATAGCTGAGGTAGGAATAGAAACCTTTGGTAGGCCACACCATAGATGATCAATCAAGTTCTCTAATTCTGTGTGTTGTGCCATCGTTGCTTATTGCATTTTTTTAGCCTGGAAAGACTCTTTCACCTTTTCTGCAACCTTCTACATGGCCTTGGTGAACTTTTGGTGGACATGTGCCTATCTACACTACAACTCATATGTTATGATAGTCTAGATAGGATGTAGCATTCCACTAGGGAGAATTGATAAGTCAGTGCCAACTTCTTAGTAGGTTTGCACCTGTACGCACAATTCAGGTTGTTCCATCATGACTGCTGCTCCAGGGAAGGGACAAATCCTACTATCTGTGATGATGATAGTCATACTCATTCTCTTACTCACTTGAATCGGACTCGCCTGATCCATGCTTGCTTGAATGATATCGGTCTTAAACTGCAAAAACTGCAATCTAGTCTTGAATGAATCCACTGCAGCCTTGTACCGCTCCTAAAGCGTAGTACACCTCTGCTTGGATGTAGATGCCACCACATATGCAATCATGTCCAATTCATTCTTTGTGAAAGCAAATTTTTTATGCTTCCTACTTTCAAACCTTTTCGCTTCTTTTGCTGGCCCTTGGGGGTTTCCGCGTCATGCTTGGTACCTTTGGGGTATTTGGATTTTGTACCATCAAGGCCATTTGTGCCTCTAAGATCCACCTCACCTTACTCTTCAGGTTCATTTTCATTTTCCGCTTCCTTCTTAGCTTCCTTTTCTGCTTCTTTGTCCTTGGTTGCCTCTTTTCTAGACGTGGAGGCGGTGATAGGTGTAGCAGAGCCTATCTCGATCTTCCATGCTTCAAGCCAAGTCGTAATGACCTGGTAAATTTTAGCCTCCATTACCATATATGGTAGGTTATACCATTATGGATCCTTCCGTGAATATATCTACACATTGTGCATTGATACATTGAAGTCCGCAATGGTCTTGTACTTTTCATAGGTGGCTGGGGAAAACCATGGGCACGAGTGCATTGTCGCAACCAATTCACCCTAGAATAATACCTAAAAGATCTTATACTCCATAATGCACTTTGGGTCTAAAAATTTCGATAGATATCCATAGTGTGCTCCTTCAAAAACTCCAACCTTTTTCTAAGGGAAAACTGCGTGCCCTAGCATCTCCAACACAGCTAAAGTAATCAATAGAAGCACTTATGAATAGCTGAAATTATTTCCTTCTTCCTATGCCTTGTGCACATTTTCTAGTAGCTTTTTTTAAAGGAATTGTGACCAGTTTTAGCTGATGCCTTTCTCACAATGTCCTTCCAGTGTGATAACATGTGCAGGGTCCACCTTAGCCCTACATTTGCACGTCATTTTGCAGGCTAGTAGCAAAATTCCAAGGTGCACCACTGGGTCAGCGACCTATTGGACAAGAAATCCCCTGGAATCCCATCCCATGTTGTAATCCTTCTTGACCTTGGCTGCTACCTTTAATTCCTATATTTTAACATAGCTGGCCATAAGATTGGGCCCCTTCTTTGGTAGGCCGGTGATATGATGGATCAACGCGGCATCTATAGTGATGCAATTCCTGATCCACATGCACCCATCATATACGAATTCAAACATCTGGCACACATAGATATATGCGATGGGGTATCAATCGAAGTGAGGAATACTCAATAGATTGAGAATTCCCGCATTAATCAACTCGCACGCCCAGGGCATGGGCTCAACCTTCAAAACTCTGGTATACACCACCCTTTCCAAATAGTATTCTGATGCTAGCTCGGGGAATGTATTTTCATTTTCCAGGTTGTAATCATTAAATGTGATTGTGGGGATCTTCCCGAACATAGCCCCCTCCAATGTGACTACCTCTGGAATCGAGGGCATCTAAAAATAATCGCACACTATGTCTAAATATTTTTGCACCTTCATAGAGGGTCTGCAAGGTCTAATATACTTCGAGAGCCATGAGATGGGCTCGACAAAGAGCACAGGCTCCTTGCTTGCGCTCATAGGTCTCTTAGTTGGGTCACCCATAGGAGACCTATCCTTCCTCTTCTAGCATGAGGATGTGATATATCTAAGAAACGTCTGTGACTTTGAGGATGACCCCTTCATCATCTTTCCCTTTCCTTTAACCAACATAGACATGACTTCATGCACTTTCGGAACAACTTCATGGAAATTTTCGGAGCTGGGGTCAGTAGATGTTTTGAGAGGCACATAGTGCTCTTCACATGACACATTATTAGGATTAGTGGCTATCATTTTAGGCTTAAAAATTAACTCAGGGTTACTTAGATCAGATGCGGGGGTCTCATGTCTAGACATAGAGTTCTCAGAGATAATTACAATGTGCAATTCACTCAGATAACAAAGGAACATAATATGAATAGGTGATCCATGGTAAAATGTTCAGAACTTCATTAATGCCACCTTATGCGTATAAAAACCGTCAAAAATCCTATAAGATATTCTCATTAAATGCAGAAAACCCACTCCATTCAACGGTCAAATCGCTTTTTCACCCATATTTATTGTTCCAATGACTAGTTTCTCTTGTCACGAACTACCTCTGTGCTCAGGCCGCACTTGCCTGTGTATTTACTTTATGGAGAGATAGTTATCTATATACGGCTTCAGTTGGCTTCTGTTTATGTACTCGGGAATACTCTCACTGTGCAACATGCCAAACCACACCACACCTCCATTAATTATCTCTTTCGCAATATATGGCCCTAACCAATTCTTTTGAACATCCCTGGGTGGCGCACAAACTGACTGGCATACAAAAACACCAAATATTCCTCTTTTAATTCCTTCTGTTGGATGTGCCTAGCATGTTAGGCCTTTCTATGTGCCTTTTGTACTTGATGATGAAAGCTAGAAATAAAACGATCCACTTCTAAGGCAACCAAGTGTGATAGATCTTCCTCCATGATGTTTGGTTTGGCTATATTAGTGAATGCTTCAATGCACAGGCTTGGGAAAATATATTCCATCACCATGATTGCTTCTTGGCCATAAACCATCCTGAAAGGTGTTTTTCTAGTCAACTTCTTGAAAGTGGTCATATAAGCCCATAACACAGAAGGGATGCACACGTCTGAGTCATTCTAATTTGCATTACAGATATTTGTGAGAGCATTCTCCAAGATTTTGTTGAAGGCTTCCACCACACCATTTTCCTGAGGGTGATCTAGAGTACTCTTATGGTGATGTATCTGAAATTCCTCTCTGAGAGATTCAATGGTTTCATTAAAAAAGTGCATACCCCTATCACTCATCACTATCTTTGGGAACCCAAATCTAGTCAATATATTTTCAAAACTGAAATGTGTAGCAGTTTCTGTAGCACAATATTTTGCTAGCTTAGCTTCTGCCCATCTGGTTACATAATCTATAGCAGCAATGACATAGCGTGCGCCAGTCTTCTTCCGAAGAGGATTGATAGGTCCAAAAAAGTCTGTGGCCCATTTATCAAAAGCCTTCAGGGCCATATGTGGGTGAAATGGAATTTCATCTCTACTAAATGGCTTCCCTATTCTTTGGCATGCATTACAAGCACGACAATATGTATGTGCATCACTGTGTAGTGTGGGCAAACATAAGCCAACACACAAAACCTTTTGCGCAGCAGATTTTCATGCATAGTGGCCTCCTGCCACTCTCCCATGAGCTTCAGCAAAGATTTCCTTTATTTCATGTTCCAAAAAATACCTTCTTAACACTTCATCCGCTCCCAACTTGTATATTTAACCAACAAGTAGTGTAAAATATGTTGTGCCTGAAACCAAATCCTTCTTTTGTTGCACTGAGTATACAACAGGCGCACTACTAGTAGTTAGAAATTGAATAATATATTAAAATTGTTCATCAAACACTTTAATAGCAAATATTTTTGCATCAGGTAGCCCCTCCTCCAGACTGGTTGGTTCCTCCCCATTTTCAATGTGTGATAAGTGATCACGTCCAGCATTCAATCTACTAGGCTTAAGAATGATTTCAAAGTCATATTCATGAAATAGAAACAACCATATAAAAATATTCCCCCCCAACATAGGCTTATAGACCATGTACTTCAAAGAAGAGCACTCAGTGAACATCTTGAAGTGCCCTCCTAGCAGGTAATGGCTATATTTCCATAGAGCATGGACCATAGCCAACCCCTACCTCTCTGTATTTTAGTAGTTGTGCTCTGCACTGGAGAGATTCCTACTTGCAAAGGCAACAGGGTGATCAATATCTCATTCTCTTGGCTGGGCTAAAATATCTCCAAGTGCAATGCCAGATACATCAACATGTACATGGAAGACCTTGGCTCAGTCTGGGAATATTAGAATAGTTTTAGTAACCATGTTTTCCTTTAGTAGAACAAAGCTCTTTTGGCATTCCTCATCCAAAAAAAGGACACATCCTTCTTCAACAATTTCCCCATCAGTACAGTGATCAGAGCATAGCCATGAATGATTTTTTTGTAATATCTGGTGTGTCCTAGAAAATAATGCGTCAATTTCCCATTGGGAGGGACCTCTAATTTGATAATAACTGCAATCTTGGCCGAATCTTCCATCAATCCTTGATGACAAATAGTATTTCCCAACAAGATTCCAAATGGGACATAATATATACGCTTCTTCAAATTAAGAGAAATCTGAAGCTTCCTGCAAGTGTCAAGCATCATTCGCAGTTTGGAAACATGCTTCTTTACGAACACAAACATAGTCCAGTCATCAAAATATACTTCCAAAAACTTGTGCATGAATTCCTTAAATCGAGCTACTTCTACGTGCGAGAAGATAGCAGGTGCATTCTTCAATCTGAAAATCATGACTGTGTATTGGAAGGATCCCCATTCCGTCGCAAAAGTGGTCTTACTTTAGTCTTTTGGCTCAATCCTGATCTGATGATACCCTAAAAATCCATAAGTGAATGAGTAAGCCTCTTGTCCCCCCACATTGTCCAATATATCATCTGAATATGGAATAGGGAAGGGGTTATGTACACATGCATCATTCAGTTTGCACAGATCCACACAATTCTTTATTTCTCCCTTAGTCTTCTTTTCTTAAATGACCATTTGGCTCATGCAATCAAACTGCTCCATAGGCTCAATGATTCTGGCAGCAACCATATTCTCTAGTTATTCCTTTACTTTATGCTTATATTTTGGATTTAACCGGTATGGCTACCGCTTGACAGGGCGCACATCTGGTTTCAAGGTAATCTTCATAACTCCCAAATCTCCAACAATTCCTTTGAGCTCAGAAAACTTCAAGGGAAATAGGTCTTGATACTCTATCAACAACTCTGCAAAGTTTCCCACTGTGTCATCATCCCAATAATCTCCTATTTTGGCCAACTTGGGTTGTTCCTCCATCCCAATGTTTACTTATTTTAGCTTCATAGGCTTAGTTACATCCACTAGCCCTAACAACGGTCCTGCAACTGCGTGCTTCCCCTCAGATTCAGGGATATTAATATTTCTTGGATCTTCCTCACTATCTTCCACTGACAGATTTATGCAGTTGACAATATCATGCATCTGTGCTTCCCATGCTGGCATAAAAAATTTTATCTGAGGCCAGGAATCATCAAAGACAATTGCTTCTATATCCTGCAAGGCTTCTTCCAATCCCTCTGATCCACCCTCCATGTTGAAGGTTAACAAGAAACTTTCACTCATTCTAAGCGAATTAAGGGTCCATCGATGCAGCTCCATCTCCAAGTACTATGTAGTAGGGATTGGTCCCAACGTATGGAAAAACATGTAAACCCATTTGGCTGTGGTCTTCTTACCCCAAGCCTCCATCTATGTAGCTAGGTTTTTGTGCAGATCACCTCGACCACCAAAAATCTCAACTAGTTGGTCAGTGGGTTGTTCAAAGCGCAACTACATCATTCTGCTGCATTCTTCCGAATATTTAGAGTTCCCTTTATGAAAATCCCACCAACTTGTGGAGTTGTGCGCATAGCAAGGTCGAGTGCCCAAAACCGTCGCTCTTTTGGGACAACCTTTTCCAAATTTTCCAAAAATAATAAAACACTATCAGAACCATAAAAATAGGGTAATTATCTTACCTATGATGAGATGCATGTTGTGTAACCATCTCCAAAAATAGAAGAAAAGAGATATCAACGCCTTAGAAATAAGCCACTTCGAGGGGGCAACCTCCAATACATTACATAAATGAACAATTCTTGGATGATACAATTTACAAAACCTCCTTTCTATATATAGAGTCCATGTGGCCATAATGTAATCCTAGTGGGCCACAATGTAATCCTAGCCGACCTAACAATAATAATTTAAGGGCACAATAACAATATGAAGGTTACAAAATTTACAATAATAACAATAAGGGGGTTACACTAACAACAATAAAGAGACTATACACGGTAATATAGGGACCTAACATGCCCCTCTCCTTCAAAAAAGTGTTGTCCTCAACGCTTGAGTAGCTCTGGGTGCTTCTGTATAAAATCCTCATCCTCCCATGTAGAATCTTCAGTGGGTAAGTTCTTCCACTTGATGAGATACTCTGAAATTGATCGATTCCGTAGTTGTCGAGTTCTTGTTTCCGTGACCACTTCCAGTTCCAATATGATTTTTCCTTCCTCATCAAGTTCTGGCAATATTGTTTGAACTGGAATATTTTCACCTATAACCTTCTTTAAGCATGAAACATGGAAAACTGGATGTACTCGCGAAG
Organism: Pinus albicaulis; assembly: GCA_034641835.2. Taxonomy (NCBI): domain Eukaryota; kingdom Viridiplantae; phylum Streptophyta; class Pinopsida; order Pinales; family Pinaceae; genus Pinus; species Pinus albicaulis. The sequence continues at coordinate 329,934,389 of CM076577.1, read as the reverse complement.
AAGCCGGAAGCTCCAATTTGTATGCCATAGTACCAATCTTTTGCAACACCTTGTAAGGACCATAGTACTTTGGCGATAATTTATTATCCTTCTTAGCTTGGTTGAGGGACATTTGTTTATATGGTTGTAGCCGTAAAAATACCCAATCTCCTACATCAAAACTTCTCTCGCTACGATGTTGATCTGCCTGTTGTTTCATTCGATTTTGTGCCAAATTCGGGTTATCCTTTAAGAGTTGGAGAACTTCTTGCTGATGCTCGATGTGATCTTCCACTGCTTGAACCTTCGAATTTTCCCTTAAAGATGATGTGATGGATGGTGGATGATATCCATAAAGTGCCATAAATGGGGTCATTTTTGCTGCAGTATGGAAGGAAGTGTTATACCACCATTCGGCGAGAGGTAACCACTTGACCCATTGTGTTTGTTTATCAGATACAAAACAACGAAGATATCCTTCCAAACATTTATTTACTATCTCGGTTTGACCATCGGATTGAGGATGATAAGATGAGCTATGAGCTAATTGAGTACCCAAACAAGAAAATAACTCCGTCCAAAAATTTCCGGTAAAAATGGGATCTCTGTCGCTCACAATAACCCTTGGGTTTCCATGTAGCTTTTGAATTGTGTCCATAAATGTAGTAGCAATTGTACTTGCTTTAAATGGATGAGATAATGCACAAAAGTGTGCATACTTGGTAAGTCTATCAACTACCACCATGATAACACTCTTTCCTTTGGACTTAGGTAAACTTGTGATAAAATCCATTGAAATCTCCTCCCAACGTTGAATTGGAATGGATAAAGGTTGTAGAAGTCATGGGGTCTTAATTGTCTAAACTTTATTTTTCTAGAAAACCAAACATTCCGCCACAAAATTTTGAATATCATATTTAAGGCCATCCCAAAAAAATTCATTCTTCACCCTGTGGTAAGTTTTTAAAAATCCTGAGTGTCCTCCTAAAGGAGAAGTGTGCAGTTCCAAAAGAATATTTTGTTTTAGTTGGGAATTCTTAGAAATATTTAAGCGATCTTTGTACCATAAGGAATCATTTTTCCAACTAAATGTATCAGATGTACTAGGATCTGACTCCAAATTTTGAATGAGTGTCCATACATATTTTTCCTTCTTCCATTCATCTCTTGCTTTGGTTATGCAATCTGGTTGAATAATAGAAATGGCACAAAGAAATGCTTCCACCTATTCATTCTCTCTTGAGAGTGCATCTACAACAACATTAAGCTTTCCTTTTTTTTAGATTATTTCAAAGTCATAACCCAACATATTTGTGACCCATTTTTGCTGTTCTTTTGAAGATATTCTTTGTTCCAAAAAGTGTTTAAGACTATGATGATCATTTTTTACCTTGAAGTGTCTTCCCATTAGGTAATTTCACCATTTCTTTAGTGCATGCAGTATTGCTAACATTTCCTTCTAATAAATAGGTTTATGTAAATACTTTCCTTTGATTGGAAAACTTTCAAAAGCAATGGGTATTCCTTCCTGCATTAAAATAGCACCAATTCCATTTCCTGAGGCATCACATTCCACAATAAAGGTTTTTGTGAAGTCTGGCGTAGCTAAGAATGGTGCTCAACACATTGCCTCTTTAAGATGTTCAAAGGCCTTGGTTGCTTCAGGAGTCCATGAAAATGCATCTTTCTTCAATAATGTTGTTAGAGGTGCTGCTATTCTCCCATAATTCTTAACTAACTTGCGATAATACCCTGTTAACCTGATAAATCCTCACAACTGCTTTATGGTTGTGGGGACTTTCCATTCCTTAATGGCTTTAATTTTGTTAGGGTATACCTTAAAACCCTCGGGAGATACAATATGACCCAGATATTCCACCTCTTGTACTCCAAAGAAACATTTGGATGTTTTTGCATATAATTGTTTCTCCTGAAATAGTTTGAGCACCCTCTCAACATGTTCAACATGATCCTTCCAAGACCTACTGTAGATTAGTATATCATCAAAAAATACTAGCACAAATTTTATAAGGAAGGGTTTGAAAATGGAATTGATCAACCCTTGAAATGTAGAAGGTGCATTGGTAAGGCCAAAATGCATCACCAAAAATTCATAATGACCCTCATGAGTTTTAAATGTTGTTTTTGGAATATCTTCAATCTTCATTCTAATTTGATGATATCCTGAACGAAGATCCAACTCGGTAAAATAAATTGCTCCATGTAATTCGTCCAATAATTCATCAATCACAGGAATGGGAAATTTATATTTAATGGTGAGCTTATTGAGCTCCCTATAATCTGTAAACATTCACCATGATCCATCCTTCTTGTGTACCAATACTACAGGAGCAGAGAAATAACTTTGACTAGGTTGAATTATACCCACCTCTAACATTTCTGCAATCATACATTCAATTTCGCTCTTTTGGACATAAGGATATCTATAAGGCCTTATGTTTGGAGGAACACTTCCTGGAATCAAATGAATAGCATTATCATGATCACGAATAGGTGGGAGTCCTTTGGGAGTTTCAAACACCTTGGAATGATTGTCCAAGACTTGTTGGAGATCTACAAAAATAGATGATTTTGATTTTGGAACATCTAGTGAACATAATTGTGCAATTACGTCTCGTTTTTCTTTCTTTAGAATATTTGTCATGACATTAGAGCTTATTATATTTCCTGGCTTCCCCACAATACCCCGTAATTCAACTTTTTTTCCTTCTGAAAAAAAATTCAAGAAAAGTTCTTGAAAATTAAAAGCTACCGTCCCCAAAGATTGTAACCATTCTACTCCTACTACAACATCAGCACCTCCCATAGGAATGGAAAGAATTAGAGTAGTCAATACATATTCCCCCATGGTTAGCTTGATATTATGGCATTTTAAAGAGAAATTTAGAGTTCCTCCATTTGCAACCATCACTTGACATTCTGGTGTTGGGTATAGGAAATACTTTAATTCCTTGGCTACCTTACAATGAATAAAATTATGGGTGTTACATGAATCAGTCAACAATAGTACCTTTTTCTTCTTGATATGTCCTTCTATCTTGAGAGTCTGAGGAGTGGTAATTCCTACAGTGCATTACACGATATGGCTGGATTCATTTCTTCCCCTTCTATGGCTGGTTCCTGGTGTATATCCTCTTCTTGTTCATTTTCTTCTTCCTCTTCACAATCTATGTAAAATAATTTCTTCTCAGCACACTTATGACCTTCAGTGTATTTTCTATCACAACTGTAGCAAAGCCCTTTTTCTCTGTTTTCTTCCAATTTTTGTGGTGTCAACCTTGTGGGTTGTGGAAATCTAGGCGTAGAAACACTTCCTTCTTTATAGAAGTGAGTGGTAGGCTTCCTTGTCGCCATAATTTTACATTCAATTTTTCTTGCCAACCTGAATGCCTTCTACAATGAATCAGGTTCCAAAACACGAACTTCATGTTGGATGTTATCCTTTAAAGTTCGTATGAAGAGATCAATCCTATGTTCCTCTAGAATATTAGTTACCCTTATATTCAAATTTTGGAATTACTCAATGTGCTCCCCCACTAAGCCCTTTTGTTTGAGATTTATCAATCAGCTAAAGAATGTGTTGCTCTTTGTATCCTCATAATGTGCTATCATTTCCTCCGTAAAAATTGACCAAGTGACAATTTTTTTACGGGAGAAAGGCCATCGATACGATACAAATGTATTCTGTTCTAAATGTAAAGTTTCAATGCGTACCTTTTGTGTGTTTTTCACGTTATGGAGATCAAAAGATTACTCCATCTGTAGTATCGATGCTACAGGATCCTTTCCATCAAACTTCCTCATCTCCATTTTTGGAATATGGTGGTTCTTCCCGCCAACATTAGAGTTTATGAAATCACGATTAACATTTACTTTTTTCTCATCATGAGTTTCTTCTACTATATTTTCACCATTATGAAACATTTCTTGTATCAACTTTGTCAAACCTTCCATGTCTTCTTTTAGATCATTCTTCAGGTTTTCCATGTTGTCTTTCATTTCATCCATCTTAGCTTCCATGCCAGCTTCCATGCCATCCATCTTAGCTTCCACACCTTTCTTAAAAACTTCCATTTCATTTTTTGTTACTCTTTGCGAGAGCGAAATTTGGTGCACTTTCTCTTGTAATTTTCATAGATCATGTTGCAATTCTTCATCTTCATGAGTCATAGTAGAGCCTTCTGAAGGATTAATGGGTGTTGAATTATTTTTACAAGGCATGTTTTAAAACCCAATACTGATATTTATTCTACAATATGCCCTTGGAATCAATTCAATTGATTCTTCAAACAAGACTTATGCAATTCAAAAAAAATACACACCTTTTTCTTGCTTTTGATAAGCTCAATATTGGAATTAGATTATCTCTGTGATTGCAGCACTTCAATATTTGAATTTTGGTACCAACATAGCCCTCTGAATTCTCTTTCGAATGCCACAGGTCTGAACTAATTTGGATTCCCCAAGGCAAAGTTCTGTCCAATCTCCCACAATGACCTAATTATGGACTGGTTCAGTAGAGTGAACTTGTACGACTTTCAACGTGTCACTCTTTTGTCGTTCGGCTCTGAAATTTATAGCCAAGAAACTACATTCCATGTCCTTGCGACAAATTGTTACGGCACTCCAATCTGATTCTCAGAGAGATAGTTATGAATATTTTCCCACGATCACCTCGTTGAGATGAAATTCGGGAGCCTGAAAAAGCACTACATTCCATAGATCATATCTCTGAAAATATTGTGAACAAAGCTTTGAAATTTTTTGACGAGTTTCCTCAGGATTTTATCTTTGCACCCTAAAAATTTCAGATTATGAACCTTCGTAGAAAAAAAATTATAGCAAAAATTCCACGATGTCCTGTTTAGAGCAGCGAAACCATAGAATCCAAAGCTCTGATAACAAATGTTGTGTAATCAGCTCCAAAAATAGAAGAAAATATATATCAACACCTTATAAATAATCCACTTCAAGGGGGAAACCTCCAATACATTACATAAATGAAAAATTCTTGGATGATAAAATTTACAAAACCTCCTTTCTATATATAGGAGTCCATGGGGCCATAATGTAATCCTAGTGGGGCCACAATGTAATCCTAGCCGACCTAAAAATAATAATTTAAGGGAACAATAATAACAATATGGGGGTTACAAGGGTACAATAATAAAAATAAGGGGGTTACACTAACAACAATAAGGGACTATACTAGTAATATAGGGACCTAACAATGCATTGCAAATTTTTAGTGACTTTGACATTGCATAGTGCAGAAATATCGTGCATATGATTCTGACAGTTCTCCATCTCTCCATTTGACTCTAAGGAACATGAGCTATCATTTTTCCAGTTTAACATCCCATCCGTGTTATGGTTGATCCAATCTTCATATTTTGTTGTCAACTTGTAGATATGGTCGACATCATCTCTTTCACGCACTAGTTTTGTATATCTCTCCCCTTCCACCAGATGCAAAGGTACTATAAATTGAGTACCATTGTTTTCAAATATGATGCTCTATGCTTCAATTTGATGATACCTCCTATATCAATGGCCCAATCTAGCCCTAGCAGCGCAGGGTAGGGGTTTGTATCACCCACAATTTGTATTACCTCAAGGTCCATGCATACCTTTACTCTAGCAATATATACCAAAACCTATGGGTCCAGTCTTCCTAGTGGAATCATCTTTTGTTGATTATACAATGCGTAGCTGAATGGTGGACCACTCTTGCTTTGGTTCGCCCATATTATTCTAGGTCTAATTAGGTATAATTTTTGCATAAGATCCCAAGTCCAAAATGGCTTGATCCATCTCGTACTCTCCAATTTGCACAGTCATGTGCATCTCCCGACCAGTTATCTTCTTGTTCTTGTAGATATTTTTTACAACCTTACTCTGAGTTCGAGGCAACTCTTTGTCCACGCATCTCTTTATCAGAGGTTGAAGGTTGTCTACTTATTTGTAGATATGCAATAGCTTGATACAGGCCTACAGGAAGGTTTTGACTTCATAATCAACCTTTTCTTCTGTGATTGACTTTGATGTGGACAGACCTGTAGAAAAAAATTCCTTCCTGGCTTCTACAAAAGTATCCCTTTTCTTTTGTAGGTTGAGTCCTTCCTTATTTTCAGAAGCCCTCCTGATCAATGGTTGTGCATCAACCTTCTTTCCCTCGCCTTCTTCGATGATGACACCACTACATGTAATTATGTTTACACTTGGATCATCATCTTGCAGCTCAGCTCGAACCATTTTTATATTCTAAGTAGGTGTCTAATGTTTCTTCTCATGCATTCTAGGAATATAAATAGGACAATATTTGAAAAGATGATCAAATTGTCTAAAATACTTGAAATAATGCCGCGCAGTGTTCAAACAGTCGTACACATAGTGTCGAGTGTCTCCATGGTTGTAGCAAATAAATTTTCCTCTTCCACGACGTGCACCTCCACCTCTCCCTCGTACCCTTCCTTTGGCTGGAAATCTAGCACGTCCAGAGGGGGGGTGGTGAAGATGGGTTGGCCTACACTCCATAGAGTTTGTAATTTTCTATCATCAAATTAAAGATGTGGAAGTGATGGTCATCATGGCCAACTGAAGAGAAGAACCTACACCATTGTTGCTTCAGTTCTGGTACATAACATCCTAATCGAGGGCAATGATTTTTTTCATGCCTTCCATCTACTTGACAATCAATGCACCATAGCGTAGGAGTACCACTCAGTCCTACAACATCCCAGGGTTGTTGTTAAGTCTCAATTTTTCCTATTTTTTGAAACCTTTCCCAGGCCTTACCTCCCCTATTTTTGAAATCCTTCCACCCCTAATTATACTTAGTTCTGATATAGTGTTTAGTTTTTTGTAAAAGGGTGTTATACCCTTAAATTATGTCAAATTAACATAATAAGTGTTGTTTTGCCTTGAACTTGAAGTATTATTTTATCTAGCTATATATTTATTGAATTACCACTCCAACTGATCTAGAAATCACGTGCAGATTTGCTTTGATTCATAACATCTCCAAAAATTCCTGAAGACGGCTTGTGCGGCCACATTTCCAGAAAAAGCTCTGGAGTTCCTGCAGATGTCGATTTCTTGTAACCGTACTGATTTCCTGCAACGAAATTAGAGGTTGATTATGTTCTACTTATTTCTAGATCAAGAGAAAAAGTGTGTTTTGTGGGGAATTTTTCGCATATGGAGGCTTTCCTATTGGCTACTTCGAACCTCCTTCACAAACAACCCAAACCTACATACTTCTTCTCATGACCACATGAGGAGGCAACTTCAACTATGTAACAAAAATTGTCTAATCCCTGTTTTCAGTCATTGATTAGACTCAACAAAAGCTAATTTTGATGATATGTACTTGTATTGTTGGCTCATAACTTATATTATTAATTTCCCTATTCGAGCCAAATATGGGCTTTCCAGACTGTATAAAATCAAATGTATTTCATATTGTAAAGGGTTTTTCGGTTGAGATTTATGCTGATAAACAATATATTAGATTTTACTTGGTTGTATAATTTCAGATTCATATAATATACTATGTTCTGTCTATTTTTATGAGAAATATCTTCAATTTTAAAAGGGGTTGTGAGTGAGGGAGGGCCCGCTTTTCTCAAAACTCATGTAGCACAATGTGTGTGTGTGTGTGTTTAATTCTTTTTTATGCAGCAATAATTCTTGTACACAACTAATGCACTCTTTCTAATGTTTCACCAACAGTTTGTTAATTGATTAAATGATTAAATTTATTACGTTAATGTGTTAATTTCGTTTGATGAAAGCTTGTATTTATGTTGTCTAAGTTGGTTTCTTGATCGTTGTAATTTGATCTTTTATCTTTTCATCGTCAATATCAGCAATACCAAGAGCTCTAGAGGGATGTTGTAGTCTACTCCATAGCCTTTGCTGCTAAGTATTGATGTAGGAAATAAACATCATTTGGTGTGTGTATGAATAGTTAATTTATGAACACTTGCAGTAATAATCCTGCATATATTTTTCATAATATCTCACAAGCTTACCTACACTGAGTTGACAATTTATGATTGGAAAATTATAAGTCTATAATATGACTCAACATTTTTGCGTCATTGCTAGGGAGGTGCTATGGGATGTTACTAAAAGTGTTTCAGTTTGATTTCGATGATTTTTTTTTTTGCAGGACTGGGGGATTCAATGTGATAAGATGAAGGGTAAAGTCAACACACCCACAGAGGTTAGAAATTTTCCAAGCCATGTCCTGATTTTTTGGTAAGTAGAGTTTTTTTTTTAATTTGTTTGTATAATGGATTAATAAGGTCCAATATTTTCAATTTTTTTTCGTGGTGGTGTGAGCACCACTTCATTTACTAAGACATTGGCCAAAAAAAGGAAGTCTGTAAGAAATAAGGTAGCAAAGAAAGAATAATCCAAATAGGATGTCTATAGTCCTTAGCGGGTTAATATTTCCACAGTAGAATCCTCTATTTGAAAATATTCTAGTGCTGCCCATATTAAATCTCCCCTTACAAGGAAGACAACATCTCTACTCAGTGATCAACCTAAAGAGGAATTACTCGTGAATCCTTTCATAGAGCCAGAGTTCCAGACCTTTGATTCTGAAGAAAATGTATCCTTCCAAGGTCCCACTGTTTCTTAGACTGATATGACTCATATTGAAGGCAATGATGATAATGAGGAGAAACTAGTCACATTTTAATTTCCTATCAGGGACACTATTGGAGCTACTAATATGAAAAACATTCGTCCCTCAGCCTTGCCTAACTTTCATGGTGCCTCTAGTGAAGACCCTGATGCCTTCATGTTTGAATTTGATGTGCTATGCAGAAGTTATGAATATTATTCCAATGCTTAGAAGTTTAAGTTATTTCCTACTACATTAAAGGATGTGGCTCTTAGGTGGTTTATGGGGTTGGGATCAAAATCCATCGCAACTTGGGGTGAAATGAAGAAGGTGTTTCTGAAAAAGTACCAAGACTATTCGAAAACTATGGATCTCAAGGAAGAAATATTTTGCATGACTCGGAAGGAAGGGGAGAGCCTTAAAAATTTGGTGGAAAGACTAAAATATAACCTACAAATATATAAGATGAATCAATTATATCAACAGACCAAGAGAACCATTTTTCTAAGGGAAATTAGATCAAAGTATCTAGAGGTCTTAAATTTAATGGGAGCAGGTGATGTATGAACTTGAGTTATGATGATGTGTGTGAGATTTGTAGAAGATATTCCAGAGGAAATTCCAAGGTTGGAGGAGGGTTAGGAGACACTTCTTTGAGGCTTGTTAAATCAATTTCCGGATTTGGAGTAACCCGAGCTAAAATGGGTAATTTATTTGAAAATTTTAAAACTAATATTCTTAGCACTTTGTCTTCCCAATTGGATGTTTTGTAGGCTAAAAAAAATCAGGAGAAATAGGATGAACTAGATAAATCATTCGCCATGCTCCGCTCCAAATTTAGGAAGAAACATCATCCAAGGGAATGCCCTGCTGACAGTATAGAGGTATGTCAAATTTGAGAAGCTAAGCACTCCACTAATCAGTGTTCTTCTCTGCATGAAATTAAAGCAGCGTATTTAGCATATCAAGGAGTTGTCAATGCACTTTATACAATGGCACATCAAAAACCGTGATAGCCATGTCCTGTAGATATGTCACAATTTCGGTTTCAATTTCCTTATGCTCAAAATCAGATGGGGAATATTCCAATGCCCTAGCAGCCTTGGCCCCCTCAACAACCTTTGCAGGGGAACTATTCTTACCCTGCTGCACAAATTTTCCCAACTCAAAATTTGTATCCTCCACAACCCACACTGCAACAAATGGTACAACCACAACAACAACTTTAATTGACAGCCCCACTAAATAAACCTCATCCCACACAGTTACCTACTCAGCCAATGTTTAACCCTAACAAAAAATCCATCCAATCTGCTCACAATATTGGATTGGTCACTTATCGCTTTTTTCCTACCTACTGTATTGCTCCACATCTACTGCAGGAATTTTTTTTCCCTATGTTACATGAATTTCCTATGTCGCTACAAGAAATTTTCATTCCTGTGTTGTAGGAATTCATAGTTCTGTTGTAGGAAATTAAGCTCAGATTGGGAAAAATGGTGACTTGACCCGAAAGAAGTGAAGAGATTGTATAGGTGTTGGAAATATTGTCATTGATGGCAAAGGAAGTGGCAAAGGAATTGGCATCTGAAATAGTAACTAGGAAGAGAGAAAAGAAACATAGCAGAGGAAAAAGGTCAGCAGAGAAGAATAGAGAAGGAGTGCAGTATCAGTCAAGGAGAAAATTGAATTCAATACGAAGGATATTTGTGTCCATGTGGAATTAATCCATGTGTGAACATATGCATGCATCCTGATGGAGGATAACTGAAATCCGTAAGAAACCCTATGAGGGGATTAATGGTGCTCTGTATGTAGTTCAAGGAACCGATGCTAATACAGTCGACTGTGTATCCAAAACTGGTAGAAAGTGGAGTTATATACATTCGTTGAATATAAGACTGAAGGTAAATTCGGATCAATGTTGGGGATTGATCTCGGAATTGTCTCTGCCTTTATTGAATTGAGCAAGTGTAATATATGAACGTGTTCTTGATGAAGGAATTGTGAATTCCTGCAACCAACACGGAACTCAGTGACTCAAACTTTCATTGGAACAACTCTTTGGAATTATGAATAGTCAGAAAGGATTTCATCAGAGTTGTATAACAGTAATCGTGGTTATATGAACTAATAATGCGGAGAAACGAATTAGCGAAAGTACACTGACGGAACCTCGAGTAGAGGGACGGAACCTTGCGAATGAACAGTGAACGTGGTTTAAGGCTAAAAGTGGTTTTTATCGCACCGCTCTCAACGGGCAAGCGATATTCAAGAGGTGGGGAGAGATTCCATAGAACGGGTGACACGCGTCCCTGTACGACTCCACAAAATCACTTATCACTACGTGCCATCCCACGTTATTGTTCGACCTAGGATGCCCAGCGAAATTGTTGAGCGTCGTTGATCTGGGAAGGGGTCATCGGACGATGTTCATTTGCTATAGATGCGCGAAGGTTACCCAAGGTACGGCGCGCCATCACGCATTATCATTTGTTCATCATCAACGAACGATAACCGTCAGATCATTTGAAGACCGAGCGATGTGCTCTTCGCCGTCAGATGGAAACGATTGTTAGCGATGGGCTCAGTTTTAAATTATATTGATTAAGTCGTCGATTATGTATGTGGGGCCGGAACCAAAGGTCTATTTAGAATCCATTTCATAAAAGCGTTGGTTATTAATATGAATTTCTATCATATATTTAATTACCAAAGGTTGTGAATAATATGTATTTATTTATCAAATTTCACGAATTCGATAAATAAAATTCCAATAAAAGAAAGAAAACCATTAGCGGCACGTTAATATTACTTAACCTTGGCTATAGTATTATTTGGCGGAGATAAAGATTACCTTTGGGACGATTCATGCATCGAAGAACGAAGATTGGGTTTTCAATTTGGATTGTTTCGACTTTTAATATGAATACCATTAGTGGTTGAGTGGTTTTCTACTCATGGTATTGATAAAGGAAAAAACTATATATGGAGAAGCATATTATGGTTCAGGGGGTGCGAGTGCAAGGGTTGTTATTAAATAAATCTCTTTAAGAGATATCTGTATATATGATGCACCTATGGATATATCTCTATAGTGATCGGCGAAAAGAAATAATGAAGACCTGATGGAAGTCTGATGAAGAAATTGAAGAAATCTGGTGGATCTGAGGGTTGAAGCCTTCTGTAAGAAAGTGGAAGTTTCCAGCCAGTAGAAGCTGGTGTTAAAATCAGGGGGTTGGAGCTCCCTTCTAGTAGTAGCTAGAGAATGAGAAAAGGTTGTAGCATTTCTGCAGATGGGTTCCTGGGTGCTGGTATAAGTCTTCGCCAGCATAAATTGTAAGAAGTTTTCTTTATTATAAATATTGAAGACTGAGATAACAGTAGTGGTGGTTTTCTCCCGAATTGGGTTTCCACCTTAAATACTGGTGTTCATATGTGTTTCTTATGATTGATGGTTTGTTTTGTTATTTCTGTTCATGCTTACTACTAAACATTTGATGAATGAGTGATGCAATGATCTAAGTAAAGACATAGTAAGATCTTTGGACATACAAATTGGATTCAGTAATGTATCATATGGTTTAAGAGAAAGGAAAAGTAAAAGTTTTTAGTCAACTCAAAATACTGATTCACCCCCCATCTTAGTATTTTTCCCAACAATTGGTATCAGAGGAAGTCCTTCTGAAAAAGCTTAACCGCTAGAAGGAAGATCAAACAAGATGAGAAATCAAGATGGAATAGCTTCTATCAGGCCTCTGCTCTTCAACGGAAGCAATTTAATCTTATGGAAAACAAGAATGAGATCCTATCTTCAGTCTCTAGGTGCAGATGTATGGGCTATTGTTGAAGCAGGATATCAATATCCAGCTACAGTACCAAAAGATCCAACGGAAAGAAAGAATTATGAAACAAATGCAAAGGTAGTTAATGCTCTATTAGGAAGTCTAACTAAATCAAAATTTTTCAAAGTTATGCAGCTGAATACAGAAAAGGCAGTATGGGACAAAATCATTCAAAGTTATGAAGTTGATGCAAAGGTAAAAAGTGCTAAACTCCAAACTCTCATAATTCAATATGAGAACCTAAAAATGCACAATGAGGAGAGCATTGCTAATTTCTTTTTACGTCTTGATGACATTGTAAATCGTATGAGAAATCTGGGAGAAAAAATAACCGAATCTACTTTGGTTGAGAAAGTTTTAATATCACTAACGATAAAATTTGAGTCAAAAGTTTCTGCTCTTGAAGAAAATCAGGATCTTCAAAATCTTACTGTGGTGTAACTTCATGGCATACTAATTGCATATTATATGAGAAGAGGAAGACCATCTGAAGAGAAGGAAGCTGTCTTTAGAGCTTCTAAAAAAGGGAAAGAAGTACAAGAGATAGAAGGATCAGGGTATATCTCAGAGGAAGATGAGGTAAATTTTGTAAAGAAACTCCAACTTGGTACAGGACGGTTCAGAGGTAAGCTTCCTTTCAAATGTTTTGCTTGTGGAAGAGTTGGTCATTATGCTGCTAAGTGTCCTCACAATGAAACACATGATGAAGGAAAGGAAGTAGCAAGAAGGAATAAGAATCGGTTTAGCATAGAAAAAGTTACTATACTCATGAAGACAGTGATGGGTTATTAGACAGTGAGGAAGAATGTGAACAAGATCTTAGACTTCTTATGGCATTTCAAAAAGAGACCAGAGAAGAAAAGGATACTTTTATGGATGCTTTAGAGGAAAAAAATTTTCTTGATGAAATCAATCAACTCAAAATATTCTTAGAAGAAACTAAAATATCCATAGAAGCTCTGAAGAACCAGCTTCAAGAAAAGGAGAAACATAATGAGAAATTAGAATGTGAAATAGTAAGTCTAAGAAATGAAATTGAGAAAGTAAAGATTTTAAATCTTAGATTTGCTAAAGGATATAAAACCTTGGATGAGATTATCAAGGTACAATTTTATCCTCTTCTAAAGACAGGTCTTGGATATATCAGAGAATCTTCTCAGGCTTCAGCACCAAATTATCTAAAAGAAGCTATAGCCAATACACAACATTCTTCCCCTCAGCAAGAGAGTAAAGAATCTCTACAGATAAGGCTTGACCATCTCAATTCAAAGAACACTAACAGGACTACCTTTCAAAGAAACACCAATCAATAGGTAAATTCAAGTAGGAGATTTCATGATCGCAGAAATTTCTTCTTCAATGGACAATGTTTATCATGTCACAATTTTGGTCATAAAGTTGTTCAATGTGTTGCATATAAAACCATCATGACAAGAGAAGCAAGAAAGAAAAGGATTGATATTGGAACAAAGAAGAATACATATAACAACTTTTCTCCTCTTCAAAATGAAGTTGAATGTACTTATTTCAATAAATTTGGTCATGAGGAATCTGAATGCAGGAGCAAAGTTCACCCAAAAGAACAGTTTCCTTCAAACTTCAAAGTGTGGAAAAATAAAGAATTACAGGTTGAAAATTGTGGCATAGCTTTATTTGAAGAAGGTGAAGAAAAGCAATGGTACATTGATAGTGGATGCTCAAAACACATGACAGGAGACAAAGATAAACTTCTTGCATATAGTGCTCTAGAAAAGGAAAAGAATGTTACATTTGGAAATGATACTCCTGCTGTCATTAAGGGAAAAGGGTCTATTTTTCTAAAAGAAAAGGTGAAAGCTAATAATGTCATGTATGTGGATGGATTAAAGCATAACCTATTAAGTGTAAGTCAAATGTGTGATCAAGGAACTGAAGTTGTCTTTAGTTCAAAAGAATGTGTGGTACGTGATCTTGATACAGGTAAAAAAATTATAAAAGGAAAACGAACTCCAAGCAACCTGTATGTATTGAAGAACTGAAAAGAACAATGTTACTTGAGTAAATATTCAGAAAACTGGGTTATGGCATAGAAGGTTGGGGCATCTGAGCTTCTCTCAAATCAACAAATCAAGCAGACTTAAAGCTATTCGTGATCTTCCCAATATTACTCTACCTGAAAATATCATATGCAAATCTTGCCAATTCGGTAAGCAAACCAGGGTAAAATTTAATGCCAAGGAAGGATCATCAAGTAAGCCTCTTGAACTCATTCATACTGACATATGTGGACCTATGAGGAAAAATTCACCATGTGGTGAAGAATACTATATCTTATTCATTGATGATTTCTCTAGAATGTGTTGGATTGGGCTGCTTAAACACAAAGATGAAGCATTTGAGAAATTTCAGATCTTCAAAATACTGGTTGAAAATGAATTAGATCTAAAAATCAAGTGTCTTAGATCTGATCGAGGAGGAGAATATACATCCAATTAATTCCTTGAATTTTGTGAACAACATGGCATAAAAAGACAATTTTCTGTAGCTGGCACTCCACAACAAAATGGCGTTGCAGAAAGAATGAACAGAACAGTTCAACAAATGGCTAGAGCTATGCTTGGTGATTCCGGAACACCTGACACATTTTGGGGAGAAGTAGCACATACAGTAGTAAATATTCTTAACAAGGCACATGTTCGTGTAAATAGTGATAAAACTCCATATGAGCTCTGGTATGGTAATTCTCCCACTATAAAGCATTTTAGAATTTTTGGAAGCAAATGTTTTATCAAAAATAATGGTGAAAAACTTGGCAAGTTTGAACCCAGAGCAGATGAAGGAATATTTCTTGGTTACTCCTCTAGGACTAGGGAATATAAATGTTACAATAAAAGACTTCGGAAGATTGTTGAATGTATAGATGTTGTTATTGATGAGTCTCCAGCAGCTCCAAAAGAAGAAAAAAAAACAACAAATGAAGACGATGATGATGACATATATCCTTCTACATCAAATAGTAATAATACAAAAAGTGAACCTAGTGAAGAACCCGAAGATGATTTGTCTGAAAAGGCTCCATCCAGATATGTTCAAAAGAATCATCCATAATCTCAAATTTTGGGAGAAAAGGGATCAGGTGTACAAACAAGAAGGACTCTTGTGGGATCTTCTAGCTATCTGGCATTTCTATCCACTATTGAACCACAAAATGTCAATCAAGCCAACAAAGATGAATGTTGGATTCAAGCCATGAATGAAGAGCTTGATCAAATTGAAAAGAATCACACTTGGGAATTAGTACCAAGACCTCATGACAAAAATGTCATTGGAACTAAATGGATATTCAAAAATAAGTTAAATGAGAATGGGGATGTTATAAGAAATAAAGCCAGACTTGTTTGCAAGGGGTATGCTCAACAAGAAGGTATAGAATTTGAAGAAACTTTTGCCCCTGTAGCTAGACTTGAAGCCATAAGAATGTTTCTTTCTTTTTCAAGCTTCCAACAAATCAAATTTTATCAAATGGATGTTAAATCTTCTTTTCTCAATGGTGATATAGAAGAAGAAGTTTATATAGAACAACCTGAAGGATCCATTTTGGGAAATGATGAAAATCTTGTTTGTAGACTTAAAAAGGCTATATATGGTCTCAAACAAGCTCCAAGGGCGTGGTACTATCGTCTTGACAAACATCTTCATCAACAAGGATTTTCTAAGGGGTCTGCTGACAACAACTTATACATAAAAACTCAAAATGATAAACTACTGATTGTGGTTGTATATGTTGATGACATAATTTTCGGAAGTAATGAAGAGTCTCTGAGTCAGAAATTTTCTTCGGATATGTAGCAAGAATTTGAAATGTCTTTACTTGGAGAACTAACATTCTTTCTTAGCCTACAAGTGCAACAGACAACAGATGGCATATTCTTATCACAAGCAAAATATCTTAAGCAAATCTTGAAGAAGTATGGCATGGAAGATTGCAAACCTGTAAGTACACCAATGATAACCGGATGTAATCTTAGTTCTAATGATAATTTCCCCACGGTGAATCAACCAGAATACAAATCTATGGTAGGAAGCCTACTTTATCTCACTGGGACAAGACCAGACATTATGCATGCAGTTGGGATTGTTGGACGATTCCAAGATAATCCAAAAGAGTCTCACCTTCAGGCTGTGAAAATAATATTCAAATATCTACAAGGAACTCAAGGCTTTGGACTATGGTATCCAACGAATTTTGATCTTACTCTTCATGCTTATACTGATGCAGATTGGGCTGGAAATGTTGATGATCAGAAAAGCACTAGTGGTGGTGCATTCTATATGGGGCCTCGGTTAGTATCTTGGTTTAGAAAGAAGAAAAACTCTATTTCCTTGTCTACAACAAAACCAGAATATGTGGCTGCTGCATCATGTTGCACTCAACTTCTTTGGATGATGCAAACCTTACAAGACTTTCAAATCAAATGTTCACCTCCTATCTCCATTATGTGTGACAATAAAAGTGCCATCAGTATCTAAAAGAATCTTGTTATGCATTCCAAGACCAAGCACATTCCCATAAAATATCACTTCTTACATGAACAAGTGCTTGAACAAAAAGTGAAATTGGAGTATGTTCCCTCCAAAGAACAAGTTGCTGATATATTTACCAAACCTCTACCCAGGGAAGCATTCGAATATCTCAGACAGAAACTAGGAGTAGTCTCTGCCATGCAAAAGATCAGATCTACTTAAATACAAAATATTAAATTGGTTGTGAGGTGTTTTTGGGCATCTCTGAATGCACAGGCTAAGGGGGAGCATTGGTTGTATGAAAAGGATGCATTGTTGGCAATTATAAGTCATTTCGTTATATTATGTTTGAAGATGCAGCATGATCTCAGGGGGAGCATGGTATTGTTGGTTCAAAGGATCTTGATCAACTCTTTGCCATTGATGTCAAAGGGGGAGGAAAAGAAACAAAGGGCTTCTATAAGAAAATCATAGGAAAAGTATTTCCATCAATGCCAAAGGGGGAGATTGTTGGAAATATTTTAATTGATGGCAAAGGAAGTGGCAAAGGAATTGGCATCTGAAACAGTAACTAGGAACAGAGAAAAGAAACATAGCAGAGGACAAAGGTCAGCAGAGAAGAACAGAGAAAGAGTGCAATATCAGTCAAGGAGAAAATTGAATTCAGTAGGAAGGATATTTGTGTCCATGTGGAATTAATCCATGTGTGAACATATGCATGCACCTTGATGGAGGATAATTGAAATCGATAAGAAACCCTATGAGGGGATTAAGGGTGCTCTGTATGTAGTTCAAGGAACCGATGCTAATACGGTCGACTGTGTATCCCAAACTAGTAGACAGTGGAATTATATACATTCATTGAATATAATACTGAAGGTAAATTCGGATCAATGTTGGGGATTGATCTCGGAATTATCTGTGCCTTTATTGAAATGAGAAAGTGTAATATATGAACGTGTTCTTGATGAAGGAATTGTGAATTCCTGCAACCAACACGGAACTCGGTGACTCGGACTTTCATTGGAACAACTCTTTGGAATTACGAATAGTCTGAAAGGATTTCATTGGAGCTATATAAAATTAATCGTGGTTATATGAACTGCTAACACGAAGAAATGAATTAGCGAAAGTACGCTGACGAAACCTGGAGTAGAGGGGTGGAACCTTGCGAATGAACAATGAACGCGGTTTAAGGCTGGAAGTGGTTTTTATCACACCGCTCTCAACGGGCAAGCGGTATTCAAGAGGTGGGGAGCGATTCCATAGAATGGGTGACACGCATCCCTGTACGACTCCACAAAACCACTTATCACTGCATGCCATCCTGCGTTCTTGTTCGACCC
Source organism: Pinus albicaulis (assembly GCA_034641835.2). Classification (NCBI taxonomy): domain Eukaryota; kingdom Viridiplantae; phylum Streptophyta; class Pinopsida; order Pinales; family Pinaceae; genus Pinus; species Pinus albicaulis. Next base: position 329,916,057 of record CM076577.1, on the reverse strand, counting down.
AGGATGCCCAGCGAAATTGTTGAGCATCGTTGATCTGGGAAGGGGTCATCAGACGATGTTCATTTGCTATAGATGCGCGAAGGTTACCCAAGGTACGGCGCACCATTGTGTGTTATCATCCGTGCATCATCAACGAATGATAACCGTCGGATCATCTGAAGACCGAGCGATGTGCTCTTCGACGTCAGATGGAAACGATCATTAGCGATGGGCCCGGTTTTAAATTATATTGATTAAGTCGTCGATTATGTATGTGGGGCCGGAACCAAAGGTCTATTTAAAAGCCATTTGATAAAAGCATTGGTTATTAATATAAAGTTCTATCATATATTTAATTACCAAAGGTTGTGAATAATATTTATTTATTTATCAAATTCCAGGAATTCGATAAATAAAATTCCAATAAAAGAGATAAAACCATCAGTTGCACGTTAATATTACTTAACCTTGGCTATAGTATTATTTGGCGGAGATAAATATTACCTTTGGGACGATTCGTGCATGGAAGAATGAAGATTGGGATTTCAATTTGGATTGGTTTGACTTTTAATATGAATACCATTTGTGGTTGAGTGGTTTTCTACTCATGGTATTGATAAAGGCGAAAACTATATAAGGAGAAGCGTATTATGGTTCAGGGGGTGCGAGTGCAAGGGTTGTTATTAAATAAATCTATTTAAGAGATATCTGTATATATGATGCACCTATGGATATATCTCTATAATGATCAGCGAAAAGAAATAATGAAGACCTGATGGAAGTCTGATGAAGAAATTGAAGAAATCTGGTGGATCTGAGGGTTGAAGCCTTATGTATGAAAGTGGAAGTTTCCAGCCAGTAGAAGCTGGTGTTAAAATCAGGGGGTTGGAGCTCCCTTCCAGTAGTAGCTGGAGAACGAGAAAAGGTTGTAGCTTTTCTGTAGGTGGGTGCCTGGGTGCTGGTATAAGTCTGCACCAGCATAAATTGTAAGAAGTTTTCTTTATAATAAATATTGAAGAATGAGATAAGAGTAGCGGTGGTTTTCTCCCGAATTAGGTTTCCACCTTAAATATTGGTGTTCATATGTGTTGCTTATGATTGATGGTTTGTTCTGTTATTTCTATTCATGCTCACTACTAAACATCTGATGAATGAATGATGCGATGATCTAAGTAAATACATAGTAAGATCTCTGGACATACAAGTTGGATTCAGTAATGTAGCATATGGTTTAAGAGAAAGGAAAAGTAAAAAATTTCAGTCAGCTCAAAATACTGATTCACCCCCCCCCCTCATTATTTTTCCCAATAAGAGGAAGATACCCTCAAAATACCTGAAGACAAAACTACACCTGAACCAAAAAAACCATCTCCCTCAAGGCCACAAGAATCTTCCTCATCCCATACCGTCTAACCTCCTTTTCCAGAGAGGATGGAAATGTAAATAAAAAAAAATAGCCCGAGTTTGATCTTGTGTCTGAACTCAGAAATATGTGCATTAAGATTGCATTACTGCAAGAAATAAAGGACATCCCAATATATGCCAAAGAAATGAAGGAACTATGTACAAGAAACTAGGGAGACAAAATAAAGAACCCTCCACAATTCAAGTAGGTGGAAATCTTGCAATTTTAATGTCCACTGAATTTGTTACTGAAATAATTGCAGACTCGGGAATCCCCTTGGTTATTATCTTTATCAATGGGTATACCATAAAGAAAAATTTGATTGATTTGGGAGTAGCCATTAATGTGATGACTATGGTGACGTTATTTCATATATGATCCTTTGACTTATTACCAAACCCTACCATGTTAGAATTAGCAGATATGTCTAAGGTAAAGCCAGAGGGGGTATTAGAAGGAATTTCCATATCATTGGATTCTTAGGAGTACTCTTTAGGCTTTTATGTTCTTCAATCTAAAACCAACTTGGGAGGGCATCCATTGATCTTGGGAAGGTTGTGGTTAGCCATGGCTGATGCCTACATAGGGTGTAGATCTGGAAACATGACCATCACTTATCGGTTTGAAACAAAGCACATCAATTTGTATCACCCCGCTAAACCCCTCTTGAGATCAAATAATACACACTAGGTTGAAGAAAAAGAGCATGATTCAGAGTGTACCCAACCAATTTTAACAATATCCCAAGCCATGAGTCTTAAGGAAAATTACGAGGAAAATATGATAAATTTTTGTATCTTTAATCATGATTTTCTGTAGCATTTAGAAAAATAGTCTAGTCATAATTTAGATATCACTACCGATTTGCAGACTTTTTATGAGCATAGTACAGCTTTTGAATTACATTTAGCCCACTTAGCTTCATCTCCTACATATCCAATGACTGAATGGGGGAGTAAGGTACTATAATTTTTTCCTGAAAAATATTTAAACATTAATTATGCCTTAAATCATGAACAAGAAAAAAAAATATTCAAATATTAAAAAAAAATTCAGATACATTTACATGGGAATATATAGATATCAGGGGCACTCACCTAGACACATGCATTCATCATATTTATATAGAAGGAAATGCTAGGCCTATGAGAGAACCACAAAGGAGTATGAACCCCACTTTAAGGGAAATTTTAAAAGATGGATTGGAGAAATTGTTGAATGTAGGGTTCATGTATCCTATCTCAGATAGCCAGTGGGTATCCCCACTAGTTATTGTCCCCAAGAAGAATGGTAAACATAAAGTGTGTGTAGATTACAGGGAACTAAACAAATCTACATTAAAAGACCATTTCCCTTTACCGTTTATAGACCAAGTACTAGACACTCTAGCAAGGAAAATGTATTTTTCCTTCCTAGATGGGTTTAGCAGATACAATCAAATTAGGTTAGCTCCAAAGGATCAAGAAAAGACAACATTTACATGTCCCTAGAGTAGCTATGCATATAAAGTATTACCATTTGGTCTATGCAACACACCAACCACATTTGAACGGGTGATCCTTGGTATTTTCTCTGATCTTTTGCATGATTGCGTGGAAGTTTATATGGATGATTTTACAGTCATGGGTGATACTTTTGAAGAGGCTTTACATAATATTGAATTTTTTTGCAGAGATGTAGAGAAACTAATGTTTCATTATGTAATGAAATTTTTTTTATGATTATGACTGAAAGTATTGTTTTGGGTCATCATGTTTCTATTGCAAGAATTAATGTTGATCTGGAAAAAATTGAAGTTATTGTAGAGCTACCCCCACCAACCAGTCAAAAGGGAGTGTGAACTTTTCTTGTACATGTAGGTTAATAAAGAAGGTTTGTTGAAAACTTTACAAAGGTAGCCTCTCCATTATTCAAATTATTAACCAAAGAATATGAATTTCATTGAAATGATGAGTGTCATGTTGAATTTTATAAACTCAAGGAAAATCTCTCTTTAGCACCTGTCTTGAGAGGCCCAAATTGGAATTTTCCCTTCCGTATTTCCACTGATGCCTTTGATTCATTCAGAGGAGCAGTACTGACTCAAAAGGAGTATCTTGTAACCCATGCTATATATTTTGTTAGTAAAAACTTAACTCTTGTAGAACTGAATTATACAGTAACTAAAAAATAATTCCTTGTTGTGATTTATGCTATTAAAAATTTTAGACATTACATCATGGGTTGTGAATTTTTTTTGCACATGGATCATCATGTTATTCTTTATCTCACGAATAAACGAGTCACTAATGGTAGAATTACTAGGTGGTTTTTGCTGCTGTGGAAATATGACATCACGTTATTGGATAGGCCAGGAAATGAAAATCAAGTAGCTGATTTCTTGTCTAAGCTTAACCATGCAGGTGAGGATGTTCCTGTTAATGAGAACTTTCCAGATGAAAAATTGTTTTCCATCTCTGTTAAAATGCCTTGGTTTGTAGACAGGTATAATTACCTTCCTACAGGAAATTTTCCACCTTACTTTTCATCGAATTAGAAAAATATAATTACTATAATAAGTGTTGATTACTCTTGGATCATGGGAGTTATCTTTTTCATAGGACCTGATTTGATTATTCACAAGTGTGTCAGAGAAGATGAGATCTATGACATCTTGAGAGACTATCATCATGAACCTTGTGGAGGACACTTTACAGAGAAGTGGGGAGCTTATAAGATTCTTCGCTTAGGTTATTATTGGCCAAGTCTTTTCAAAGAAGCAAAGGAGTATGTTTGAAAGTGTGATAGATTCCAGAGAATGGGGCATATTGTACAATCATACGAGATGCCTTTGAAGCCATGATTTTTCATAGAACCCTTCGAGAGGCGGGCCCTTAATTTTTTAGGTCCCATCAATCCTATGTCCAAAGGTAATAAGAATATCTTTGTTCTTACTAATTATGTTACAAAGTGGGAGGACGCAAGAGCACTACCTAGAGAAACGGAGAAAGAAGTGGTAGATTTTCTTTTTTCTGATATTTTTGTGAGATTTGGAGTACCTAGGGAAATAGTTACTAATTAAGGTACTCTATTTGTGTCTAAGCTTATACATGGAATTGTGACAAAATATTATATTACCCACTAGAATTCCACCCCTTATCATCCATAGGCCAATGGCTAGGTGGAATCAACCAATAAGGTGCTGGTGACAATCCTTACCAAGGCAGTGCCATTACACAAGAAGGATTGGTTTGACCGACTTCTTGAGGCATTGCGGGCTTACAAGATCACATGGACAGTTACCACTGGATTTTCTTTGTATGAATTAATGTATGGAAAACAAGTTTTGTTGCCCAATCAATTTCAGATCATAAACTTAAAGATGGAAGAAGATTTTGGTATAGACCTTGATGAAGCACAACAACAGAGAATGTTGCAACTCAATGAGTTGGATGACATCAGACATGATACTTTTAAACATACTGAATTGATCCAACAACAAAGAGATAAATGGCATGAATGATACATCAAAAAGAATAAATTAAAAGAGGGAGACTAGACATTGTTGTATGATTCAAAATTTAAGAACTTTAAAGGGAAAGTCAACACACATTGACTAGGCCCCTATGAGATCGGGAAATATTTTGATAATGGATTTGTTCAGATTAAAATTATTTGATGATGGGAATGTTACCTTCTTGGTGAATGGGTACAGACTAAATATATATCAGAAACCCCAATCTAAGGAGGAATTTGTGGAAGAAATTCTAAAGAAGAAAGAGTTGGAGATGGTAAGGAAAGGGATTATTCCTTCTACTATCTCTTCCTGACATTCCTGTTGATACAATGAGCTCACTTTGTTCTATTTCATGCTATGTAAACCATGAGAGGAATGTATATTGGGTATATTTTTATTCCTTTTTCTAGGCCCGATGGACTAATTACGAAAAAGGAGCCCCTTGGAGTCTTCTTTTTCAGTATTTCAGACTCTCTAAAATTGAAAAATGGCAAGCATGGACTTCCCTGGTGTCATTAAAAACACAGGTCAATAGATCCTCTGGGATCCTCTTAATAAAATTTTCTTTTTAGTTAATCTATGGATTGCTCGTGTTGAACTGATGTGGGATTTCTCAATGCCCTCCTCCCAACAATATTGTCCCATCGACATCGACAATTTATCTGGGTGCAGGATTAGAGCCTTGTAATGCCTTGAAGATTGTATTCACTAATGAGAGGGTATCTCGCCAGCAACAATGGAAAATCATTATGTACCCTTTATTATTGGATCCTACAGGGGGTTCGACAACAGCTCATAAACTCACACCTGATAGGATGCATCACGGTACCTTGGTCCTCACTCCCATTAATGGTGATTGGCCTCGCATTGGTTAACAGTTGACCTTAATGGCTGCTAATCCAATGAGATCATTTCACATTCGACATCAACACCTTCATCCATGTGCAATGGATTGTACATAAATAGTGGAGAGAATAGTTTCTTGTAGAAGGTCCAACAAAGATAGTTTCAATTCCTGTAGAATTTTCAACAGTTACTTCAATTCCTGCAGAAGGTTCGACATTACACAGTTCCAATTCTTGCATAATCTTCAACAGTTACTTCAATTCTTGTTGAATGTTCAACAACCACATTTTAATTCCTATATAAAATTTGACAGGAATAGTTCCATTTCCTGCAGCACCCCTTGATTTCTTGAAAGATAAAATTAAAGATATAACATAAGTTTAAATCATTTGATATAGTAATGACAGTCATAATTGATCAAAGTCATGAATTATGTGATCATGTGTCTGATGTAATGTTAGTAAGTTATCATTGCAAGGAAAAGCAACGTCATCAAAGGAATAGACTATTGAAGGTAGGCTCGGGGAGATACAACCAGTGATACGATGCTTAAGGTAAGGTATAATGACACTTTATTTTTTATTTTTTAAATTGCATGATTAGGCTATGGTAGCCCTTGCAAAAAATCACAGCTATAAGTCATTGCAGCGTAAATTTAGGGACCTGTTATCATGATTATGACATCATGATGGTTGTATTTCCGAGGTCTGTCATGCAGGTATGATCATGATGGAAATCATGATCATGACTTGCCTTTCGAAAATCACTGTGCTTTTCGATCTTTCCCATTTAATCCCTTTCTTTGTCAAGAAATCTGTTTCAAATGTCTCAGTCTGTATTCCCATAAACTTTGTTCATTATTTTCTGTCTTCTACATTCCTGTGAACCACACTCACTTTGTCCCTTCCTTCCTCATCCGCTTGGTCCATTTCCTCCTTTACCATGTCCAAACTATGAGCCCCTGCTCAATTTGAGTCATAGAGCCTCACACTGCTGGAAGCCGACCCTCGCAGCAAAGCAAGGCTGGTTGCCCTTCTTTCAGAATTTCAGTGGCCATAACTCCAAAGTGACGAATTTGTTTTCCTTGAAACTAAATGGCAATAAAGCGTAGGTTGGAAATTTTTGGTTTAGGTTATCATAGGACTTGGTGGTATGGGCATGTAGAACTCCACAAGATGGGGAAAGATGGTTTAATAATCGATGCTTCAATAAGGGAATTTGCGCCTCTTTCCTTCAAAAGTATCATTCAAACCATGACTGGAGCAAGGGGATTCCACAATATTTTTTGAGAATTAAGCATCATCACGTACTGTTCTTCCTGTAGAAGTATATAACGTGCGAAGGTTGCTTTGGCCTCACATTTCTATTTCGCATTCAGCTTCTCGAACAATTTTGAGATAAGCCCCTAAATTTTCCGTACTATTTGAAGATATCTTTGAAAAATATGTCCATAGCTGCAAAAGATAGAGTCACCAATATATAGGAGAACCACTACCACCATGGGCTGGTGAAAATCATCTTGATGGAGATCCTACAAAAAATGAAGAAGACATGGGAGGAATTTCTGGATGAGAACCATTTTGTAGAAGACGAAGACTCTAACTCCTCAAGGCTCAAGGAGGAAAATCCAGTAGAGAAGCCTAAGAATAAGTCATAGACCCGTGGACCGCAATTAAAAGAGGATTATGCGGATGAAGAAGTGATGGCAATTGGGGAAACCTCTATAAAAGATTACCGTCAAAAGGGACCTTCCACCCCCGCTAAAATATTTACAAGGATTCAGGCTGCTAAGCTAGCTATTAAGAACACGATGAAAGGGGGAACACCACCCAAAAATTATGATACAAATAAAGGAAAGTCCCATGGTCTGGCCAAGGGAAAGGAGAAGGTGGAACTGACCACATTGATTGAAAGGGACACTATGTCCTTCTAGGATCCTTCGTTGCAAGAAAACAGAAATGAGACCATGGAAGAGCAGCAAATGCAGGTGGACCTTGGTGTGCCCCAATATTCCCAAGGACATCATGAGGGTCAAGTAACTCCCTAGAGGAAGCGGTATCGAGAGGCACTCGAAGGGACCATTAAAGATCTCGCTATTTCAAGGAAAGCCTTAATGAAGGAAACCGAGGCCTTGAAGGTGAACAACCTCAGAATGCAGAAAGAGCATGAGGAGTGGCATGAGAAAGCGACCCACATTATGAAAAATAAGCAGGATCAGATAGACCATTTTAAGAAGAAAAACGAAATATATTGGGGTCAGATTCAGGTGGAGTCTAGTTGGGCCAATTGGATCATCTAGCTACAGTAGCTGTAGCCTAGGAGAAAAATTGACTCTTTTTTTTGGAGGATACCATATGTTTTCTTGCATAGGGACATGGAATAATTTTTGGTGTGGGGGAGATGTTAAGTCTCAATTTTGCCCATTTTTTGACACCTTTCACAGGCCTTACCCCCACTATTTTTGAACTCCTTCCACCCCTAATTATGCTTAGTTTAGCTATATTGTTTAGTTTTGGCTAAAAGGGTGTTATAATATTAACGTATGTCAAAATTAACATAATAAGTTTCATTTTGCCTTGAAATTGAAGTATTATTTGATATAGTTGTATCTTTATTGAATTACCACTCCAACTGATCTAGAGCTAATGTGCAGATTTTCTTTGATTTGAATAGCTCCACAAATTCCTGAAGGCGGCTCATGTTGACACATTTCCTACAGAAGCTTCGAAATTCCTGCGGACGTCGATTTCCTACAACCGTCCATATTTTCTGCATTGAAATCGGTGGTTCACTATGTCATACTTATTTCCAAATAAAGCAATAACATGGGTTTTATGGGAAATTTGTCACATATGGAGGTTGTCCTATTGGATGCTTCAAACCTCCTTCTGAAACAACCCAAACCTACAGAATTCTCTCGTGACCACATGAGGAGGCAGCTTCAGCTATGTAACGAAAATCAGCTAATCCATGCTTTCAGTCATGGATTAGACTTAACAAAAGCTAATTTTGATGATCTGGACCTGTATTGTTGGTTGATAGCTTATATTATTAATTTTCCTTATTCAAGCCAAATATAGGCTTTTGAGACTCTATTAGATCAGATGTATTTCATATTGTAAAGGGTTATTGGGTTGGGATTTATTCTGATGAGGAATATATCATATTGTACTTGGATGTACACCTTCAGATTAATATTATATCTTATGTTCTGTCTACTTTTTTGAGAAATCTCTGCAATTTTTGGAGGGTTGTGAGTGAGGGAGGTCCCCCTTTGCCCAAAAATTCTGTAGCGCAATGTGTGTGTGTGTTTAATTTTTTTATGCAGCTTTAATTCTTTTACATAGCTATTGCACTCTTTCTAAATTTTTAGTAGCAAATTTTTAATTGATTAAATGATTATATTTCTTATGTTAATGTGTTAATTTCATTTGATCAAATCTTGGATTTATAGTGTTCAAGTTGGTTTCTTGGTTGTTTTAATTTGATATTTTATATTTTTATGCTCAATATCAGCAATACCGAGAGTTGTAGAGGGATTTTGTAGTCCATTCCATAGCCTTTGATGCTAAGTATTGATGCAGGAAAGAGGAATTAGTTGGTGTGTGTATGAATAGTTAATTTATGAAAACTTGTAGTAATAAGCCTGCATATATTTTGCAAAATATCTCACAAGCTTACCTACCCTAGGGTGACAATTTATGATTTGCAAATTACAAGTGTATAATTTGACACAGCAGTCGTAATGGATTTGGTCCTCCCCCTTGCATGTAATCTTGACGAAAGGTACACTGATATTTTGTGTGACCAGAACCCTTGCAATGTATACACCAGAAATATGTATCAACTTCTTTCCCTCTATCTCTACGTAGGTTTTGAATTTCCAAGTGTGTTTTTTATAATTGAATTTGGATTTATAACGTTTCAAATTGGTCACCAGTTAGGGGCGCAACCTCCACCTTAGAGATCCTCTGCTTGAGAATCAATTTTTTGCTGATTCATAAGGTCATGCAAGTATGGCAGGAGCACGGAAATAAACCATTATTTATACATCTTATCATTATAGATAAATCCTCCATCACTGATGGTGCACTTCAATCATTGATTAGCTTCCCAGACATATTGATTTGATTCTTCTTAGATATCTTCCATCTTTGTTACACATTGTGAGTAGGACTTTGGCTTTATGAACTACTACTTTAAGGCCTTCTTGATTTCATTGACAGTAGCATCAGCCTTCGAAGCTAGATATCACATAAACCAGTCCAGCGCGTGACCTTACAATGCCATGGCTAGCTGCGTCGTCTTAAAAACATCAATATTGACATTATGCATAGTCCATACTACGTCTGCAACAAACCATTGTATGTCCATGTCTTCATTTCCCACACCCTTGAAGGTAGGTAGCTTCATATGCACATCCATATCACCTCCTGTTGGTGGTGGAGGTGGGGTAGGAGATGACATACCCCTATGCGAGTTTGACAATGGAGTAGCTAGAGGGATACCCTTGGTGTGTGTATCCTCACTACTCTCGGTATCACTATTAGGCGGGTTCCTCCGAGGGTTGTATACAGATTTTTCTGTTTTATGGTTATCCCAAAAGTACTTTCCGCTGCGCGTAGTGCTTTCAACTTTGTTTGGGGTCATTCACTCAGTGTGACTGTACATAACACCCTTTTCACACAATAGCATCTTAATCAGCAAAGGTAGAGAGCGTATAAAATTACTGGTCAATCATTTGACGAACCTCATTTCATCTTTAGAATATGAAACAAACTCATCTACTACAAATTTTGTTACAAACCCACCTAGAATTTTGTCAACCCAATGGTCTATAGTGCAGGTGATGGAGTCATTAGTTTTTTCTAACTATTGGATCAACTCAGGCGTCCAATGGGTGATCTTATCTTCCTTCCAACAAGTCTAAAACTCTGCTAACCTTAAAAACCACTCCTGCAATTTATGTGCAAAGGTAAAAAGGAAGATTTTGTGAACCTATGTGAAAATATACCTATTTTCCTACTCTTTTGTAGACAAGTTCTTACCTTTCTTCTCCTTGATGGAGAGTTCACGTATCTTTTGTTCAAACCAATATTCTAATTCATTCTTTGATGGCTGCCACATCACCTAATGTCTCTCAAAATGATCCTGGTCCCAGCAATGGAACCATTTTTTGGCTTGAGGGTCCTGACCCAGGTTCAGATTTAGCATGTAACCAAATAAACCTCTTACTTTTCAACCTTTCAGAAATGAACTTCTTGCATAGGGAAAATTCTCACCTGAAGAAGTATGGGGGGTGCTGGAAGTAGGTTTGCACATGCTGAGAGAGAATTAAATGAAGTGGGCACCTTCAGATTTTCTTGAACTCACAGACTGACTTGCGCACAAAAATCCCTAACCAGAAACCCTAGGTTGATTAACACAGATTATTCCAGTGCATGCACCCAGATAAAAGTTCCACAATTCCTTTAACATTCCTAACAATGTAATATTTAGCCTTTAGAGAGCTAGATGTGTTAAACTAACATTCATATCATATGTAAGCACTCGAACGTAACCGATCCAATCATAGATAATATAGGTCATAAACATGAACATAAACCATATGCGGAAATATATCGCTGAAACAGATAACAGATGCATGCAATACTCAGAGTTTTCCAACACTTCTTTAGTAATTAAAATTTTGCAAAACCCTTTACAATCCTTCAGATTCACCCGCACACACACCGAGCGGTGTCCGCATACAACTGGACTAATGTCTCCGCACAGACATCCAGCAAGAGCCTTTTAGACACATACACTTACTTATATTCGACTCAAAGTTGAGAACATACATACGCTTTTAAAAACTATCTTATCTGACTCGATATAAACTTCTATTTATACCTTACCATTCGCTCATCCTAATGTCCACAAACCGTGGTTTGAGACTCCTAGATTTACCCTTTAGCACATTACAACTCATGAAGGGACTTTGAACTACCCCAAAGCCCCTTCACCTATGCATTTCGTAGCGCAAACAGCTCAATAATACAAAATATACTTATAAATTACTCAAAAATTCGGTCCTAAGAGACTTTACTCCAACACATTCCCTTGAAATTAGATACTGTAGGCTCTTTTATGTATTTTGAGAATATTATTTTCCTCTCCTTATCATGTTGTTTGAGAGGCTTCTTTGGGTTGGGTTTGTGCCTAATCCGTTGTTTATTTTTTTTTCATATTGCAACATTATTTACACTAGTTCAACATTATATTTGAATAGCATATGACATCACAAATCATGCGCAATTTACTCATCCACTAAAAAAAAAATTTAACACACATACACACCCTTACAAAATTTGAACTTGGTTTACACCACTAAGACACAACTTTAGATACCACACTTAATACTCTCGCACACAGATATTAATACAACTTATGTATTTGGGGCAGAGAATCTATGTAGTGAGGTGTAGGATCGGTGGGATGGGATTTAAATAACACCCATTGTTCATTTACATTAATAAATAAATTTTTACCTTCTAGGGAGCCTAAAATTCGTCACCATCTCATGGTCAAAGCTAGAGTGTGTCAGAAACTTGATTCAAAGGGGTTTAGGCTAGGTCATCGTAAGAGAAGTTCTCCTTGGGGATACCCAACCTGTGGTAGGGAATTTCGTGCATTGAATTATCACCAATAATCTCAAGATTTGACAATCCCCATGGGACGAAGGTAACCATAGTCACCAGTCTCAGGAAAATACCTTATAGGTATAGCTAAGGGTATCCATTTTCTATTTACCCCACATTTCTCTAGAGAGCTCTTCTTGTGGGGATGGGTATATTTCATGTAATAAGTTCTTTGGAAGGCCATATAAAATAGTATATTTAGGATTGTTTGATGAATTAGATCACATTGAGGCTAGAGGTCATTTTATTTTATAGGACAATTTTTCTTATATTAGAGTAGCATCATTATACAGTTTGTTTATAGTTGGCACGAATTTACTAGGTGTTTACTTGTTATTTGTTACTATTATTTTCCTATTACCATTTATTCCTTTAGTGTTATCTTTGTCTGGACATCATTGCGCCACCTACGTGTTGGTCACGGAAAATTTGAGGTACTCATCCTCAGTTTCCGTTATGACGTAATACTCGCCACCCACAACACCCCGCCCCCCCCACCCCCCCACCCCCCTTCAAGTGTGAGTTCATCCTCCTAGTCCTCCATCAAGTCCTTTTGACTTTGAGTCTACTGATTCCTTTGATTCCACATATTATCAACCTCATATCGCCACCATGTCAGGCACCAATGTAGGTGCGGGAAACCAAGATGGTACCTCAGGTCCTACCCCAGGTAATACCACTAGTGGAACCTCAAATGGTATGGCTAGTCCCACTCCATTACTATTATTTATGGATTGATTGAATCTCCCAGACTTTAATTAGATTATCAATGATCCCCTTCTCGATGACCTAAGTCTCCCAGTTATTCGTACTAAACTTCCCTCAAACATTACTAAGTTTGAGGGAATTCCTTCAGAAGAACCCACTAATCATGTTCAATCATTTCACACATGGTGTTCCTGTAATTGCATTACCGATCACTCCATTCATCTTGATTTATTCCAACTCACACTTACTAGAGCTACCGATAAGTAGTATATTGACAAACCTCCTGCCACGCATTCCAATTTTGCGACTCTCACCAAATATTTCTTATCATATTTCCTATTACCTCTCCATTACAACACCGAGACCGAACTCTTCACTTCATTTTGTCAAGCTTATGCCACCCATCATTATGACCATGTCCAAGAAGGGTGCAGATGGAGGATCTCATGTAGGGCTCCTAGTTTTGAAGACTTTTTCTATATGGATTGGTTCCTTAGATCGATTTTGGCCCCCACAAGTAATGATGTTGCATTGCACTTCCCTCAGACAAAGGAAGAACCTCTCCAAATACCCTTGAATTATGACTATATCTATGCTATATTAGGTTATCATTATAGCTTTCTCCATGATTTGCCTCGGCCCAGTGTTGCTAATGCACCTGGGGCATATCATGCTACTGATGGTATTTTTGGATCTTTTTCACATCCTTATCAACAATGATATGCTCTCCCTTAGCTGATTTACATTAAAACGCAAGGGGGGACTAGTGCCTCCTAAAATTATCCCCCTCCCCTAGGAAATATTTATCCAATTCAAAGCACCCCAGACACATTTTCCCAATTGTATCAGTAGATTCCAAGGCCAAGTATATCTCAATATGTTTATTCAAAATTTTCCCCTCTCGTATATGTTCCTTATGTACCTCCTACAGCTCTAGCTCCTTCGGCACAAGTGCTTCAGCCTACAATGCCTCATCAGCCTGTGCCACAACAACCACATCCTCCTCAACGTCAATTGTATGCTAAAAAAAGTGTGGCCAATTTCCCCAAAATCAAGATGAAGAAGAATAAGGGGAAAGGCAATACGAATAAACAATCCCAAGTTAATGAGGGTAACCAAGGTCCTCCACCTAATCCATCTCAAGGAAATCATAATAATCCTACAACCCAACAATAGGTCAGACATCTGAAGAAGAATAAGGACCTTTGTACAAATAATCATTGTACATGTTGCGTCATATATAGACATTAATGATTTCCCCATTTTACCTCAAACGCATCAAGTATGGAAAGCTCAAGAAGGTACTGTAGAGGACATCATCACATGGCTCAGCTTCCTCAAGCCCCTACTTCATCTCAACCGGTAGTGCTTACCAACCCATTTCCTTGCCAAGGCTACATAATTTCCCAACCCAAAAAATGTTAGGAAATGCCTCAACCTCTAGAATATGGACACACTGATTATCAAATTATTATGTTGAATTCTGAAGGGGTCAAAAAATAGAAATTCAATATTCACACTTGATCACGCTAGCATGACAAGCCACTTTCTAAGTATATGACTGAGTCCCAACCAAAAGTTTCCACAGGGTCCATTCCATCATCAAAAGGTACTTTAAATATCCCTCATCCTTAGGTAGAGGTTATTACCAAAATCCCAAAAGTACCATTAGGTTGTTATGATACTTTAGCCAAATCCTCCCACACTTATAGCATAGTAGATGACTTACTACACTCTCCTTCTTCCATGTCAATGTTGTAAGTTCTCCAGCCATTCCAATCCAAACGGAAAGCTCTACTTTATGCCCTGGGTGTTGTGGGTCCTTTATATGATTGCATCATTGTCTTTGACATTGACCAAGAATGAAAAATTTAGGGGCTAATATTCACAGGTGGGGTAATTTTCCATGTTTTTTCCAAAAAACGATTCGCTAATTTCCATTTTTTCCAGAACTTATTTGCCCACATTTTGTAGTATAAAATTATTTTACATTAAAAATCGCCAAAAAATTATATAGACTAATACAAAATCATTAGAAATCTAAATATTTTTACAAAAATATTGCCAAACGTTTTACACTTTACATATTAGGGATTATTAAGATTCGCCAAGGTTTCTAAACTTTAACATAAACTTCCATCCTTAAAATTTTCCTTGTTGACCGATTAGAACATCCCCCAATTTCTTCCTATGTTTCTTTTCAAATACCAATCTCAATAAAAATCTCCATTGTACAGTAGTGTATCATTGATGAAGGTGCCTCAACATGTGTGATGGCTGCTAGTGATTCGAAACATATTAAATCACCATAATTGTCCCCATCCACCATCACCCTACATGCAGGGGACGATCATCCATCTCATGCCCCTGGCTTACCTCAAAAATTTCCTATAACTATTGCTGACATGACGGTACCCATTTATATACAAGTCAGGAATGCCCCATTGGATCACAACATCCTTTTGGATCATAGTTACTCCTATGCCATGTTATTTGTTGCATATGCGGTATTCTTTAATATGTTCTTTCTCCAAAACCGAAAGATTTTTAGAGTCAATCAAATGAATTACTATGACCCTAAGACATAGACTTCTCCTCAATACAACATTTTTTCCATGCTTGATGATACAAATATCTCCTCACTCACCAATGTCTCACTAGGACTCTATAAAGACTCCGCTTTGATTGGGTCCTACTTTGGCCCACCACATATCCCTTATAAGCCCAATTCATCTATTTTTTTTGTGATGCATGTATTATCAGCTGCTCACAAGTGGTCTCCTACGCCCATCCAAAAACCAATGCCTTCCCAACCTGTTGTCCCCAAATAAACCGAACATCAGATATAATTCCTCAAGGACGACCTCCTTTGGTTGTTATCTCTCCTGATCCATTCCAACCAGCAATAGTTCCTCTAAGCCTTAGCCATACGGGAGTAGTTTTATGAGGCCATAATCCTTCGGGAGAGATACCTTTCTTATTCCCCCAACAGGAATTATTTTTGTCCATGTCATGCTTTTTTGAGTTTACCCAACATGACTCTAGGGTTCCCAGTATGGTACATCGATACCCCTACAAACTCTCTACCTGATCAACTTAAACCTTATATAATTTTGACCCTCGTGCAACCTATTTTTCCTTCCACTTCTTTTTCTTCAGCTCCACAACAACCTTAGCTGACACCTACACCTATTTTTAAAGCATATAGTGAGTGGGGAAAATCAATGAAAAGGGGAAATAGAGACAAGGCACCCCAAACAAGTCTAACTCATTCTAAGCCTCCAAGGCTGAAGCCTCTATGTGCTTTGTGTGAAATTTTTTGGTGTGCCACCAATAAGTGTCTTGAACTAGCTCGTCTCAAAGAAGTGGTTTATGATATGTTTCCTCACTCTAACATCCAAATGGTTTATGTTACCTTACATGAGTGCTCCAAGAAAAAAATCATTACACACAAGTCACCCTTGTTCTTTGTGGGACAATTGTTGCCACTATTCTCACCACTTTCCTCGTCCTGAAGATTTTTGCGATACCCATGAGACACTTCATGAAATAGAGGCCACTCATAGTGAATCCACCACTTATCTACCCATGGATTTTGGAACCATTATTGAACTAGAACAAGAAACACAGATTTTGATTCCTCCCCTCGATGTTGATATGAGAGATAGAATTGATTCTATTCTCTATCTGTCATCATCCATTGGATCGTCGTCTACGTACTCTTATAGAGCTCCCTATCATGATTTGGTTGAACCTTCTTCATTGAATACCTCAATCTAAACATTAGTAGATATTCCAACTACTAGTCATTCATACCCTCCTATTATCGATGCACATGTGAACCTTGTCTCTAATAACAATGCTTCAAGTATTTCCTCCACATGAAGTTGCCTCTCTTCCTCCATTCCACCCATATTTCATTCAGGTGAAGGCATCGTGGAAGGCATGAACACCCCTAATTATAGTTTGAACTATATGCACCATTGTGTATATTTCCTTTCACAAAAATCCCATAATAAATTTTCTTTGTATTCCACTTCTTTCTTAACCTAGAAACTTGCCCCCCGTTTTAATCATGATGCTTGATTACATACTCGACCTTAAGAACATCACTACCCACTCATCGCTGACAATCTCCATCATCTCGGTGTCAACACTATCTCTTGTCATTGTCTCACACATATGTTTTCTTCTTCCGTATTTCATATGGAACCATCATCTACACCTCATATCAGTTATGTTGATTGTGCGAGTCACCACTCTAGGAATCTTGCCTCGACAACTTGGTCCATTTTAACCCCTCTGCATTCGTTATTTAATTCTAATGATGTATGCATTAGATATTCCACCAATAACCATGTTTAATATGATCTTGTGATATGTTTGTTAGCCGATGTCGTTGATCGTCACATCCTTCATATTCGTATTTGTCTCGATTCCCTGCTACTTTCCATGCAATTGAATGAAATTTATCATTTGCATAATCATGTCCTATTTAGAAAATACCTAAAAGTGAAGCTTTTGGCACGTGAATTTGAATTCATTACATTCATTGATGTTCCTAGAGCCCAAATTCATTATCTAGATTCCATAGCAAATAACATTCTAAATTGGCATTTATCGCATACAAGAAGGAAACCATAAAAGTTAAAAAATGGAGAACCACTCATAAATCATTAGACAACACGTTAACAGAAGAAAAGAAACTAAATCTAACCATATCAATGCATTCATCTCATTTTTCAATATCGCATCCACGTGCACATCAGTAAATCATCAGTTTTCAGCAAACATGGATAACTTCAGAAATAACGCAGAGAGCATCCAATACCATAACACGAAAGTACTCAAATTATGATAAAACGCTCTTCTCATTCATTAATATCCAGATCCAACTTACAGACTCTATTTACTAGCCAACACACACAACCAACAGGGTCTGCACACACGAGGATTCAAGGTCTCCATGAACACAGTCGGTTGCCCAAGCTCCTTGCACCTCTCCTCTCTGTGGCCTGCTCTAATCGTAGCTCCCTTTCCTCGTGCAACCTCGTATCCCTAACCCTCCTCCTATTTCCTCTTCTGCTATGCAAATATCCTCTTATTTCCATCCTTTGTTGGTGCTCGACTTCTGCATTCTCCTCCCTACGTCTATTTTCCCGCTACTCCTTCATGCTCCCTCCTAATCCTATCATCACGTCGTCTTCCTCATACATTTTGATTTAATTTTCTTAAGTGGCCTTTGGCCCTTATAAAAATTAAATCATCAATTTTCATTATTAACCTTGAAACACTTAACTTCTTAAAAAAATTAAATGTAACTTTTAATATTTTTTCATAGACATTAGCTCATTAAAAATAAATTAAAAATTAAAAAAAAAATTGTGTGACATAAAAAAAGTTCAAAAGGAAATCTATTTTTTGAAGTTTATTTTTTACATAGGGGTTTTTGGGCCATTCATTAAGAGTTAAAAAAATTTGGGTTTGAGAAAAAATTGTTGTAGGGAGAAATTTAAAATCTATATAGTGAGGTGAATTAATTTTTTAAATATCTCTAAAGTTTGGAAATAGGAGAAAATATACATTTTATGGGTTTGTGTAAGTTAAGAAGATCATTTGACTCTATAATTACTCGAGAAAGTGTTTATTTGATTAGCATCTAAATTTCATGGTGTTGCTTGGTTATTAATTATCAAAATTTAAATTCTTAGGCTTTCATTATTTGCATGCTTCAGTAAAGTTTTGTGATCATTAGTTTTAATTCTTGATAATTTTTAAGATATCTTACTATCTAAGAATTAAATTGATTCGAACTGTCGATTTATTTACTCGAATTATTGGATATTTCCAGAACATCTTGTTTTGGAAATTTGTAAGTAATTTTGTTCATCACTCTATTGAGTACTTTATCATCGATTTGTGATAAATTGTATATATTTTGATTGATTATTTTTTACGATATATATAGTTGAAATTTCTGCTTAAGTTCTTAGTGTTTAACTTATACTAAATTTTAATCTAAGTACTTTGGTTTTTTAACATCACGTTTCACTAAGACATCTTCTAATTTTCATTGCATTGTGCATTTTAATTTAGTCTTACATTACTAAAATTTACTTCCTAGAATAATCTTGGTCGATATAAATATAGGTACCCATCCATATTTTCTTGAGAAGACTCATTTTTTCAATAATTAAAACTATGACTTTGAAGTTGTCAGAGCCATATCTCTTTGCAGCACCAGAGGCACCAGGTACGTTATATTTTTATGAGAAGTATCATTAATCACACTTTAGTTTGTTTCACCTTACTTTCTCTCTACCAATTACCATGAAATTAGGCTCAATATATAAAGGATTGAAGGCTTTAAAATTAGAATAGGAATTGAATTAAAATTAACCAAGATCGTTGGGCCAGAATTGTGAATTATGGATAAAACACACTTCCCTAGATAGGTGCTAGTCTAGAAAAACAGATTAAAGAATATACGACTATTTATGCTAACTAAGAACAGACACACATAAGGGATTATAAGGTTACTTGTGATCCATGTGCTTCTAAATGACTCCTTCTGTCGCTTCCGTTGTAGCTTCAAATTCAAGCGGTTTCTGCGAAATGCTTCCTAAAAGAAAGAACACTAAAAAAATAGAATATGCAATAATACAGATGTCTATTCAAGTTAGTTTGCTAAATTAGTAAATAATAAACCATATACATCAACTAAGATCTTTCAATATGGAAAATCAAAGCCAATATAGATGCATATAGGGAAAAATAAGTTCTACCCATTTTTAATGATAGAAGGAGAGGTTACAACCAAGTGATTGATTTGAAGTGACCCTTCTAGCAATGTCCCCAAGCCTCATCACAGTATAAATCTCTCCAGCATTTGTTACACAAATCTAGCTCTCAATTGAAAATTCGCCAACATTTCTTTACTCAAATACTTCCTTATCAAACACTCAGATCTGTGCTTAATTTATAGATGAACTAAAGGTTGTTTTTCAATCAATGAATTTCCAATAATAGGAAAGACACGTGTCCAATATTGTAGATGTCAAATGGACACTTGGATTCAAAGCTTGACACATGTGAACTCTTCTGGAAGGCACTAGCCAAGTGGAGATTCTAGAACAACGAGAATTTCGCTCCCAATGTGACCAACGCACCCATAGATGTAGGGAAGTGCTTTGCAGATAAAACTTGAATGGGGCTACCTACATATGCAACACACTTAGTCCCCTTAGAGGTAGTGTTGGTGATATTTCATATGCTATATAATAAACTTCAAACCTTGGAAACCTTTGCTTGATGAAAGTCATGCTTCATTTGTGTTGTTCTTGCCTTAGGGCATGTAGCAACTTGAAATGATATGGAATGATAGAACCTTAGTAATTTGTCCTAGAGATGATGCCCAGTTAACCAGGTCATTTGGAATGATGCCCAAATTTACCTATAACAATTTCCCCCTGAAGCTTGAGGTCAAAATAATAAAAACATTTGATTGAGATTATTTACACTGTGATGGGATGGAGATGAAGCGGAGTGGTCACCTGGATCAATCTTACAATACATTACATCATGATATATCCTCTTTGATCATAATTGCTGAGGGTAGGCATTCACATGTTCAGCACATAAAAAATCTAATAACATGTATATAATTCAGAAATTCGTCGACATTGGAATGTTGCATAATGCAGACATGCCTACAGATATAGGCCCATGTTCGGATGATAATCTGTATGTAAGGTCACCGTACATATGATGTGTACAACAATCCTGAAATCGTAGCCTGGATGGCTGAAACTAGATCCGGGGTCTTCTTATCTCATTCACTCGATCATTCAGGTACAAGTCTCTTCATGCAAATATATGATTTGTCGTCAAACATGGAAAGACATCATTTTATTACTAGCCAATGATGTGAGTTGTTAAAAAATGCGAGAGAACCACCATTAATGAAAATGGCCCTCAAGGTACTACAGTACATTTCGTAAGGCGTGAATAGATGATTTGATGTCGAACGCCAAAAAAAATCTTTCGGTCAAAGATCTAGAAGCAAGGATCTTGTCGATGCTGTAACAAGCCTCATGTTACTAGAATCTGATGTTTCTAAGTGAACTTCCTGGATATTGATTTGTTGTAGACAGGAAGGCACCTTATTGCAAAATGAGAGTTACTGATTTTAGAGACAAGGGTATGACTTGATATAGAGATCTTCAAGGATGACGGTCATGAGAATAAAGGTTTACGAGTATTGTAGAAGGATGAGTTTATTCACTGGATGAATTCTCTTGAGCATATCGGCGATGCTGTGATGAGTTGGCAGTATTGACCCAAAACCAAAGTCAAGGTATGATGAACCATAGGTGTGAATGAACCTTCAAGATGATTACCCAACCTAAATAGCCATGGACATGGAGTGAAGGAAGTGTCATGTTCACGAGCTACTTGCTACCATAAAGAAATTTTGCTCACTTTTCCCAAATTTTCCCTGGTCATTTGTTGACGAGTACCTCTTTATTTTTAGCAAGCTTTAGGAGGGTAACATTTTCTTGATCTATAATTTATCCCTTCGGGTGAACAAAATATCGCTATTTAATAATTTAACGAGTCTAGCGATGAATGAAACTTGATTCTTTTCATGATCGACAAGCCCGTCGCTATTTTATGTTTTAACGAGCTTAACGATAGTGATAGCCTGATCCTTTTTCATATTTAGAGAGTTTGAAAAAGAGGACGAAAGAGAAATCCATAGCTACTTTTTTCTTAAATTTGTCACTCAGACCCAAAAGAGTGTAAAATAATATGTGAGAGAATGATAGCGGGGATAACCCACAGCCCTGGTTTACCTTGATTTCAACCTCAATCTGTGTGTAAAATGCATCCAATTTTTCTTGCCCAAACCAATCCACAATTCTGGCAAACTCACACTGTTCTATTTTCTTGGTCTGGAAATTAGATAATTGATCTAAGGCTGTTTAATATCTCAATCTGAGATTGAGATATTAATCCAATTTCCTCCTTTCACATATAAGTTCATCCCTAATTAATCTCACCATATAAAGTGTTGAACATATCGTAATTAACATTCGTTAATAGATCTTGACTTCATCAAAACCCAATAGAAATTAACTCCACTGGTCCCACACTCATACAAACATAGAACACACAAACCCAATTCACACCTTCGTTAAATCCACGCGGCCATCCAACGGTTTTTATCATGTCGCATCACTTCATTTGATCCAACGGATATCGCTTGGGTTAACTCCACGAACAATAATGTGCGATGGGGCAGTTTTCCAAAGTCGCTCAGGGACACACGTCGCCCAGTGTAGGGAATTGCTCCGATTTCTCAAATACCGCTCACCGTGTAAAGGTGGTGCGATCAAAACCACCGGTTCAGCTCTCTACCACGTTCACTATTACTCCTTCATGGTTCTGCTCCTCTACTCTAGGTTTCGTCACCTTTATTATTTAAAATGGTTCTCCTCCTCGCACCATCTCAATGCTGATTTCTTCACATTACAACCTCGCTCCTCCGTTCCTTATGTGGAATTGCAACACCACGCCACTGTTAACTTTAGTGAATCATAATACATGACTCTTAACATTAATCAATATGAATTAGACAAGAACATTAGTCATTCCATGGTCTATTCGCACACGATTAATATATATTCAACATATACACCGAAGCGTATAACTACGAGCATTCAGGAGTATATGCATTAACACAGGGACAAAGTACATTACTGCAGAGTCAAAGAACTCTCACGCATGCCCAGGGACAGAGCATCACCAAAAATCAATCATACACATGATTTCCATTTCGTCTTCCTGCACAGAGATTCCTATTATATATTGTACAGAGTTCTATCACTCTGCTCATATCCTTGGCTATGGGATTCGAACTTCAATTACAGAGAATCCATTATCCTTCATCAAGAAGACATACATACATTCACACATGATTTAACTCGACAAATGCACCACAATACTGAAAAAATTCTTCATTATACAGTGACACTACTTATAACCTTCTAGTGGCCAGATCTTCAATCGATTGGCCCTTCTCCTCTATTCTACAGTCCTATGCAGCCTATGCGGTTCTCTAAGCAGGTCTGTGCAGGTCTCTCGACTCTGTCAAAGAGTTTTATTTTTATACAAATATCACCAATGAATTGATTTAGATTCTTTGATGATTCAACAACTTTCCAAATTCCTACAGTTCCAAATTAGAGTAACGCTCAGATGGACAGAAACAGACTATCACTTGCTATGCCCACTAATCATTCAGGCATTTACAATTTTCTCTAAAATTAACTAAAATAACCCAATTATAAATAATTACATAAGGGAACCAAAACATGAGACCCCCCTTAGGTTTATTTATGTACAAAAAGTGTCTTGGGCCTAATGCCCCTGCATCAGACTCCCCAGGTTCAAATGATTCATGATCTCCTGATCATGTGCTTTCATCTTCGTCTTCCTAGATCCCACAACTTACTTTGCAGCTGGTTATTTGTTGCAGCGTTCTTCTTTCGTGTTCCTCTTGGCTTCCATACTTTGTGTTGTAGATTTCCACTTGTTATGCCCTCACAGTCTGTGACTGTCTTCTTCTGGCTGTTGTTGATCCTCTGCTTCCTTTCCTGAGGCATCCTCTGCATCAGTCTTCCTACAAATTCTATTTCTATGTGTAATCCTTCCTCTGACTGTTGGACACTTACTTCTATTTGTTGCACTCTTATTTCTTTAGTTCTTACCGTTTCCCTAGCTGCCACCCTATCATCCATGCCCTCTTTCTTTTTGCAACAGTAAAAATATTCCTGATTTTCACTTATGACAACTTCCTTATCCTCTGTCTTCAGCAATTCTCCCAGCAACACTCCAATCAGATGTTGCTCTGCCATTTCACCTTCTTTTCTGAAAGTCTTCAGTAAAAATTCTCACCATCTCCTTTGGTCAAACAAATCTTCACTATGATGCAACTCAGGTTCAACATCTTCTTCTTCTGCCTTGGCAATCTTTAGCAATTTCCTTCCTTCTTCTTGATTGAATCGAGCAATCAAATCAAGTTCTCTAGCCATTGTATCTTCATCTTCTGTCAGAGTGAAAATCTGATTCTCCACTGCTGTAGTAGCCCCAACAGTCTACCATATATCATTCTCTTCAGCCCTCTCTCGGCTATTCGGACAAGCCAATTCTTCTCTGCTACCAATAGCAACCAACTTATGTCCATGAGACATGATTGTCTCATCTTCTTTCAACTGCTCATCCTCATTCTGCAACAACTCTTCTTCTTCTAAGACAACTCCAAGTAATGGATTGTCTTCTATTTTTCTTGTCAACATAGCGACTTCATCAGTTCCAAAGCCCTAAGACCCAATGGTCCCAACTGATGACTCAATCATCAATTCTTTTCTATCTTCATCCCATTGTGTCTTCACGTTCTGCAACCCCCAATTCTGAAATTGAGGTTTTCTTTCTTTCACAGGATCCTGCTGACTCGTCATACTCTCTATCATCTCAATTTCTCCATTCCATGGATTAAAATCTTCCACAAAATTCTCCTTCTTTGTCAATTGACTACCCCATGCTGTCAACTTATCTCCATCAGCATCAGAAGAATCTGCATCCACAAAGAAATTGTTAAAACATAATCCACAAGGCCTTAGAGCCTTTCCTTCTTCTGTCAGCATCTTAGTATGTTTTCCCAACCTTCTTTTCTTCTCGATCAGCACATCAGAACTTTGATTCCAATTCTTCAAACATTTCTTGAGACTGTCAGCCAGTCTCTCTTCTGCACCATCCTCTGCAAGGATGTCTTTTTTCTCTAGTTCATAAGAATGAACTTTCTCATCCATCTCTGCCCTTAAAATATGAACACTTTCTCTCTGTGGTTCTATTCTCTGCACCATACCACTTAATTCATGCCACAATCTTGGCATCTCACCTGAGAAAACATCTCCAAAATCTTCTCTATCTCTTGCTGTCACTATCTCCTCAGCCTTCCTCAGAATGGAATTCTGATTTCCCATCCCTGCAAGGACTCCAGCTACCTGTCCATAATTCTCCACATGGCCATTTAATAAAAGCAGTCTGTTATTATCAACATTAATGACAAACTCATCATCATCAACCCCATTGAAACAATCTCTTCTACCAAATAAGGAATTAATGAATTCCTTCTGCTGCAGTAACACAATTTGATCTTCATCTGAAAGATACTCATCATATCTTGCTTGGAAATAGTCAGCTTCATTCATCACAGTCCCATTAGGTGAACTGTCTTCATCAACATCTTCATTCACACACAACTCGTTAGATGCAAAAACATAAGACCTCATGGTCTCATTTGGTGGTTTTATCACCAAATCTTCTTGCTGTTCCAAGTATTCCACATGCTCCAGATATTCTCCAATGGTCTCTTCTTTAATTTCTTCAAGCTGTCCAACTTCCAGCTTCTAGCCAATATCATAACCTAAATCTCTTCTGCTTCCAATATGTGGGAAAGCAGGATCTTTCTCTAACCGTGCATGGACATCTTCAAAACATGTAGTTGCTCCAATTTCTTCCTCAGTGACGACATCAACAGTTTGCTCTCTCTCACCTGTTGTCCCTGCAAACATACAAAATATGTCAGATGTAAGGCTCTTCGACCCCTTGGTCCCACTTGAAGCTTCAGTCTCCAAGTCCTTCTCCAGATATTCAATTACTCTGAGTATTTCCTTTTTCTTCCGAGAATTCATCATCTGCTCATTCTTTCTTTGTAGCCTTTGCCACTTTATCTTCTTCTTCATGAGCCAACCAACTCTCTAGCTTTCTTCTATCCTTCTCTTCAGTTCGTTAAACTGTTTCTTGATCTCAACAAATTATTTCCAATATTCTTCATCAGTGAGTCTCTTCCTTCTGCCAATTGCTTTGGCATCTTCCCTCACTCTGTTTCTGTGACCTCTTTCAGAACCTCTGCAATCTCTGCAATCTATGTTATGGCACTCAGTAGCCATTCTCTTCTCTAGGAGTTCTTCACTCACAAGATTCACTAAGCCTCTACAACAACAAGCTCTCTTGCTACAACTTACCTCACCAATCCCTTCCTCTGGATCCGGCTTTTGGCAAGTACTGGTCCCCTCTCTCTGGAACCTTCTGAGCACTCTCTTCTGCTCTCTAGGCTTCACTCTACAACTTTCTCAAGAACACCCCTTTTCTTATTTCATCCAACCTCAGTTGGGAATTATTTCAGGTTCTGCCACACTCTTTCTGCACTCAGAATCCCTTGCTGGACTCTTATATCACTGCTCTCAAGGCTTATGATCTGCCTCTGCTAAGATCCCTCCTCAATTTCTTGCACTTTGTATTCTGCAAAAAAATCCTTCCAACCAGAGTTCAAATAAGGCTCATTATCTTACCTCTCAAAATCCCTGAATGATATTGTTTCTTTTCTCACCTGCACTGCATTTCTGCCTGCGGCAATCTTCTGTCTTCAAATCCAGATTTTTTTCATCTGGAGACCTTCACTACATGTCAAATCAAATCTACAACTCTCTATTAAACAGATTTAAACTTCAACTTTTCTTTCCTGTTCAGTACATGTGCATTTCAAAATAAACTTTTCAACGAGCTAACTAAATTCTAGCTCTAATACCACTTGATAGCGGGGATAACCCATAGCCCTGGTTTACCTCGATTTCAACCTCACTCTGTGTGTAAAATGCATCCAATTTTTCTTGCCCCAACCAATCCACAATTCTGGAAAACTCACACTATTCTATTTTCTTGGTCTGGCAATTAGATAATTGATCTAAGGCCGTTTAATATCTCAATCTGAGATTGAGATATTAATCCAATTTCCTGCTTTCGCATATAAGTGCATCCCTAATTAATCTCACCATATAAAGTGTTGACCATATCGTAATTAAATTTTTTTAATACATCTTGACTTCATCAAAACCCAATAGACATTAAGTTCACCGGTCCCACACTCATACAAACGTAGAACACACAAACCCGATTCATACCTTCGTTAAATCCACACGCCCATCCAATGGTTGTTATCACGTCGCATCACTTCATTTGATCCAACGGATATCTCTTGGGTTAATTGCATGAACAATAATGCGCGGTGGGGTGGTTTTCCAAAGTTGCTCAGGGACACACGTCGCCTAGCGTATGGAATCATTTCGATTTCTCAAATACCACTCACCGTGCAAAGGTGGTGTGATCAAAACCGTCGGTTCAGCTCTCTACCATGTTCACTATTACTCCTTCATGGTTCTGCTCCTCTACTCTAGGTTCTGTCGCCTTTATTATTTAAAAGGGTTCTCCTCCTCACACCATCTCAATGCTGATTTCTTCACATTACGACCTTGCTCCTTCATTCCTTATGTGGAATTGAAACACCATGCCACTGTTAACTTCAGTGAATCATAATACATGACTCTTAACCTTGATCAATATGAACCAGACAAGAACATCAGTCATTCCACGGTCTATTCGTACACGATTAACATATATTCAATATATACACCGAAGCGTATAACTACGAGCATTCAGAAGTATATGCATTAACACAGGGACGGAGTACATTACTGTAGAGTCAAAGCACTCTCACGCATGCCCAGGGACAGAGCATCACCAGAACTCAATCATACACATGATTTCAATTCCATATTCCTGCACAGAGATTCCTATTATAGATTGTACAGAGTTATATCACTCTGCTCATATCCTTAGCTATGGGATCCGAACCTCAATTACACAGAATCCATTATCCTTCATCAAGAATACATACATGCATTCACACATGATTTAACTCGAAAAATGCACTACAATACTAAAAAAATTCTTTATTATACAGTGACACTACTTACAACCTTCTAACGGCTAGATCTTCAATCGATTGGCCCTTCTCCTCTATTCTGCAGTCCTATGTAGCCTATGCAATTCTCTAAGCAGGTCTGTGCAGGTCTCTTGACTCTGTCACAGAGGTTTATTTTTATACAATTATCACCAATGAATCGATTCAGATTCTTTGATGATTCAACAACTTTCCAAATTCCTATAGTTCCAAGCTAGACTAACGCTCAGATGGACTGAAACGGACTATCACTTGCTATGCCCACTAATCATTTGGGAAGTTACAATTTTCTCTAAAATTAACTAAAATAACCCAATTATAAATAATTACATAAGGGAACCAAAACATGAGACCACCCTTAGGTTTATTTATGTACAAAAAAAGTCTTGGGCCTAATGCCCCTGCATCAGAGAACCTCTTTGGTCATGTTTAACTAAATTATTTCTTTTTCGTAAATAATCTATCTCATCTCGGAAAAGGGTTAAACTTATACTGAGTATATATAAATTTATTTTCTTTTACGAGCTTGAAAATACAAGTGCTTGACAATATTTTCACATTATCGGAGTCTGAAAAGAGCTGAAAGAAGACTCCAGGGGTTCCTTTTTTGCTGTTACCGAAGCTCGAAAGAGTGATAAAAGTGTGTTTCAAATTATTTTTCATTTTTAACAAAACTCGAAAAATAAGGAGAAAAAGTATGCTTTGTAGTAAAGTCATTCTTTGAAATAAATTTGCACAACTAATTTGTTCATCAGTTGTATTTCCTATTCAGAACAACATCAAATGGATTAAAAATACCTATTTCATGATAAAAACATAATAAAATTGTAGTCATAGCAATAAATTTAACTAGAAAATAATTAAATGACTATTTAAAAGTAGTTTCACTATTCATTTTTACCATTCCATAGTTAGCATTTGTAGTTTGGAGCTCTGAACCTGATTTTTCCCCTGAACTTCAGCTGTTGATTACGATCATTTCTATGGACAGATTTCATTGCTGCTTGATCCAAGTTGGTACCATGAACCTCCTTTTCCCTTTAGTATTCATTTCATCTCCAATTTCTGCAACTTTTTAGGGTTTTAAGCCCCCTAGGGTAAATTCTCCCAAAAATGAGGGAAACGCACCCATGAATGTTGAAACCTGCATTGCATAGTAGGTACAGTGAAGTGTACTTCCATGTGAAATGCACTGTCTCATGTCAGGGAGTGTGTTGGGCACAATTTAAGTTTTTTATTTTCTCGTTATGCCCAAAATTGACCTAGTTTTTTGCAATGAATGGAATCTAATGGACCTTATGGTTGTATTTCAGGTTTCCATTGGATTATAATGATTATTACATGGAGGGAAAGATAACATGAAGAAAAATATATGATTTACTTGAATGATCCAAGTATTGTAAGGGCCCTAAGAGATTGTGGACTGCTTAAGTACTTCAAATTAACCAGGATGAGGCAACAAATAGAACTCTTGGAGTTATTAGCTCGAGAATGGGATCCGACGATAGAGGCATTTCATATTAAGAACCAAGTGGTTCCCATGACAGTGGAGGATGTGTATTTTCTCACAGGTTTGTTGAGGAGAGGTTTGCCCATTTCACTCTCAGGGTCTACCATTGGAGGAGAGACAATGAGGGAATATATTTTGCAGTATTTCTATCCAGGGGCAGAACCTAGCAAATATGGAAAAATAAACATCTTGGATGTCATATATTTTCCTTTGAGAACTATCCTTTTCACAATCGCTAAACTTGTCGGCACTGTTACACTACATGTAGCAAATAGATCGTATATGCGATATGCACTAGAGTGTATGGAGCCAACAGTATTCAACTGGTTTGAAGTTGTTCTATATCAGATAAAGGAAAAAATGAACAAAGAAAAGGGAGCAAGGAAGAAGAATTTTAGTTATGGTTCCATCCTTATATCTTTTTCTTTGGAATGGATTCCACTGATGCGGCAACAACATGTTACACTGGATATAGCTAGTCCTAGAGATCCTCGAATGCAGAGATGGGTAGAACTCATGGGTCGGCATGCAGGCCAATCGACTGTTGTGTTATCTACTGCTTTCTTCACCTGGTTCCGGTGACAGATTGTTGCCATCAATGAGTATGCATACGCAGGTGTTGATTTTCGAGGAGATCCAAATTTAGCATTACCAGAAGGCGCTCAGAGGGGTGCAATAGGTAAGAATGTTTTGACCATGTTTTTTGATTTTCCTAAGGTTTATACAATTTTTTTGTGTTTTTATTTATTTCCAAGACTAAACTAAACATTTGATGTAATGCAGATGTTGGTCGTGTTCAACCAGTAGTGGAACCAGAGCGTGAAGCAGATGTGCCAGTAGACAGTGTTCTCGGGAGAGTAGTCCTTCAGGATCTTGATATGGCTCAGACTCTGACTCAGTTTCAGAAGCACATAGAAGGCTTAACCTTCAGGATTATGGATTTCTAGATCGAACAACTTCTTATGCGACTGCAGTGACACACTATTGGGGTTCCTAACCATTAGATGTGATTACTTCATAGGATAGCTATATATATAGCATGTTACCATGAGCACCACTAGTTTACTTATGAAATTTTTCATACATTTTGAGGTTAGATGAACAATGTGTCTTGGGCACAAATTTTGTAAAAAGCTATCACTATCTATCTATATGATTTCAAAGTTTTTCCTATGTTTATTGTGCAATCCTATTTAATGATGTGAATGTTTTTCTTTACATATGTTGCAAATTTCTGTCTAAAACTTGATTAGCTAATGAATTAGTCAATGTGTTCAAATTTCTGGAAATGTGTTGATATTGAATAAAATAAAAATATCTTTCCAAAAGTCAAACTCTTTGGAACAATCTAAGAAGTGTTGGATTTCTAATAGTATAAACACTAGTAATTTGTAATACCACAAGTTGTGATTCTAACCTTATGATTATGCAGTTAATACCAAATGAAATGGCATTAGAGAGAAATTATATCAACGCGCTATACTCACCGATATTATTCATCGATATACCAATACAAATCCCTCGAAAACTCACTAACTTTACGTTCGGAGCGAAAATGGCCCATGGTGCAGAGGATATATTCTGCATACTACAACTAGCACCATCTCCAACAAACGGTTCCGAAGATTTAGACATCTGTGATGAAATGTAAAGCGGATTACTAACGTCAATAAAACTCTAAAAACAAATTAAGATAGTGAATGAAAATCAACAACATATATTTACAATATAATACAAAAAATTACTACGCTCATGATTAAGCATAGTATCGTTTCAAATACAACCCATTTCTAGGCTATGCCAATGGAATTCCACCATAATCAACTTACTCATAGGCACCCTTAGCAAGAACTCTTTTGAAAATATAGTAGCCATGCCATAATGGCTCAAATTTCCCTGTACCTATTACATTAGCTTCTTGATTGTAAAGAAGGACCAAGTCGCCCTCTGAGAAAATACGAGGCTGGACATTTTTGTCGTATTATGCCTTTATATGTCTCTTATGCACTTCGTTGGTCAATTGGGATTCATGATGCGTTTCATCAAGATGGATGAGGTTAAGGAGACGAGCTTCTTCTTTTGAGGTGTCAGGTAACAAGTCTATTGCATGTTTTAACGATGATATTTTGCATTGGATTGGTAAGATAGCTTCCAGACCATACACCAATTGAAAAGGAGTAAATCCGGTCACGTTTCTTACCGAGGTTCGATACGCCCACAAGGTGGAGTACAATATAAAATTCCTATTTCTTTTACAAACTCCTATAATTCATTGAAGCATTCATTTAAGAAGTTTTTTAATAGCCTCGGATTGTCCATTTTATTATGGATAATAAGGAGTAGAATTATCATGTGTCAATCCTAACTTGGCTGTCAATTTAGACATCATGTGGTTGCAAAAATTCTTCCCATGATCCATAACTATAGCTTATGGGACCCCAAACCGTGCAATAATGTGGTTGAAGAAAAACAATGCAACTGTTTGTCCTCTGTTGTTGAATGTGGGCATCGCTTCGACCCATTTGGTAAAATAGTGGACTGGGACAATAATATAGCAATGCCCCCCGGAAGAGGGAGGGTTACAAGTCATGAATTCAATACCCCATTTTGTAAATGGTCCATCAGAGACAACAAGATGCATTGGCATTGGAGGTTTGTGGATCTTACAATAAAAAATCTAGCATGCATGACAACTTCTGACCACGAGGATGCAATCTCGAAAAATTGTAGGCCAAAATTAACCAGCGCGGAGTATCTTTTGCACGGTAGCATATCCAGATAAATTTCCACCAATAGCCCTAGCATGAAAATCATTTAACACTTTTTCAGCCTCCTCATGAGTGAGGTACCTCCTTAAAATGGTATCGACACCACGGCGATAAAGTGTATCACTGACGATTAGATAATCTTTGTCTTGGTATTCAATACATCGATGTTCAGAGCGAGAGGTATTAGGTTGAAAAGTTTGGGTTTGGAGATAAATTATAAAATCCCCATACCAAGGAGTAGATGATCCGATCAAAAATAGAGACTCGTCAGGAATTGATGGTTCCGACATAGTTTCAGTACTATTAGAGTGAAGGTCACAAAGAAGATCAGCCAAAACTAAAGACTTCTTTGACTTGGATTTGATAAATTCCAAATAAAATTCCTGGAAAATGAAAATCCATTTTGAATATTCCCCCCCCCAACAATTGACATCATAAGATGTAAGTCATGGGGTTGCAATTTGAAACTATTGTTGTTTTTTGGAGTAGGATATAATGGCGAAATATTTGGACATCTTGAATTACTTCCAAGGCAAGATTTTCTATGTATGAGTACTTAACTTCCGTATCATTGACATTACAACTCAAATAATGGATCAGATGTTCAATTCTATCCTCTACTTGGACCAATACCATAGCAATGGTTGTTTAGGCTGCAGTGATATATAGGAAATAATAATTTTGATAATTAGGAGGATACGTTAATGACGCTCGAAAAAGAGTGTCCTTGACAACATGAAAAGAAGCTTGCGTAACTTGGTCCCAATGGAAGAGAACCTCTGTTTTAAAAAGTCGAGTAAATCCTTTAGCCATTTCAGCATAATTTGGAATGAACCTCCTTAGGAAGTTAGCCTTTCCTTGAAGTTTCTGTATCTGAAGTAAGTTTGATGACGCAGGAAAATCAAGAATGGCTGGAACCTTCAAAGGGTCAATTTGAATCCCTTCTTTTGAGACTACGAATCCAAGAAAATGACCAGAACCAACACAAAACACACATTTATGTGGATTGAGGCATATTTTGTAGTGTCGACAGCATAAGAAAATGGCTCTCAAATGCATCAAGTGATCAGTCCGATTTCGTGAATGCACTGGTAAATCATCTTGGTATGGTTGAACAATGTTCTTGATGTCATTGAAAGCATAATCCATTTCTCTCTGAAATGTTTCCCTAACATTATTTAAGCCAAACGGAAGTTTCCTATAAGAGGATGTGCCCTAAGGATAGATGAATGATGTCTTATGTTGAACATCTGGGCAGATATTGATTTTACTGTAGCCGAAAAATCCACCCATGAACAAAAAGATTTCACATCTAGCACAATCGTCAATAATCTGGTTGATAAAGGGAGTAGGATAGTTGTCTTTTGGACAAGCATGATTAGCATCCTGATAATTGACACACACTCTAATGGTTCCTTGTTTTTTCATGATAGGACCTATATTGAAAACCCACTCAGTTAGCGGAAAAGGGTAAATGAAACCAACACGAAAATTTTTTTGGAACTTCTACTTTGATGGCAGCGGATTTATTTAGATGAATAGGACGAAGTAATTGACACATTGGTTTGACATCACGATACATATTAATAGTGTGTTCAACTATACTAGTATATCTGCCCAGAATTTCCTCGTAATACCAAGAAAATACGTCACGAAATTCATGAAAAAGAGAGCGATATGATTTTAGTTCTGATGGAAAACAAGATACACCAACATGAATATTCTGTACAATGTGAGGTTTGGTTGAAATATCGATAGAAATTTTTCCTTCGATATTTGAAATATTTCTCTCGGAATCGATTTCATTAATGGGAAAAGAATTCGAAAAGAAATTTTTAATGGATGGGTGATATATTTGACTAAGATAATTTTATTCATAATCAGGAAGATGGGAACGATGATGATAATCTTCCCATGGTTCTCCTTCTAACATCATGGCTTCCAAAATATTCTCATCTGTCAATAACGTTAAGGAAAATGGATAAGATGGAGTACCAAAATATAAGGAACGATCAACCCAAACAATCGGCGATGCTAATTTCAAATTTGTCACCCAAGCCAAATAGATTGATTGCTATGCCAGTTCATAGGGAGGGGCAGCAGAAACTCATCGAACGTAGAAATCTGAATCACCCGTACTCTTCCTTAAGCTAGACAGAGTGGAAGAGATCATGTACCAGGTCTCTATACTTGCAATTTCTGTCGACTTCGCTGGCGGCGGTAATACAAAGGTTCTGATAAGAGTGGAATCCTTTAAGAGTCCTACACGAATGTTCTGAACTTCTAGTTAGGGTATCTGAATGAACAGAACACTTCCAGTTACCTTCGAAGTAGAGGGAAATAAGGATAGTTGATTAATGACTATGATTGTACCTTTATGTGGAAAGGAAATCATTATAAAATATGTAGAAACAATAGCGGGCATCACATATACCCATGGCCTTCCAAGTAAAATATTATAATCAAGGGGTCTGTCAACAACCTCAACATCAATATTCATTGTTTTCCCCCCTAGTTCAACATGCAGGTTATTAATAATACCACAAGGTTGATATGTACGTCCATCAAATTCCTTCAACGTCATTGATGATTATGATAAGCACGGTGAGCCAAGTGACTTCCAATAGTTTAGATACATAATTCATGTAGATGCTCCCTCATCAATAATAGTGTGACGAACAAGGTGATTGAGAACATTTACCTGTATGGAGAATGCCAATTCTACTGGTAGTTGCGGTACATAGCTCGTATGATTAAAGACGACAAGATTAGAATCAGTCGGATCAATTCCACCAATATCTGACAATAAATCCTATTTTTGGGATGGACAATTTTGTAATACTTCAAGAGCAGGCATGACTGAAAGGGATTGAGCCAAATATTTAACTGTATCATAATTTTGTGCAGCTCTTTCTCGAGGATTATATGTCGATTTTTGAATTACTCCCTTTGGTGGGTTTATTGCCAATTCAGGAATAGCAGTAGGTGGTACTGATTCTGTAGATGGATTCATCGTCGAGGTAGTAGCTTGATTAGTGGCCTGAATACCATAATATTTATTTTTCATTGACACCAAAATATCTATTGAAGGTTTTGTGACAGATAACATTAACACTTGGGAACTAGGAGCTGGATCCGTAGTAACCATATTTGTGTCTGGATTTGGAAATGGGTCTGTCAACACAGTTAACGCATGAGAAGTCTTGATGATTTTTGAGACTTCAGCAAAGTGAGCACAATCCCTAACAAAGTGTTCCTCATTACAAATTATGCATGGATAACGAGGTTTCCGAGGTCTAGACGGTTTATCATATGATCTTTCCTAGGAGTTAGAAGTTTGGTTTTTATTTGATTACCCCTTTTTCTTGCTTCTTGTTTTGTTGTCACCTTTGCCGTTGTCAAATGACACAACATTAATTTCAGAAGTAGGAGCAGGATAAGATGCAGTTTGGTGGTGTGTGCTTACAATGCTTATCAAGCCATCTCCAGCATCAGAGTCCTTTAATTGAGGAGGAACATTGAAATTAGATCTCAGCGCGTTAGCGATTTTTTCATAGAGCATGCCAGACTAAGTTTAAATCAAGTCTAAATATTGGGCACAAGCGATAAATTTCTCTTCTATGATGACGCCACCCTTAGCCACATCCTTAGTTATAGATGGTAATAGGGACTTAATGAACCATTCAACAAGTAGTTGATATGGAACAAATGTCTTAACCATTCGTTGACGACGATGCCACTCATGAATATGATCAGAGATGTGAGTAGCATTAGTCTGTTTGAAATTGGTCAAGAGTTCCATTCCAGTTTCATATTTGATGGGTTACTGGAAATGAATAAAAAAGACAGTAGCTACGGATGTGAAATTATCAAAAGAAGCTCTAGGTAATTCAATGTATCAATTTGCAGCTAGACTTGTGAGTGTACGCTGGAAAAGATGTAGTCGAACAGAATCATCATTCAGGGAATTTGATGAACACCATAAACGATAAGTCATAACATGAGTCGACGGATATTCTCTAGGGTTTCCATGAAACTTAGGAATATCCGAGGGTTATTTTTGAGGTATCACCGGCCACCAAGGAACATATTTGATCGAATCATTGGTTAATCGATTTAAATCTGCTAACTCTAAAGTTGCAACAAAGGGCAACTGTCTAGTAAGGTCAGGTTGAGCATAGACAAAATAAGATGGAATTTCTTGAGCAACAGGCTTTTGAGCACTAGCATAAGGAATCTGTTGCTGGTAACCCAGATAGTGGTTGTTTTACATAGAAAACGTTTGAGGATTCTATTGAACAAAACCTGCATATGATACTTATTGAAAAGAAGTTTGAGGCCTTTGCGCCTGTGGCTGCCAAGGGGTCTGTCCACCAATGTTATAATCCAAATTAGGATAACTTGGATTAGGTTGATATTTATAACTCAGTTGTGATTGTAACATCCCATAAAATGCTAAACCAACTTGTGAATATTTAATTCCTGGTATAGGTTGTTGTAAATTAACCAAAGGATTTGGAGTCTATGGACCAAACATTTGATGATATTGAGTTGAAGAACCCGCTTGATAAGGTTGATGTACAATATTTTGATTTTGTGACAGTGGTATAGATGTATTATCAAGTGGTAAAGAAGTGGATGTAACAGGTTGAACCGGTTGATACGATTGTACAACCATTTGTGGTTAGATAGGCAGAGTAGGTTTCCATTGACAAACATTCATTTCAACATTAGATTGACCACAAAGTGACGAAGTACTGTCATATCGGGTGACCAAAGGTTTCCCCCCAACATAGGGAGGATAATAAGATGAAAAATATTTCTCTATAAATGTTGGGAGTCCAGTTGATATGGTACTTTAAGGAATAGACCCAGATGGACCAGCTTGATATTGCCCTAATGATGTGTATAATAAATCAATTCGTTCAATACTTACGATAGGATTACCAGTTAAAATACTGGATGATGACATTGGTAAAGTCCATGGATTTGAATATGCACCAGAGAAAATTCCAGATAATTATTTGTAACCTAATGCGACCATAGGGCCACCATGAAAATATGACTCTGGTGAAGTTTTAAACATCAATGGGGTAGCGAGGGTAGGAGCTGACGTAATTGGAACAACTAGCCCAATCGAAGATGTTGGTTCAAACATGATTACTTGACCAAATGTATACCATTTTGAATCGATGAGAATTTGAAAAGGAGTAGGGTCAACAAAAGAAGAGGGTGTCGATTGAGAAAAAAACTCGTACAGGTAAAGGTCCTCCCAAAAATGGGTTGGAGTTAAAGGTGTATTGTCTTGTGGGATTTCTTCAATCGTAATTAAACCAGGTGGAAGTATTTCACCATCAGGCCCAATGTATATTTCAGACGGTTGACTGTGTGATATAGGAGTTTGAATAGATACATAACTTTGTGGGATGACCAAGGTAGGAACAACTTCTGGTTGTTTGACTTCAGGATTCAGATGTTCTGGAAAATAAGAGAGAGGATTTGGATCAATTTGTGGTTGAAAAACGTTGGGTCCAGGAGGTATAGACTCACTGATTGGATGGATTGTGACCACGGGTAGCTATGAAGACTCAGTTTTGATAGCAGGAGACGAACCAGGATGTGTAGAAACAACTTGAGATAACTCTACTTTATGGGAAAATGATGTTTCACAAGAGGTACAAATTGTACTTGATTTGGAACATCGTGATCGCCTTGGCCTACCAGAAGTAACTTTTGGTGGTAAAGGTGGTTTTAAAGCTAATCTACCGAATGACAGGGGAAAGGATTTTGTTCTTCCATGATTACTGATATATTTTAACCAAAAACAAATAAAAAAAATAAAAGGGTAATTCTAGGCAAAAGGGTTTACCAAGAAACTGTGAACTGCAGAATACCTCCTGGCGAACCAAGAATTACGGGTAGGAAATTTACCCAAATGCTTTGTTCAGTTTATAACAATTTACAAGGTCGTCGACTTGGTTCACTATGGATGGATAGCACCTAAAATTTTTCCTCCCAAATATACCCGAAGGTACATGGAGGCCCAAGTCCATATTACCGCACTCTGATGCGGAATCACATAGTGAGAGCACCTTGTTATACTTATCGTACTGTAACACCACCTGATATACCCAAAATTACATGGACGAGATACGATATACTTACGTACGTGGAGTGAGGTATCAAACTTGCAATGTATCGCAGACAAGTTAATGAAAACTACTATGTTTTACGATGCCGAAACATGTCTCTATCCTAGACCTTCTAAATTTTATCCTTATGGTTCCAATGCTTTGTTAGGTAAATTGAGATTAATTTTATGTTGAACTTGCTTACAATTTTCCTCTCAAAGGTTCACCACGATGATGTATTGGAAAATTCTTAAAATGAAACTAAAAATGATAAGCAATCTTTCACTTTTAGTTTCTTCAATGAAAAACATAGCTACTAAGGGAACAGAGAAAATAATTTGTGAGCAAACTAAATGCAGATTTCCTAATGTTCCTTTTTGTAAAACACACATTATTCTACATGCAAATGTAAGTTTTTCTTTTCAGTTTCCTTAATGTTATGAATGCAGAAAAGAAACTAGGTGCACTAAATCAACAATTCAAATTCCTTTTACCTTCAAGAAATGAAGAATACAAGCAACAATTTCTCTTTTGAAGGAAAAATGACGATTTCATCAACAGTTTCTCCTATCAAGGAAATGAAGATTTTACGACAATTTCCTATTTCAAAAGCAAATGATTTTTAATGCGACCATAAAAATACTTTCAAATCAACTTGCCAATGATAAAGAAAAAAAATTTAAACAAAAATTGAACAAATTTTCAGTCAAAGGAGGAAGAAGTATATAGATTTACTGGTCAATATGAGGATCAAAATTTTCAAAACGCAACAAAAAACAACCTGAAGAAAATTGCAAAGGAAAATTCAAAGGAATGTGGGTGGTTTTAGGAGTCAATGCAGTCTCCAAGGGGAGACAGTGCCCTGCAACACAGGCCTGAAAGGGAGACAATGCTATGCAAAGCATTGTGTCCTGTCTAAGGGTGTGTTGGGCATAGTCTACAAGGAAAAATACTACTATTTAACTCACTGTCTTTGCAAATTTGGCTTTGAAAAGTTTAATCTTTATGAGTAAGAACTACTAGGTCGATAAACAAAGAAAATCATAGGCTCAAACACCTAGAACTAAGAGAAATTCTCCCCATTGGAGTTGCCAATTTGTTGGGCCAGAATTGTGAATTACGGATAAAACATGCTTCCCTAGACAGGTGCTAGTCTAGAAAAACAGATTAAAGACTATACGACTATTTCTCCTAACTAAGAACAGACACATAGAAAGGATTAGAAGGTTACCTGTGATCCAAGCACTTCTAAATGACTCCTTCTATCGCTTCCGTTGTAGCTTCAAATTCAAGTGGTTTTTGCGAACTGCTTCCTGCAAGAAAGAACACTAAAACAACAGAATATGAATAATGCAGATATATATTCAAGTTATTTTTCTAAATCAGTAAAGAATAAACCATATATATCAACTAAGAACTTGCAATATGGAAAATCAAAAGCAATACAGATGCATATAGAGAAAAATAAGTTGTACCCTTTATTAATGATAGAAGGAGAGGTTAGAGCAAAGTGACTAATTTGAAGTGACCCTTCCAGCAATGTCCCCAAGCCTCATCACAATATAAATCTCTCCAACAGTTGTTACACAAATCTAGCTCTCAATTGAAAATTCTCCAGCATTTCTCTACTCAAATTATTCCTTATCAAACACTCATATCTATGCTCAATTTATAGATGAACTGAAGGTTGTTTTGCAATCAATGAATTTCCAATAATAGGCAAGACATGTTTCCAATCTTGTAGATGTCAAATGGACACTTGGATTTGAAGCTTGACACATGTGAACTCTTCTAGAAGGCACTAGCCAAGTGGAGATTCAAGAACAATGACAATTTTGCTCCCAATGTGACCAACGCACCCATAGATGTCGGGAAGTGTTTTGCAGAGTAGCCTTGCATGGGGCTACCTGCATATGCAATGCACTTAGTCCCCTTAGAGGCAGCTTTGGTGAGCTCTCATATGCTATATAATAAACTTCAAACCTTGGAAAGCTTTGCTTGATGAAAGTCATGCTTGATTTGTCTTTTTCTTGCCTTAGGGCCTGTAGCAACTTGAAATGATGGGGAATGATAGACCCTTAGTCATTGGTCCTGGAGATGATGCCTTGTTAACTAAGTCATTGGGAATGATGCCCAAACTGACCTATAACAAATATTCCTATATTTCACTTTCTTCTTAGGATTTTCATTACATATAAGATATTTATCCATCCAAGCAGCAATTTCATATCAATTAATTGGTCCTAAATTTCTTAGAAATATAGTTGACCTCATAAGGCACTGGTATGAATCTTCTAAATATAATCAAATAATTTAAATATTTCTAGATGTAATATGAGTATTTTGTTGCTCAGTTGTGTCTCCTAGATTGGTTCGTTCCTAATTAGTCCTTCTTCATTCTATTTCCGTAGGGTCTACCCCCCTTAGCCTGTTGTAGAGGTACAACTTTAATGCAGAGATTAGGGAGCAGGGTGACAGCCCCCAATATGAGTTGTTATACAACTTTAATGGAGAGATTAGGGAGCAGGGTGACAGCGCCCAATATGAGTCGTTATCATGGTGCCTATACATTATGTGCAACAACACATATAATTGAGGTTATCTTAAAATTTTCAGCACCAATCTCAAATTTTAATTATATTCTTCTTCATTCCTAGAATACATAAGAATTTTATTTATGAATACGAGCACAAATTGATCAAGGTACTTACTAAGTACATTTTTCATTAAGCACACAACAATTTATAGTCCATTGGTAAGGAAAATTGGTAGCACTACAAATTTGTAGTGGTCATATCTGGTTTGAAACATTGTCTTCTGAGTGTCCTTGTCTTTTATTCTAAGATGGTGATACTCGATCCATAATTTTCTTTTTGAGAACATAGTTTCCCCCCTTACTTAATCAAATAAATCATCAATAAAGGGAAGTGATATTTATTCTTAATGGTTAGCTTGTTTAATTGATTATAATCGATGCACATTCTAAGTGTGATATTTTTTCTTTACAAATAACATTAGAGCCCCCAATGGTGAGAAACTGGGTCTAATATATCCTTTATCAATTAGTTCTTGTAACTTCATCTTCAACCCTAGTCACTCAGGAATACTCATTCTATAAGGAGCTCTAGACACTGGTGTTGCACCTAAGGAGAAATATATATTTATGTGGGGAGGTAAAGCCATCATATACTATGGAAAAACATCTTATAATTACCTAATGATTGGAAATTCCTCTAATTTTTGTTTTTTTGTTTGATGTTCATTATTTTCAACATGCACCACGAATAAATTACACCCTTTCCTTGCACTCGTTTTTCAGTTGTAAAGATGAGATATGTCTAACTCAGTTTTGCTTCAGTATGCCTTTTATTAAAAAGGTTTCTCCCTATTAACTTATACAACTTAGTGGTTTCTCTAAAAAAATTATGAAAGCTCCATGTATTTCAGACCAATCCAAGTCTATTAGCACATTGTAATACCCTAAGGGGATAATATTTAAATTTTCTTCTGTGGAACAACCATTTAAATCAACAAAACATCTTTCACTTGGCTAGTTACCCTCCTCTTTGTATTGGTTTCTAACTATACCAACAATACAGTCTTAAATTTCTCAATTTCTAATTTACATATTTCCATAATCTAAGGACTAATTTAACTTAAACTAGCTCGTGGATCAATTAATAAATAAATAGGTTGGTTTAAAATAGTACCTTAAATCTTCGTCATGGTATATTGGTACTCTTATTTCCTATCCTCTAGCGCTACACTTATTCTTGGGATGTCTATGTAAATATCATTCAAAATTGTTTCCTCATGGACAGATTAAATGTTTTCAATAGATCTGGGATTATGCGGGAAATACCCGAACAAATGGTGTTCTCCACACCTCCATCACTTCAGTGGTTCTCTCTCTTTCACCGCAATAGTATTTTTATTGTTCAAATCAATGGTCTTGGACCCATTTTGAGATTGTGTTGGCTCGGTTGAATTCCATTTGCTGAATTTATTTTGCTAGTGTTCCTTTCCAAAAAAGTTAAGATAAGGAAGTTTTCATATTTTTATCCCCATTGAAGATTTGTTTTTTTCATTAATTTACCAAGTTTTTGCGAATTCTCCTTTGTTCTTGAAAGGTCGATTACACAGTCTTGGTTTTCTTACAGCTTCATCCATGGTTTTAGAATTTTCAAACTCAATCCTTTCCTTGTTTGGGACTGGTAGGTAGTTCGAAATCCATTGTATCTTGGCATTTTATTTTTTAATATAACGGACATACTACAGAAAATTTGCGAATTTAGAAAAAAAAATTCATGCATAGTTTACTATCCCAATCATAACTCATGGAACTCTTTTTCTTAGTCATCGTAATATTGTTCATTCAGGTATCAGGACTTAAATTGTTTCGGGAAATCCTCTGAGAACAATGTCTTTTCTTCTAATGTATGTATAATTTTGACCTCCTACCACCAGAGGGAAACCTTAACTTGTAAACGATAAATTCCCAATATATCCTCCTAGACGCTCTCATACTCATAAAATTTGAATTCCTTTATCCGAAGATTTTCCGTCCTCCTCCTTTTCACCATCAAAAGTAGGAGGCTTTATTTTTCTAAAGTCTCCTTGAAACTCCAATTTCTTCTTCCTTTTATGTATTTTTGGATAATTTTTCTCCAAATCATGTCCAATTCAAGGAATTTATGACTCTATTTCAACCTATCTCCTTTTAAGTGATTCTGTTTCTATTTTTCCATGACTATATTTTTTAGTTAATTCCCTTATCATCCTTTCTTGTTCTTCACTAGACTTAAGTAGGTGTTCATTGATGTTTCTGAGGCGAGCCAACTCTTGATGTAATGCTCTAATAATGTCCACAAACTGAGTTGTTGGTGGGGTGTTCCTTCCCCTAACTCTACATATATTTCCTCTCCTTCTGCTATAGGCGGAGTAGGATAATCAACCATTCAGTATTGTAACGTGCTTGAATTGAGTAAGGTATGGTAAACATAAAATAGCATTAGAATATTAATAAATAAATCATATTTTTAACAATGCACATATCTACATATTTGTATGGTGGTTCATTTCAAACCCAGTTTTGAAACTGGTGCTCTTATACTAACTTTCATGAACCTAGGTTCCGCAACACAAATTCCACAACTTTTCTTTTTTAGTTAGTAAAATCTCTCCTCTCATGGTTTAAGTGTCTAAATAATCATTATTCATGTTTTCATCCCATTTTTAGATGGAAACCTTCTTAAGAGATTATACTCTTAATAAAAATTATATTTCCCAAAATTTCCTTACCAATGCAGTCAACACAATGTCAATGGTCTCTACTCTTACTATAACATCAATTGGAACTATCTAACATTTGAGTGGATTTATCATTAATGCCACTATACATTAATATTAGCCTATGAAATCCTTAGAATGGGTTTATATCATTCATGAAATTTTGTGAAATCCATGGTGGCTATTCCGTATTCATGAGAATTCATTTCGAAGAAAATTTGGAGGATGGAAATTTATCTTAAAGTTAGAAACTTCAGTGAAAATTACTACTCCCTAATACGAGAATCGCTAAATATTTTGTGTTTTTTTTGTAAAAATATTCAAATTTCTAATGATTTTATATATCTTTTATAAAATTTTGGCAATTTTTAATATAAAATAATTTATACTATAAAATCTGGACAAATCTTTTTACAAAAAATCGATATTGGCAAAACTGTTTTTTTTTCAAAAAAACATGAAAAATTATCCCACTTGCAAAAATTAGCCCCTAAAATTTTCCATGATTCCTTTACTCCAATGTTCTTTCCATTAACGAATCTATTTGAAATCATGTAAATTTATTGCATAAAATATATGTAATTATTATGCGCTAGAGTACAAAAATTAGAGTTTGATACTATAATGGTTCTATAACTTTGGTAACACTTTTGGGCTATAATGTTCTTTATAGTATCTATCGTCTAGATCATAGTCATGAATGTGGGACTTTATGGCTTCATGATTGAGTGTTGCTGGGGTTTCTGCTCCAACAAGCACTAGGCACATCCTCCTTAGTTACATGAAGGTCATGTGTCCTCTTCTACTAAATCGTCGAAATATGGAGATTAGTTTTTGAATGATCAAGGGTA
The DNA here is from genome assembly GCA_034641835.2 of Pinus albicaulis. Classification (NCBI taxonomy): domain Eukaryota; kingdom Viridiplantae; phylum Streptophyta; class Pinopsida; order Pinales; family Pinaceae; genus Pinus; species Pinus albicaulis. The sequence goes on along the minus strand of CM076577.1, from coordinate 329,871,528 downwards.
AGGATTCAATGGCCTTAACCCTAACACCAAACCCTCAGATATTTTCCTTCTCATTTTTTTTTATGTCACCGACTGGAATTGGTGTCGTTGCAAAACCAAGTTGTCCCGATATTTTACCGTTGTTCTGGCACTTGGGATATTTCACAGGTGCAACATGGCATGGAATTCTCTATCAATGCTTTCAGTTCTCTTCCACATACTTGCATGCCATATTTAAATTTTCTTCGTCAATGTTCATATTGAAAATATCGGTTGCAAATCCCTTTAATCTTTCTTCCTTAACAAAGTCCCCTTCTAAATATGTTTTTCAGATTCTTTCTCATACTGACTATATTGATGTATTTCAGCATGAATATGGATGGCTCTCTTCCTTCAGGGTAATGGGTTTACCAAAGTTTTTCCTTTAATTTTTTTTTAAGGTTTCAATTATACTAGTGACGTCTTCGGCAATTATTCCCTTATAAGAAGCATTAGTAAATAATTTCAACCATTATGTTTTACGGTTTGATGAGCTGTACAGGATGTTGGAAAAAAATACAGCTAAAATTTAAGGGGAATATCATTATTTTCTTTTGTTTCTCTAGAATTTACATTCTGTATCTTCTGAGTTCGTCTATGACGGGTCTTCATACCCTTGCAAAGACTTTTTCTATAAAATTTTATCTCTTCTTTGTGTCATCATTTTGGATGCATCTTGTTGATTCTAAGCTTTTACCACACTACTAAACAAGAATGGTGTGTGAAGAAGTCATATGCCTATGGGTATGACTTCCTTGTGGTTAACATTAGTAGAACTTTCTTTTATTTTGTACTTCATGGTCAGTCCCTTAGGGAATGCTTATACTTACGATAGTTCTTGCTCCCATGGGTGCAGGTATGAAGATTCTAAGATTAATTTTTCCTTGAGATAGTCAGGGTTAAGATCTTCGCCCTAATTCTTGCTCATCCTCTTACAGGTCGATCTTCATCATGCACCCATGATTTTTACTTGTATTTTTCTAATGCAGTGAAACAATTAGTGTCTAGTTGCTTCTAAATTTATTTGTAGAATGATTAGTGTTAAAGTTCCTATGAGAACATATTATGTGAGACTCTATATTCTTCTTGGAGTTAGGGTTCCATTGTTATTATTGGATTGTCTATGGACCGAGTCTGTAGAATTCTCAGTGGCACTAAATAATCTATTTTTCATTGGTTTGAGTACAAGTAGTTTACCAAGTTATGATATGTATCCTACATACATATAATATGGATTCCCGCAAGGGTTATGTTATGCTCAGAATTTATTTTTGGTTTTGTTCCTGAACAACTTACATTTATAACCATGGCTCCTTTTCGTTCAATATAAATTTCTCTTAATCTCCTTAGGAAATTTGTGGTCTATCTCATAGTATGGCTTTTCTTAATTAAGGTATGTTTTAGTAACAGTTTTCATCAACTGTGTCCAGGGTGTATTAGTGTGCACCCAATTTACTGTTTATCGAGTTCCTAAGACATTTCTATTTACCTACTCATTATTTGTTTTTTGTTTTGTTCATTTTTCTGTTAGACGAAATCTCGTTCTTAGCGTTCTTAGTGTGACTCAAATAGTAGTGCCTTCAATTATAGAAACTTCAATCAATAATATGATATTGGTATATTTATAAACTACCTTGTTGTTACAAGGACTTTCCCATCGCTTACGTGGATTTGGTGTTTTCAGTTTGTTTAAAACGAGAAATATTACCTCAAAACTAGAACTGTAGCCCAAAAAAAATAAACAAACATGAAGAAATGCTCCAAAATAGAAAAATCTGTATTGGAAACGCTCCAATACAAATTTAAATAATAATACTAAGACCAATAATAATAATAATAATTCTCTGATGAGTTTGAAGAATGTTATTAACCTCTCCAGTAAAAATTTTGATTCTTCTGTTTTTAGTCTCCTTAATAAAGGCCTTATTTTTTCCCTTTCCTCGAAAAATATTTCCATTGAGGACATTATGTGTAACATTGAGTTTGGAATTAGGGACCTTCCAGATAATGTAAAGGAGACTATTAGGCAAGAATGTGCTATTGTTCTTAGGAAAGTTAAGGCTCCCAAAAGGAACCTTAGCAAGCTTGAGCTTCTTGCCCTTAAAGCCCTGCAGGATAACCCTGACATTGTCATCCTTAAAGCTAACAAAGGTAGTGCCATAATCGTTTTCTATAAATATAGTTGTTTCAACAAAATGATCGACCATATTTTGATTAGTGGAAGTTACGTCAAGCTTAAAGAGAATCCCATTAAATATGTTTCTAAGGAGGTAGTCATCACCATTAATTCCAATTTATATTTCAATCCTCTCTCTAGGAAGCTTAATGAGAAAAATCCCCTCAATTCTAGGATTTATGGCCATCCTAAGATTCATAAATCTGGGGCCCCTTCAAGACCTATTGCTAGCACAATAGGTGGGCCTTTTTATCTTCTTGCTAGATACCGGCCCATAAGCTTAAGCCCCTTATGGGTTTCACCGATTCCTATGTTAAGGAATCAGCTTCCTTTTTTAAGGAATGGAAAGATATTAAGTTGGAGCATGGGGATTTTTTAGTAAGTTTTGAAATTTTGTCCTTATTTACCAAAATCCCCATCCAAGAGGCCATTGGTGTCATAAATCGAATCTTAGACAAGGACACTACTAAATTAGATGGTCTTTGCCTCACCTCAACCTTCTTAAGCTTCCAAGCTGAGTTCTATGGAAAAAATTGTGGTGTTGCTATGGGTTCCCCTCTTTCCCCTATAGCTACTAACTTATTTATGGAAAATTTTAAAACTAAGGCCTTAGCATCAACTCAATTTTTCCCTAAAAAGTGGAGGAGGTTTATGGATGACACTTGTGTCATATGGCCCAATGGTTATGAGTAGTTAGATGTATTTTTCTGCCACCTGAATTCTCTGTCAGATTCCATCAAGTTCACGATGGAAGTAGAGGTGAACAATTATCTTCCCTTCCTTGACATCTTCCTCTATAGAATGGATGATGGTTCGATTTCTCACCAAGTTTTTTGCAAGAAAAATCATTGAGAACAATATCTTAATGCTTGTTCTCATCATTTTCTTTCCTAGAAATTTTGCTATCTTTGCACTCATGCTACGCATGCTCTGAGAATCACCAATGACATCCACCTAGAGTCATATAAATCACATCTTCTTGGTGTATTTGAAAATAAAGGGTATAGTAGAACTCAGGGACTTAAAGCCTTTAAAAAATCCTAGAAATTGTTATATGGAAAAACTGCTCGCATGGATCCTATCTTCAAGGTTAATCTCCCATTTATCCAAGGGATCCTGGATAGGATTACATGTCCTTAGAATGAATAATGTCTCCTCTTTATTCAAACCTCACTATACCATCATAAATTCTCTCGGGTTTGTCAAGGACCTTGTCAACCTTAAAGACAAGAAAGGGCTTTACCTGGTTCCTTGTTCCTGTGATATTATCTATATTGGAGAAACGGGTTGGTCCATTAAGCATAGAAGCTAGGAGCATGTTTCAGACATTAGATACAATTGTTCATGCACATCAACTCTAGTGAAACATGCGGAAAAATCCTTTCACCATGTTTGTATTGAGGACTCTAAGGTTATTTCTAAGGTTGATCATTTCAATGATAGGAAGGTTAGAGAGGCTATTGAGATTGAGATGCATGCTAGGAATCTCAATAGGGATGATGGCTAGAAACTAGGTAAGAGTTGGACTTCGACTCTCTCTATGTGATTCCTCCCCCTCTCGCTTGGATTCTCATTGCGTTAGGTCTTTTAGTTTATTTCATGGTTTTATTTCCCTTCTATTTTTCTATTTATTTTTTTCTTCCTTATTTTAATAAAAACCCCTAGCAATATCTTTGGTTTTTATTAATACTATTTAACCTTTCTTAAACTGACATCCTTATTATTATAATATTTTCACCTTATTCTAACCCATTTATCCTTTTTCCTTACATTAATTTTTTTGGTTAAAAAATATATCTCCTAATAAACCATACTTTTTAAACATTCTTAAACTTTAAGAATGATTATAGGATATTGATAATAAATAAATTTTAATCCTTATTATTATTATTATTATTATAACCATAACCCTTTATTCATAAATAAGTAAAAAAAAAAAAAAATCAAAATTCTTTGGTATTATTTAAGAATTATTTATTAAAATTAAACTATTTAATAAATATTTCCTAGCAACCGATTTGGATTTAATTCTCCTAATAACTAATTACCTAATTCAGTAATGACTAGTTTTTAATGGCTTTCTCTAGGCCATGATGCATCCATACTATTTATTCATGAAGATCTATAAACTTTTTCACTTTTTCCTGAGGATGAACCACATTAGTTGGTTCGAAATGTCAACCAACTCCAAACGATGTGATTAATCAGAAAGAAATTTATCTACAATATGGATCAGAGGAGTCCCTCGGATGTGGGTGATCGATAGGCATGGGAACATGGTGGCTCCTCTGCAAGGTGCATAGCACTGCGAGATAGTTGTGCATGGCTTCTATCCGGTCCTTATTAAATGGTGCAATGTTTCACCTACTTTTAGCATTAAAATATCTACCTCGAGCTCTTACATTCATCCTACTTGCTGCCTCTCCCGATATTTCTTAGCACCCAGCTTTTTCACTCATGCAGTCTTCTTTTGGAACTTGAGGTTCTCTGTCCATTCTATCAGTCTTAGTCCAAGGCTCCTCAACGTCCATTCCCTGCCTCTTTTGCTGCTTGAGGAGACCTGCCATCTTTCTGCTTCTCTCCTTCCTTCTCCAACACCCACCTACAACGACATGCCTCATAGGCACAGGATGTGCTGTAAAAGAGGTCACGGAAGATGCCAGTCCTCTCACCCTCCCATATCCCTCCATAATGAAAGCCATCTCCCCTACCGTAAGGACCATCCAGCTGATTACCGGCTCAATTTCGACTCGATTGGCTCTCTGGACCATCCTCCCATCTCAATGACTCTTTTTGTGCATCTTCTGGATGTACCGTCCAACTCTACTAGCTTTGGCTCTCGAAGACATCTTATAAATTCCACCATATCGTCATCCGACCCTTAGCATTCCAGGAAATCAGAGGCCCTGCCTACCAAACCAGCTACGCGTTCCTCCATCAGAAAAGGGAGGGACAACTTAGCAGAAGATGATAAGGCTATGGATGTAGGTGTGTGTTTCGATACAATGCTAGATCCCATGGTGAAATATTCGAAGAAGGAAGAGGACTCCTCTAACCATTATGGCTAATTCATAGTTGAAGAGGATCCTCCACATGACCAGTAGCATGTCTCACCACTTCAGAATCTGTTTCGAGAGGTTTCCTACCTTAGCTAGGTTTCACTTTTTTGTTCTCATGTTTTTCTTGTTCCTGCACGGCACGATAATTTTTTTGGCAATATTTGTAAATGTTGGTCTCCCCACTTAGGGCAGCAATTTATGGATTGGTTTCCCCAATTAGGGTAGTCACATTTTTGTGTTTTGAACTCTACACGTGCCAGAATTGGCTAGCATAGCAACTCCAGTGGGATAGTTTCAAACTATATATTTTTATGTGCCATATAATAGAAATATTCTTATTTAAAAAAAAAACAAATATGGATCAGAGGAGTCTTATATCTAACATTGATCAAATAAATTAGAAAAAACAAAAAACCAAGAATACATTAAAATAAAACAAAAAAAACTTTGAAAAATTAAGAAAAATAATTAAACATATTGAAAAAAAAGAATGATAAACAATAAAAAATTATAAATATAATTAAAAAAACACATTAAAATGATTTTATTTTATTAAATAATAAAACAAAAGATAAAAAACAAAAAAAAAACAAAAACTGGAATATATATATATATATATATATATATATATATATATATATATATATATATAACTATTTAAAAAACAATACTAATTAAAAAAATACAAAAAAATACCTTCAAAGTAAAAAAATAAAAATAAAATAAAATAAAAAAATCCTAAATTTCAAAATATATATATATATATATAAATTAAAAAAATTAAAAAAATATATATATAAAAATAAGTTATATAAAATTAAAAAATTATAAAAAAAAAATGTAATTAAAAATAAAGTTAAAAATAATTCAAATAAATTGATTTCAGCCTAACGGCTTACCCGACAGGCAGAGCGGAGCCCTGCATCGCTCCCCTACCCCAGATGGTCAAGCCCCACGACCATCTAGGTGTGGGAGAGTCAATTCGAGAATCTACCCTCCCTCAATCAGTCGGTCATGGGGCCTACCTGCCGAGCCGAAGGAGGCTGTCGGGGTGCCTGCCTGCAAGGCAGAGGAAGCTGTCAGGGTGTACAGCTACCGGGAAGAGGGGAGCTATACGTGGATCTGCTCCATATGATGCTGAGTCCCTGCGATCGTTTACGCAAGAGACAACCGACATGAGCTCAGCCTCCCCTCCTAACTCTTCGTGGAGGCTGGCCTTTGGGAGAAGGCCAGTTGCATGGATCTCCTCTATATGACAAACATTCCCAACAATCGACTAGGAAAGGGAGGGATGATTCTTAGAATCAACCCTTCCTCTCCCAGCGAGTATTGGGGCCTCATCGCCACGCAAAGTGGAGCCACACGACTTCCCTCCGCCTTTCAGTTAGCCTCCGAGGCCACCTAAGCAACGAAGGTCAATTCCCAAAATTTACCTCCCTTGTCCACACGACCTCAAGGAGGCCGAAATAAAATTTTTTATCTTATATAATTCTGTATTAAATTTTAAATTTATTTTTAAATTTTAATTTTATTAAATTTTAGTATTTTTTATTTTTTAAAAATTTCAGTTTTTTCAATTTTGTTTGATATTTCTTTTTGTTATTTTAAATTTTTTTTTTAATTACATTATTTTTGAATTGTCCTTTTAATTTTGTTAATTAATTTTTTTTTTTAATTTGTTTTTTTTCTTGTTATATTAAGTTCCGTTTTAATTTTTTTTTTTTAATTTAAACTTTTAAATTCGAGTTATTTTAATTTTTTAATTTTAATTATTTTAATTTTATTTTTTTTTTCTAATTTTAATTATTTGTAAATTTTATATCTTATTTTATCATATATTTTAGTTATTCTGTTTTGCTTTTTTAATAATAAAAAAAAAATTCGTTTTTATTTTTTTTTATTTTTTTGGTTATTTATTTTATTTTTCTTTAAATTATCTTCCCCCCAGCCCATCTTTTTAATTTATTTTTTAATATTTTGTATTTATTTATTTGTTTTTGTTTTTCATTTTTTATTTTTACAAGTTCATTTTGTTTTCCTTTTTACATTTCACAAAGTTTTTTTTTTTATATATATATATTTTGTATATTTGATTCTTTATTTGCCATGTTTTTGTCATGTTTTATTACAAACATGAAAAGCACCAACATTAGAAAAATTAAATTGTAAAAAATAGACCCTATAAACCAAAAGAGTTGATGTTGCATTAACACTTTTCAAAATTAGCATGAAAATCACTAACATTTTAAAACAAACGTTCATACTTCAAAGTGTCAAAAATCAACCCTCTAAAAAATGGGTTTGATTATTCAACGCCACATTTAAAAATCGACATGAAAATCATGACATTTAAAAAATATATATATTATAAGAAAATTTTGCGTTCGTGAAATATGCTCCCAAAAATAGGTGATTATACATCACCACTTTTCACAATCTACACGAAAATCATGACATTAAAAAAAAAATCAGAAGAAAATTTATAGTGAAAAATATATGCTCTAGGAAAAAGAAAAAAAAAAGTGATTCTGCATCACCACTTTTCAAAATTGGGTGTTTTCTTTGCTACCTCAAAAAAATGGGTACCATGTAATTTTCTCGTCTCATCGGTAACGTTGTTTTAATACTATATTGGTTTTGATTGTCGCTTTGTTTCTGTTTGTAAATTAAACATTTATGCATATGTCATAACCCGGGATTGGCACATTTTGTTGGCTATCTGTCATCCAACTACAACCTTGATTTTTTTCCTCTGTTCTAATTCTATTGATTGCTTTAGGATTTAGATTTAGAGATAGCTTCATAAATTTACTTGTTGCTTTTCTTAACAGTAATGGAATTCTAAGTACATTATAACGAGAAATCATGTTATACTTTATGCCCTTAAAAGGAGCTTTTCATTTACACATGAAACAATAGTTAGAGTACTTTTACTCTATGAGCAACTACTAAATTTATTCATTGTCCTCCAACTACAAACCCATACTTAGGACTGCGCGCTTTGATTTTTTTTTCTTTATGTTATTTTTTTTCTTCCTCACTTTGTATTTTCTATAAGAAAGTGTGAGATAGCCTAATTTAAAATAAAATTCCACTAGTTGTAATGATCATCAAACTCTCATAATTAGGGGGAAATTTCACCCAAAGCATGGCTATTCTATTTATTTTTCTTCGTTTTGAATTAACAAATACATAAATAGACATGCTTCAATAATTCCCATGTCCTATAGACAAATTTACAGTTATACTTTAACATACTCATCCTTTAACATCATGTCTATCATAAGAGTGCATAATAGATAGAACTCATAGTAGTTGGAGTACTAATTGATACACATGCACAACATGATCCACTCATATCCTTAAACATTGTCACACCCTCATTCAATCTTATTCTTAAAGGAATAAGTAAGTAAGCTATATAAGAGTCATATAGTAAACTTTGAGAAAAAAAATTAACTAAGTCATACTCACGTGCCACTTGTAGGCATTTCTTCTAAAATTTAACATGCACAAACAATCAACGAAGAAAATTTAGTGTAAAAAATTTTCTACAAAACCTATTGCTCGAAATTTACTTGGGAAAACACACTTTCCTTCCTACCATGAACTGAATCCACTAGTTTCCCCTGAGCTGAGATATACTTGCCAATGGAATCAAGAACCTCCTTGATTCCCAGGTACTGTATTTTATAAATCTCCTTCCTGAGGAAATTTTAGTAGTGTCCAAAATTTTTGGTGTGTCAACCTAGTTCCCTAGGCTTTATTTCTTTTCTCTCTCTTCCTCTATTTTTGTTTCTTTCTGAAAAAGGGGATTTCCTTTTTTTTTTTAAATCCCTCTTTTTTTCTCTTGTGCCACTTTATTCCACCCATACATAGTGTTGTTCTCCAACTAAGGGATTTAATATACCTTTCTCTCCCATCATTTTAAATCTCGTATTTTTCTTGCTAGGGATTTTTAGGATTCCTTTAAGGGAATATCCATCTTGATATTATCTACGAATGGTTGTTTCCAAATCTTGGCAAGGATCTCTTAAATCTAGTGTTTCTTTTCCAAGTAATTTCCAAATTTTTGTTTAGTAATAAAAATAGATTTATTACATCATAGTAACTTTATTATTCACATTCATTTCAAGTATAACATGGATTTTCAGCCATCAAATATAAAAATAGTCTTTTCTACAAATAGAAATACATTCACAAAAATAAAAAAGGGGTATTACAATCAGACGTTAAATAGTAGATCGACACCGGACCCGAAGTAATCTACTACTAAAAAGCAACATTAATTCTTTCTTAAACCCTTTGACAAGTATACACCCATCAAACACATTCTTAAAGCTTCAAAATAGAGAGTACAAATTCTACATACAATATTATGAGGCCATGACATAACTCATAAGCATTCATGTTAACACCCATTGCATCATAAACATTTATACTAGCATAAGTTATACAAGAAACTAATACATTTAACAACATTTAATATTAAGGTAATTCAACAAAAGAGATTAAATAACACATATGACCACTACATTATATTCTTATTGCCAAAAGAGTTGATACACCAAGAAGTACATTCATCAAACACATAGGCTCATCATTCATCCAAAATAGAACTATGCACCAACTAGGAAAACACCATGAGCCCAATTCATAATGAGAAAACTCATATAAAACTAAATATATTTAGTTTAATAAGGTTTCCTAGCAATGATGAACTTTGAAATATACTCAAGGCTCAAGGAAAACATATACAAACTTTAGACACTGAGACATTGACTCTCTAGATCAGTATCTTTTGTGCTTGACCAATATTTGGCATTGTTAGGTCCCTATATTACTGGTATAGTCCCTTATTGTTGTTAGTGTAACCCCCTTATTGTTATTATTGTACCCTTGTAACCCCCATTTTATTATTATTGTGCCCTTAAATTATTATTGTTAGGTCGGCTAGGATTACATTGTGGCCCACTAGGATTACATTATGGCCCCATGGACTCCTATACATAGAAAGGAGGTTTTGTAAATTAGATCATCCAAGAATTGTTCATTTATGTAATGTATTGGAGGTTTCCCCCTCGAAGTGGCTTATTTCTAAGGCGTTGATATCTCTTTTCTTCTATTTTTGGAGCTAGTTACTCAACATTTGGTATCAGAGGTTTGGATTCAAGGGTTTCGCTGCTCCAAACAGGTCATCGTGGAATTTTTGCTATAAATTGTTTTCTACGAAGTTTCAGAAGCCAAAATTTTTAAGGTTGGAAGCCGAAATCCCGAGGAATATTATCTAAAAATTTCAGAGCTTGGTTCACAATATTTTTGGAGATATGATCTATGGAATTTAGGTCATTTTTCAGGCTCCTAAACAGGTCATCGTGGCATTTGCGCTATAAAATTTTTTCTACGAAGGTTCAGAATCTGAAATTTGTATGGTGTGAAGCTAAAATCCTGAGGAAATCCGTCAAAAAAATTTAGAGCTTGGTTCGCAATATTTTTGGAGATATGATCTGTGGAAGGTAGTGCTTTTTCAGGCTCCTGAATTTCATCTGAAAGAGGTGATCGTGGGAAAAGTTCAATAAATCTCTCTCTGGGTATCAAATTGGAGTGTTGTAAAAATTGTTTGTAATTAAATGGAATGTAGTTTCTTGGCTATCAATTTCAGAGACAAAGAACGAAACAGTGACACGTGGCAAGTCGTACAATTTTTCTCTACTGAACTAGTCCATAATTATGTCATTATGGGAGATTGGACACAAATTTGTCTTGGATAATCCAAATCAGGTTAGACCTGTGGCATTCGAAAGGTAATTCAGAGGGCTACGTTGGTACCGAAATTCAGATATTGAAGTGCTGCAATGACAAAGATAATCCAATTTCAATATCGAGTTCCTCAAAAGCAAGAAAAAGGTGTGTATTGTTTTTCCGAATTGCATAAGTCTTGTTTGAAGAATCAATTTGAATTGATTCCAAGGGCATATTGTAGAATAGATATCAGTATTGGGTTCTAAAATATGCCTCGTAAAAATAATTCAACACCCATTAAGCCTTTAGAAGGGTCTACTATGACTCATGAAGATGAAGAATTGAAACATGATCTATCAAAATTACAAGAGCAAGTGCAACAAATTTCACTCTCACACAGAGCAACAAAAAATGAAATTGAAGTTTTCAAGAAAGGCGTGGAAGCTAAGATGGATGGGATGGAAGCTGGCATGGAAGCTAAGATGGATGACATGAAAGACAACATGGAAAACAACATGAAAAAAATGAAGAATGATCTAAAAGAAGACATCAAAGGTTTGACCAAGTTGATACAAGAAATGTTTCCTAATGGTGAAAATATAGTAGAAGAACCTCATGATGATGAAAAAACCACACACACAAATATTTATCATGATTTCATAAACACTCTAATATTGGCACAAACGATCCCCTTATATTTCAAAAATAGATATAGAAATTTGTGGAAGAGTCCTGTCATGTGGAGTCTCTGAACAGGAAGTAATATTTTTTGAATCTCCATGTAATGTGTTAAACCACCTAAGGTCGCATTACGCGCAAACTTTATTCTAATGACAACATAATATGTTTTCTGCCACAGTGCTATTGTCATTTACGGAAAAATGATAACACATTATGAGGATACAAAGAGCAACACCTTCTTTAGCCAATTAATAAATCTCAAACAAAAGGGTTTAGTGGGGCAGCACATGGAGGACTTCCAAAAATTGAATATAAGGGTAACTGATATTCTAGAGGAACACAGGATCGATCTCTTCATAGGCACTTTAAAGGATAACATCCAACATGAAGTACATGTTTTGGAACCAGATTCATTGGAGAAGGCATTCGAGTTGGCAAGAAAAGTTGAATGTAAAATAATGGCGACAAGGAAGCCTACCACTCAATTCTATAAAGAAGGAAGTGTTGCTACGCCTAGATTTCCACAACCTACAAGGTTGAGACCACAACAATTGGAAGAAAAAAGAGCAAAAGGGCTTTGCTATAGTTGTGATAGAAAATACACTAAAGGTCATAAGTGTGCTGAGAAGAAATTATTTTACATAGATTGTGAAGAGGAAGAAGAAAATGAACAAGAATCTTCAAAAGAAGAGGATATACACCAGGAACCAGCCCTAGAAGAGGAAGAAATGAGTCCGAACATATCGTGTAATGCATTGGCAGGAATTACCACTCCTCAAACTCTCAAGATAGAAGGACATATCAAGAAGAAAAAGGTAATAGTGTTGATTGATTCAGGTAGCACCCCTAATTTTATTCATTGTAAGGTAGCCAAGGAATTAAATTGTTTCCTATACCTAGCACCAGAATGTCAAGTGATGGTTGCAAATGGAGGAATTATAAATTGCTCTGGGAAATGCCATAATATCAAGCTAACCATGGGGGAATATGTATTGACTAGTCCAATGCTTTCCATTCCTATGGGAGGTGTTGATTTTGTACTAGGAGTACAATGGTTACAATCTTTGGGGACGGTAGCTTTTAATTTTCAAGAACTTTTCTTGAATTTTTTTTCAGAAGGAAAGGAAGTCGAATTACGGGGTATTGCGGGGAAGCCAGGAAGGATAATAAGCTCTAATGTCATGACAAAGCTTCTAAAGAAAGAACAGCGAGGCGTAATTGCACAATTATGCTCACTAAAAGTTCCAACATCAAAATCATCTATTTCTGCAGATCTCCAACAAGTCTTGGACAATCATTCCAAGGTGTTTGAAACTCCCAAAGGACTCCCACCTATTCGTGATCATGATCATGCTATTCATTTGATTCCAGGAAGTGTTCCTCCAAACATCAGGCCTTATAGATATCCTTACTTCCAAAAGAGCAAAATTGAACGTATGATTGCAGAAATGTTGGAGGCGGGTATAATTCAACCTAGTCAAAGTTCTTTCTCTGCTCCTGTAGTATTGGTACATAAGAAGGATGGATCATGGCAAATGTGTCCGGATTATAGGGAGCTCAATAAGCTCACCATTAAAGATAAATTTCCCATTCCTGTGATTGATGAATTATTGGATGAACTACATGGAGCAATTTATTTTACCAAGTTGGATCTTCGTTCAGGATATCATCAAATTAGAATGAAGACTGAATATATTCCAAAAACAGCATTTCGATCTTCGTTTGGTCATGCCTTTTGGCCTTACCAATGCACCTTCTACATTTCAAGGGTTGATGAATTCCATTTTCAAACCCTTCCTTAGAAAATTTGTGCTAGTATTTTTTGATGATATACTAATCTACGGCAGGTCTTGGAAGGATCATGTTGAACATGTTGACAGGGTGCTCAAACTATTGTAGGAGAAACAATTATATGCAAAAAAGTCCAAATGTTTCTTTGGAGTACAAGAGGTGGAATATCTGGGTCATATTGTATCTCACGAGGGTGTTAAAGTGAACCCTAACAAAATTAAAGCCATTAAGGAATGGAAAGTTCCCACAACCATAAAGCAGTTGCGAGGATTTCTCGGGTTAACAGGGTATTATCGCAAGTTTGTTAAGAATTATGGGAGAATAGCAGCACCTCTAACAACATTATTGAAGAAAGATGCATTTTCATGGACTCCTGAAGCAACTAAGGCCTTTGAACTTCTTAAAGAGGCAATGTGCCTAGCACCGGTCTTAGCTACACCAGACTTCACAAAAACCTTTATTGTGGAATGTGATGCCTCAGGAAATGGAATTGGTGCAGTTTTAATGCAGGAAGGAAGACCTATTGCTTTTGAAAGTCGTCCAATCAAAGGAAAGTATTTACAGAAACCTATTTATGAGAAGGAAATGTTAGCAATACTGCATGCACTAAAGAAATGGCGAACTTACCTAATGGGAAGACACTTCAAGGTAAAAACTGATCATGATAGTCTTAAACACTTTTTCGAACAAAGACTATCATCAGAAGAGCAGCAAAAATGGGTCACAAAGATGTTGGGTTATGACTTTGAAATAATCTACAAAAAAGGAAAGCTTAATGTTGTTGCAGATGCACTCTCAAGAAAGAATGAAGAGGTGGAAGCATTTCTTTATGCCATTTCTATTATCCAACCAGATTGGATAACCGAAGCAAGAGATGAATGGAAGAAGGACAAAGATGTATGGACACTCATTCAAAATTTGTAGCAATATCCTAGTACATCTGATACATTTAGTTGGAAAAATGATTCCTTATGGTACAAAGATCGCTTATATCTTTGTAAGAATTCCCAACTAAAACAAAAGATTCTTCTGGAATTGCACACTTCTCCTTTAGGAGGACACTCGGGATTTTTAGAAACTTATCACAGGGTGAAGAAAGAATTTTTTTGGGATGGCCTTAAGTCTGATATTCAAAAGTTTGTGGCAGAATGTTTGGTTTGCCAGTAGAATAAAGTGGAAACAATTAAGACCCCAAGACTTCTACAACCTTTATCCATTCCAAGTCAACGTTGGGAATAGATTTCAATGGATTTTATCACAGGTTTACCCAAGTTTGAAGGAAAGAGTGTCATCATGGTGGTAGTTGATAGACTTACGAAGTATGCACACTTTTGTGCATTATCTCATCCATTTAAAGAAAGTACAGTTGCTACTACATTTATGGACAGAATTCAAAAGCTACATGAAAGCCCAAGGGTTATTGTGAGCGACAGAGATCCCATTTTTACTAGAAATTTTTGGACGGAGTTATTTTCTTGTTTGGGTACTCAATTAGCTCATAGCTCATCTTATCATTCTCAATCTGATGGTCAAACTGAGATAGTAAATAAATATTTGGAAGGATATCTTCGTTGTTTTGTATCTGATAAACAAACACAATGGGTCAAGTGGTTACCTCTCGCTGAATGGTGGTATAACACTTCCTTCCATACTGCAGCAAAAATGACCCCATTTATGGCACTTTATGGATGTCATCCACCATCGATCACATCATCTTTAAGGGAAAATTCGAAGGTTCAAGCAGTGGAAGATCACATCGAGCATCAGCAAGAAGTTCTCCAACTCTTAAAGGATAACCTAAATTTGGCACAAAATCGAATGAAACAATAGGCGGATCAACATCGCAGCGAGAGAAGTTTTGATGTAGGAGATTGGGTATTTTTACGGCTACAACCATATAAAAAAATGTCCCTCAAGCAAGCTAAGAAGGATAATAAATTATCGCCAAAGTACTATGGTCCTTACAAGGTGTTGCAAAATATTGGTACTGTGGCATACAAATTGGAGCTTCCTGCTTCTTCGCGAGTACATCCAGTTTTCCATGTTTCATGCTTAAAGAAGGTTATAGGTGAAAATCTTCTGGTTCAAACAATATTGCCAGAACTTGATGAGGAAGGAAAAATCATATTGGAACCTGAAGCAGTCATGGAAACAAGAACTCGACAACTACGGAATCGATCAATTTCAGAGTATCTCATCAAGTGGAAGAACTTACCCACTGAAGATTCTACATGGGGGGATGAGAATTTTATACAGAAGCACCCAGAGCTACTCAAGCGTTGAGGACAACACTTTTTTGAAGGAGAGGGGCATGTTAGGTCCCTATATTACTAGTATAGTCCCTTATTGTTTTTAGTGTAACCCCCTTATTGTTATTATTGTACCCTTGTAACCCCCATTTTATTATTATTGTGCCATTAAATTATTATTGTTAGGTCGGCTAGGATTACATTGTGGCCCACTAGGATTATATTATGGCCCCATGGACTCCTATATATATAAAGGAGGTTTTGTAAATTGGATCATTGAAGAATTGTTCATTTATGTAATGTATTGGAAGTTTCCCCCTCGAAGTGGCTTATTTCTAAGGCGTTGATATCTCTTTTCTTATATTTTTGGAGCTGGTTACTCAACAGGCATCCACATCTATCAACCAACGTCCTTTGACCAATAACCAACTTGTTATTTTTACTCAGTTACCCATCCTTTCTTAATCTCAAATCCTCTTGAACCCCCTTCGCATCTCTCCTGATGAGTCCAACCATGGTGAAATCCATTAATATATTTTATCTTTCCTCCTACATTGTCCCATGTGTATCCCCCATAATTCAAAATATCCTTCCTGAAGGATTGGTCCACTTCATCCTTTCTCCTCCTTCTGTAAAATATATCCATATTCCTACTTGCCATGAACTTCTCAGTTCGCTTGACCTTCTACAAAATCCTAACTACTAATATTCCTTTGCATACGCCTTCCATCCTTGGGTGCAACTGTCATCTTCCCAAACAAATTCCATATACATAACACTATACTTGTTGTGCAAGTCCTATGATTTTCTCCACTCAACCTTTTGTAGTTCTTATCCTTACTGCATGTTCTTGGACCTACAAAAAGTTTTCAAAAAAATTCATGACACCAAAAGACATAATGATGAAAATCAACATAGAGAGGAAGGAGTAGAGAGAGGGAATAAGAAATTTACACATAGACAAAAATATATAAATTTTATAGTAGTATATACCTATCCTAGATACATATTAACCTTAGATATATCAAGCATAGAGAGGGGTCACATATCTAGAGGTGCAAGTCTTTCCTCACGTTTTAAAGAAAAAAAGAGGTTTACACCTGTCGAGATTTGATTTCTCTTACTGGTTGATAGATCTAGGGTTAAAAGGGATATAAGTCAGTTTTATTATAAATTTCAACTAATAAATACTTTTTTTACTACAGTAATCATTATAAAAATTTTATCTACTTCAAATATATAAAGTTATATACATATGTCTAATTACACTGTAAAGTGTCTTTCTTTGATAACAACTCCCCTCAACTACCACTTGTACCATTGTGTATTGTTAATTTTGATGTTAGATGATTTAAATAATATCTACCTTGGGATTGAATATTTTTATTATTCAGTTAGAGAAATAATAGAATAAGGAAAACCATTTTAGGTCCTCCAAACAACTACATTGTGCGCATGAAATTGGAGTAGTGGACATGGTCTTTCTATTCATAAAGCTATTTGGTTGTATATGAAGGATGTTGAGCATCAAGATTCCAAATTTTATGCAAATGAATCAATTAATAGAAAATACGTTAAATTTCATAGGATGTTTACAAAAACGCAAAAGGAAGGTGTTTTTGTAAATTATAGCTAGGTTTGTAGGTATTAAAATATTAATTTGGTGATTTTTTATGTAAATTAAACTGAATTCAATTAACGGTCTACCTAGGTTTCTATACAGTTTTAAATATTTTGATTTCTATCTATTCTTTGACGTGTGTTTTTTAGGTCTCCCTAGTTTTTTAATTTTGATTTTTCTATTAACATGTAGGTTTATGTCGTAATTTCTTCGGTTAACAGGTTGTTTCTGAATCAAACGTTGTTGCCCTATGGGACACGACCAGTTGCCCTTTGACTATGCAGATTGAATCGCTTCTTCAAAGGAAAATGTGATGCAAATTTATGGAGCACTATTAGGAAAAGACCCTATAGTGGATGTTTTTGAGGAACCCCTTATAAAAATACCCAAGACATCCGTTTCTAGTAGAGGTTACTAGAGAAGGTTGGTGGCCAGAGGTTTTGTGCATGTTTTTCAACTGATGCGCATATCATCATAAACTGCTCCAGTCCATTCAACAAGAGAAAGCACCAGTTCGCACAAAACATTGGCACCTCGGACACTGCGCACTCTATACACACCTGCACGATGCCTCGTATTACTGTAGCACATCGATGCTTTACAACTCTTCCGCACTAGTGCCTCATAAAAAAATGCGCCAAAATAGAAACTGTCTGGTGCGGTCTTAAGCAACCGCACTGATGCGTTCATTAAACCCCACGCATTAGAACACGATTACGAAAAAAAAAAAAAAAAATTATGGCCAAAAAATCACATTTTTCACTTTTCTCAGTGCTCTAGAGATCTCAAGAGCCAGTGCAATTTATCCTTTTCTAAGCCGCCCTGGCATCAGTGCTCCCATTGCATCCATTACATGCACTGCTGTTGTGCATTGCACACTAATTTCCAACTTGAATTTTGAAAAATGGTAGGAAATTTTTCTTTTGCAAAATCTGTAGCTAATATGCCTCCTCGGTGGCCAAATGTATAGGTATTTTTCTTGTTTTTCCATAATTAAGCCTTTTAGTAGATTAGAATTTTTAATAACCTTAAAATTAACCATTTAAAAGAAAAAAAAATTGTAGCACAGTACAATTGAGCCATCCGGCTCGCACTAGTTCGCGGTGCTGCCTGTAAATTTACAGGTCGCATCGCAACCGGTGCTAACAGTATACATATGTGTGTTGAGGCGGTACTGAAAGGTGCATCGTGTTACTTTGAAATTTTAAAAAAAGTGTGGTGCGGTCGTTTAGCCAGCCATACCGTTGACCATGTGGAATAGAAGCAACGTGGTGCATTGACTTAAATATATGGCTCGAAGTGGGTATTTTTGTCAGCGCACCACATTCAACATTTTGATAGGGTCAACGGTGTGGCTTGGTAAACCGGTGCTAATGGTATCCGCACTAGTTCCGAGGCGGTACCAAAGGTGCACCATCTTATTTTAAATTTTTAAAAAAGGTGCTGTGTGGTCTGTTACCCATCCACACTATTGATCAAGTGGAATATTGTCAACAGGTGCTTGACTAAAATATCCACCCCAGGGCGAGTATTTTTGTAAGCACACCACATTCGGCATTTCGACAGGGTCAACAGTGCAGCCTGGTAAAATACCGCACCATTGACTATGTAATGATGGCAGGAGGTCGGTGCATTTACTTAACTATATGCCACGAGGCATATATTTTAGTTAGTGCGTCGCACTCCTGACACTGTACATAGTCAATGGTGTGTTGAAAATTTTCAGGAGCACTGCCGCTGGTGTGTTTAATATTATCTAGTGCATTGTTGCTAGTGCGCTCCATAAAATAATGCACCGGGACCAATGCATGGCTATTTTTTTTAGCGCGCAGAATATTTTATTTTTGTTTTTCCTAAAAACATTATATATGTATATTTATTAATACATGTCTCATTTTATAAAAAAATTGTATTTAATATGTCAATCATTCAGAGACGTGAAAGGAGAGAAGAGGGGGAACAACAACAACAACATGGAGACCAATATAACATGGTTCGCTTGTGGGAGGCACGAGAGAGGGAGAGAGATGTGTACCCTCACCCTATTATAGTAGCTACCAAGGGGCTCCTAAGGCAGGTATTCCTCCTCAAGTTCTATGATGAGGCTACTTCCCTAATGGGCCAAGGTTTGTTTTTGAGACATCTTATCGATAGGTGGAATGCCCACCAACATGCTTTCCTGGTTGGTCATAACCAGTGGTACATGACCACTGAGGAGGATATATATTTCATTACAGGGCTATTGAGGAGAGGGTTGGATTTTACCTTGTTCTAAGAGGTTCCAGCTGGTTATGCGGCAAGGATTCACTTACTGTACTCCCAAAGATACATTAGCGCAGATATACTATCTCCTTGAAATTTTCATGTCTCCGGAGGTCAGTTACGTATTGGTGCATTTGGTAGTTAGGAGGTGAGGTGCCTATCACTTCGCATTTCGACCGTCTCACACAACACTATTGATGGGAAATGCATTAGTTTCTCGCTTCTATATTATGTTGATCCTTTACTATAGGAGCCAAGACTTGTCAAATGGTCGGTTATTTTTTTGTGGCAGTTCTGTACAGCCTTAGATACATGTCGTGCTCATGCAGAAGGGAGGGTCAACTTCCCTTTTTCTTCAGAGCCTTTTCATTTATTTTTTGAGAGGCTTCGAGAGACGAGACCTACTTTTGTTCGGCAGCCTTGTAGGCCGATGTTCGAGGCACAAATGCACATGTGGGTGTAGATGATACCCAAGAGGGGAGAGACTATTTTTCCAGCGAGGATATCAAATGATCCACCAAAGTTGCTAGCCAGTGGTTATGATCATCCCTTCATTATGATCCCCTTTCCTTATGCGGGTTTGGATTGGCGAGGGTGTGCCAACATCCTCTTCACAGTTGATGAGTTGTCGGATGATAGAGGTAATAATACTATTTTATTTAAATTTATTCTAACATGTTCTTTAACTTATTTTTATTAAATTATGTAATGAAATTATCTAATTATTGTTGTGTACTTGTATATAATTTGCAGACATTGGGTCTTTTGTTGGCAAGGACATGCCAACACCACCACATGATCTACGTGTGGATCCTGATGACGATCAGGGCATGGCAGATGATGAGGATCGTTAGGAGGCCAGTGTGGAGAGACTTTCTCCTGTTGGTGCACTGGTACCAACTTTTTCTAGGCATGGTTGGCTTGATAGCAGATACAGGATGGAGTTGGGTGACCAACTCAATGTATTGATTATTGAGGCAAGTATCAGGCCTGCTAATATGAGAGACATACAGTCACATGGTAGTTTATTACATATGTGGAGAGCCATACTACGTGACATGTACAACTTGATGCAACATGTCGTAGGAGCTACGACCTTAGCTATGTGGCTGAGGAGGACCATTGCACGTTATATGCATTGTTGACGCAGCATGTGATCGACAGTTTGCGAGAAGTGACTCATCATCTGATGATCGTTCACCTCATGCCGCACTAGATGAGCAGCCTCCATAAGCATTGAGTAGCTGTCATCATGGAGAGCAGGGTGGACCATCCACCACATCTAGTCAGCAGCCTGCAGCATCAATAAGTAGTCATGATCATGAGCAGACTAGACCGTTGACCGTCGTGGCTACACCACTAACTGAGTAGGCCTCTACTAGTACTGTGATTGATTATGTACCACCAGTTGATCCATGACATTTATATTACAGTTTTAAATTTTTGACATTATTCAGTTATATATATATATATATATATATTCCATGTATTTTAGGTTCATGTTACAGTTGTACTTAATTTACATGTTGGTGATCTTCATGATGTCTATATTGTTAGGTCATGTACGATATGTTCATTTAATGTGTAGCTTGCATATATATGTGTATGTGATAGATGTTATTTCATATGGTATGTATATTTGATGCTTGTGTTGTGATGATGTTAATATATAATGTTAATTGTGTTTTGTTAGATGATCATGATCACGATGATGTTAGTGATTTTGAATGTGTTTTTTAGTCAAATATGATGTTTGTATGATGGTTATCATGAACGTGATGTTTATTAACTAATTTAATATTAAATGATCATGATATTGTAAAATTGTAATATTTCTAATTATGATTCTATGTAAAATTCTAAAATTGTAATTGTAATGGTATATATGTAAGTTTGTAAAATCTTAATTGTAATAGTAATTTTTTAATTTGTAAAATTGTAATTATATGTATGTAAAATTCTAAAATTGTAATTGTAATTCTAATTCTAATTGTACGTGAAATTATAAAATTCTAATTCTAATTCTAATTCTAATTCTAATTCTACGTAAAATAGTTGTAAAATTTTAATTGTATTACCTTGAATTGATTGTAATTGTAAAATTCTAATTGTAATTCTAAATCTAATTCTAATTCTAATTCTAATTTTAGTTGTAATTGTATGTAAAATATTTGTAAAATTTTAATTGTATTAATGTGAAAAGTTTAATTGTATTAATGTAAATGATTTTATTAAAAAATTTAAATTTGTAAATTTGTAAAATTTTGAATAATTGTGAAATAATAAATTTAGAATAATATGAATTATTGTAACATAATAAAGTTTAGAAAATAATGCAAATAAATTCATGTACTTTAGAATTATCATTATTTTATTATGATCTTAGATACAAAAGAAGAACTTTATACACTACACCATTGTTTTTGAGATCAACATGATTGCAAATTATCAAGTGAAATATTCATTTTAACATTAATACAATGCAAATTACCAATTAATTCAAAATACATATTACAATGTTTCAAAAACCCCATCTTAAAAATTACAAATATTGATGAAATAACACATGTAGCATATCACTCTCGGTTCTCATGATCACCCTCATTACCTTCCAACTCGCATGGCATGGTAACACTATTGTTCTCAAAAATATGTTTGATCTAAGGTCATGTGTTAATACGAATCACCAATCCCTATCCAACACATCTGGGTAAAAAAGCACCTGGTTGTAGTGTTTGGCGAAAAAAGAGGGCTTCGTAGATTCATCCCACATCTTTCTAGAGTTGATACATATCAGCCTACTATCGCGATCTTCCTTTACACTATTCTGATCAAAGGTGTCCCACTACTTGCACTTAAAAATAAAAAATTGGAAAGAAGGGAAATCCACTTCAATGATCTCTTGTATCTTTCAGACGTAACCTAATGTCCCTTGTACTAATTTTTTATCACGGTGGCTCGATCGACTAGATTGATCAAACTCGACTTCCATTCCACAGTCTTGTGTGATGTTTCTAGCATCGAAATTTTCTATGCGAAAATGGTGTCCATATGCCCACATAGATGGGAACAAGTTCACCTATGATAAAAAAGTTAAAAAAATAATAGTTTCATGTGTCTTATAATAACCCAACAGTTAAAATATGAGATATAGATGTCATATAAATTTCAAATTTACATATAAATTAAAAATATTATTACCGAGTTGCTGCACCGAATCCCTACGTTTAGCGCATCATCTTCAGCACGTGTGTAACAACTGGTTGCACCGTATTTCTCTCTGACTTGGTCAACAACCCAACTGTTGGGGCATATTTTTAGCATATTTTCTTTTAAATGATAGGGATAAGGCACAATTCTACCATTCAACTGTCTGAAATTTTTCCTATCACTATCATATTTCATCCTCTTTTGTTCGTACAATGCGACCCACGGCTGTCCTGCTTCAAAATTGTAAAGAACGAATTTATTGATTGCTTCAAATTCTACATTCGTTGATGCAATCAAACCAAAGTTATATGGTACTTAGAGATAGAAATAGACATTATATCAAAGTTCAACATGAATATTAACTTTGTGTAAATTTGAGAAATTATAAGTCGCTTACTCTTTATCAAGGGCTTTTTTCCACTCATTTGGAGCAACTCCCCTTCTCTTTTTTCTTCATCCCTTTCATCTTCTCAATTCACCACACCTAGTATTTTGCTGATATGCTTGATGTACTTAGTGGAATAATAGAAAGACTCATACGACATGCACCCCTCTGCCATAGACCCCTCGGGTTTTCCCTTTGTCGAACAAAACCTTTCAATTTCTTCATGTACCTCTCTAAGAAGAACATCCAACAATAAGGAACCACCCCAACTAGTTAAAGCTCATCTACTAGGTGGATTAGAAGATGAACCTGTAATTCCATGAAACTCGTCAGTAGTTCCTTCTCAAACATACAAACAATCTCAACTATCTCTTGACGCCATTGTGGAATGCTAGCCACATGAATCACCTTTGACGTGATCCAATGTACAAATGCCGATAATTTAGATATGGCACATCCTAGATCTCGAGGGAATTCATGTTTCACACACCCATGGACGAACAAAGGATAATGACACTTCAAAGTTATAAAAATGTGTAATAATATACAAAATTAGTTATGTTTTATGATTTCCACATGGGATAAAATTTATTATTATAACAAATAATAAAATCATGCTTTTGACATTATACGTACTGATAGAAGATTCAAATGGTCATGCGATTTCAACCCTGACAAATGGTCATTCACGGTTAATTGGAGACGTAGTGAACACCTGTATGAAGTTAGCACCCTCAAACCCATTATAACATCCTTAGCCAAAGAAATATAATGTTTTTTTTAAATCCATGGGACATCACCTTCTTCAAAAAACCATGTATTAGAGGGACCGGTACCTACCTCTGATCTCGTACTTTCTAATCGTCTTAGCCAATGTTTATTTTTAGTTTTTGAAGTAATAATATCTTTCCTAACAACCAATGTGTCACTTTGTTTCAGTGATATGTGCCTCCATAAAGAAGATGAAACATTTTAAATATATGCATGGGATCTAATAAGTAGGTAATCTTAAGATGCTCCCAATATGGGAGGTTATAAAAGATAGATTTTCTTTTCATCCCAGTGAGAAATTTCTCAACATAGGTGTCAAAGGATTCTGGATGATCGAACATAGGCTACGCATTTGAATCAAACATTTATATGAACTCCTTATCCTTCTATCTCTCATATGATCTAAGCAATTCAGCTGGTGTCACTATTGGAGGCCTTTTGGGTCTCTATCATTTACCATCGAAAGGAGATGCTGCTCTAATGTAAGGGTGCTCTTATGGGAGGATTATCCTAGATAAATCATATACTAGATTTTGTAGGTCCTTGCACCATCTAGCTTTAAGAGAAAGTCCACAACATTTACATCCAAAATACTCTATTGTTGCAAGACCTGCAAGATTATTCTATACAATTAATATGCATGGCACGTTAAAGAATATCATGAAGACCATAAAAAATATTACAACAAATTAAATAACTAATATGTGAAAGAATATTGTTACTTATATAAACAAATCAATAAATTAAAGATGTAATTTACCAAAGCAAACTCCTAAGCCTAGATAATCTTGTGTCGTGTAAGCACATATGCCATACAATGTAAAAATCCTCTCTGCTATGTTGATTCTTGATGCATCATATACATTTATACCATCCCATAATTCCTTCAGTTCATCTAGTAGTGGTTGTAAGCAAACATCCATATTCTTCACTTGTCTTCTTTTAGGGACTATGAGAGACAACATAAGATGTTCATTCTTCACGGAAAACCATGGGGGGTATTGTTATTGATCTCTACTACAGGCCAAATATAATAGTTGGTGTTCTAGATGGAATATGGGTTGATGCCATCCATGGCTATGATAAGTTGTAGACTTCGTACTTCATCCTTGAATTTTTCGGGCGATGTATCCTCTATATGCTTCATGGCTATTGAATGAGTTGGGATTTGCATAACTCCCAACTCACTTCTATGTGAGGCATGCCATCCCTGAAACATAGCTAATTATTTGCAATGAAAGAGCCTTTGAATCCTTGGGATTATAGGCATGTGCCTCAATATCTTAAAAGGATGACCAGTACGTGATTTACCCCCTTTTTTTTATCATACCTGTCATGCCCACATTTCAGACACATCTCTTTGTCTACATATTCTACTCTATATAGAATACAATAATTTGGACATGAAAGATATGATATGTACTCAACACCCAGCATTTTCAACAATTTCTTTGCCTCTTTGCAGCTACCGGGAAGGACATTATCACTCAAAATAACCTTATCTTTGAATAGCCTGTATTTGGTGATCAAGGAAAAATATATTAATAAATGTAAATTAATAGCCATGTAATTATTAAAGTTCATAAAATTAACAATTTGTAATGTTCATTACAGTGTACTGATGATATTTCAAAATTTATATAAGGGAGTACTTTATGGTAACTTACCTCAAAATTTCCGAGAAACGTGCAATTGAGAAGCCAAACTTACAGGCCAAACTTACAAGGCGAACCACAACTCGTGCTAATGGTATACGCACCGGTGTCGGGGCGGGACTGAAAGGTGCACCGTGTTATTTTAAAAATTTTTAAAATGTGCGGTGCAGTGGTTTACCCGGCCACACTGTTGACCATGTGCAATAGCGGCAACGTAGTGTGTTGACTTAAATATATGCCATTGGTCGTAGAGTTTAGTCAGCACACCTCACTCCTGACATCATACATAGTCAATGGTGTGTTGAAATGTTTTAGGAGCACCGTCGCTGGTACATTGAACATTATCCGGTGTGCCGACGTCGGTGCGCTCCATAAAAGGATGCACCAGGACCAATGCATTCCTGTTTTTTTTGGCACATTGACTTTTTTTTTTCCAAAAAACATTATATATGTATATTTCTAAATACATGTCTCATCTAAAAAACTTTGTATTTAATATGTCAATCATTTAGAGACGTGAAAGGAGAGAAGAGGGGGAACAAAAACAACAATAAGCGGACCAGTATAAGATGGTTTGCGCGTGGGAGGCACGAGAGAGGGAGAGAGATGCATACCCTTGCCCTATTATACTAGCTACCTGGGGGCTCCTAAGGCAGGTAGGCCTACTCAAGTTCTATGAGGAGGCTACTTCCCTAAAGGGCCATGGTTTTTTTTTGAGACATCTTATCTGCAGGTGGAATGCCCACCGGGAGGATTTTTGAGTTGGTCATAACCAGTGGTACAAACCCACTGAGGAGGATATATATTTCATTAGAGGGCTATCGAGGAGAGGGGTGGATTTTCGCTCTTTCCCATAGGTTCCAGTTGGCCATGCAACATGGATTCAGTTAGTGTACTCACAGAGATACATTAGCGCAGATATAGTGTCTCCTTCATATTTTCAGGTCTTCGGAGGTTAGTTATGTATTGGTGCATTTGGTAGTCAAATCGTGAAGTGCCTATCACTTATAGTTTCAACCATTTCACACAACACTAGTGATGGGAAACACATTAGTTTTTTGCTTCTATATTATGTTTATTATTTAGTATAGGAGCCACGACTTGTCTAGTGGTCTGCCATTTTTTTGCAGCAGTTCTATACAGCCTTAGATAGATGTCATCCTCATGCAGAAGGGAGGGTCAACATCCCTTTTGCTTCAGAGATTTTTTGTTTATTTTTTGAGATTTTGCTAGAGACGAGGCCTACTTTTTTTTGGTAGCCTCGTAAGCTGATGTTCGAGGCATGAATGCACATGTGCGGGCAGACGATGCCCAAGAGGGGCAAGGCTAGATGTTTCTAGCGAGGATATCGAATGATGCACTCGCGTTTATGGCCACCATTGATGAGAATCCCTGAATTATTTTCCCCTGTCCTTCTGTGGGTTTGGATTGGTGAGGGTGTGCCAACATCCTCTTCACAGCTGATGAGTCGCCAGACGATAGAGGTAATATTATAGCTTTATTTAAATTTATTCTCACATGTTCTTTAACTTATTTTTATTAAATTGTGTAATGAAATTGTCTAATTATTGATGTGTACTTGTATATTTTGCATACATTGGGTCTTTTTATGGCGAGGACATGCCAACACCACCACATGATCTAGTTGTGGATCCTGATGACAATCAACACATCCTAAATGATGAGGATCATGAAGAGGCTGGTGCAGAGAGACCTTCTCCTGCTGGTGCGTCGGTATGGCCTTTTGCTAGGCATGGTTCGCTTGATAGAAGATACAGGATGGAGCTGGCCAACGAACTCATTGCATTTATTGTTGAGGCGAGCATTACACCTGCTAATATGAAATACATACAGGCTGATCGTAGTGTATTAAATATGTGGAGAGTCATGTCGTGTAACATGTACATTATGATGTAGCATTTCGTATGAGCTACGACTTGAATTACGCAGCTGAGGAGGATTGATGCAGATTGTAGGCGTGGTCGAGATGCAACACGTGATCGAGAGTCCTTGAGCAATGGCTCATCATCTGATGATCGTTCACCTCACACCGCACCAGATGAGTAGCCTCCACTAAAATCGAGCAGCAGTCATCATGGAGAGCAGGCTAGACCATCAGCCACGTCCAATCAATAGGCTGCAGCATCCAATAGTACTCATTATCATGAGCAGGCTGGACCATCGACTGTCGAGGATCCACGATTGACTGAGCATGCCTCTACTAGTACTGCTCTTGATGATGTACCACCAGCTGATATTTGACACATATATTACAGTTCTATATTTTTGACATTATTAAGTTCTATATATATATGGTCCATGTATTTTATGTTCATGTTGCAGTTGTACTTAATTTTCATGCTTGTGATCATCATGATGTGTATATTGTTAGGTCATGTATGATATGTTCATTTAATGTGCAGCTTGTAGATA
Source organism: Pinus albicaulis (assembly GCA_034641835.2). Classification (NCBI taxonomy): domain Eukaryota; kingdom Viridiplantae; phylum Streptophyta; class Pinopsida; order Pinales; family Pinaceae; genus Pinus; species Pinus albicaulis. The sequence continues at coordinate 329,843,475 of CM076577.1, read as the reverse complement.
GATGTGTATGTGATAACAGTTATTTCACATGGGATGTATATTTGATGTTTGTGTTGTGATGATTTTAATATATAATGTTAATTGTGTTTTGTTAGATGATCATGATCAGGATGATGTTAGAGATGCTGAATTTGTTTTTTAGTCATATATGATGTTTGTATGATGGTTATCATGAACGTGATGTTTATTAATAAATTTACTATTAAATAATCATGATATTGTAAAATTGTAATATTTTTAATTCTAACTATGTGTAAAATTCTAAAATTGTAATTGTACGTAAAATTGTAAAATTCTAATTTTAATTCTAAATCTAATTCCATGTAAAATATTTGTGAAATTTTAATTGTATTACTCTGAATTGATTGTAATTGTAAAATTGTAATTGTAATTTTAATTGTATGTAAAATTCTAAAATTATAATTGTAATTATAATTGTAATTGTATGTGAAATTGTAAAATTGTAATTGTAATTCTAATTCTAATTAGATAATTTTAATTGTAATTGTATGTAAAAAAATTTGTAAAATTTTAATTGTACTAATGTGAAAATTTTAATTGTATTAATGTGAAATGATTTTATTAAAAATTTTAAATTTTTAAATTTGTAAAATTTTAAATAATTGTAAAATAATAAATCTAGAATAATATGAATTATTGTACCGTAATAAATTTAAGAAAATAATGCAAATAAATTCATGTAATTTAGAATTATCATTATTTTATTGTGATCTTAGATACAAAAAAAAGAACTTCATACAGTACGCCATTGTTTTTTAGACCAACATAATTACAAATTATCAAGTGAAATATTGATTTTAACATTAACACATTGCAAATTACCAATTAATTCAAAATACATATTATAATGTTTCAAAAAAATCATCTTAAAAAGTATAAATATTGATGAAATAACACATGTACCATACCACTCTCGGTTCTCATGATCAACCTCATTATCTTCGAACTCACATGGCATGATAACACTATTATTCTAAAAAATATGCTTTGATCTAGGGTCATGTGTCAATATGAACCACCAATCCCTATCCAACACATCTGGGTAAAAAAACAGCTGGCTGCAGTGTTTGGGGAAAACATAGGGCTCCTTAGCTTCATCCCACATCTTTCTAAAGTTGATATATATCAGCCTAATATCGCGATATTCCTTTACATTGTTCTGGTCAAAGGTGTCCCACCACTTTCACCTAAAAATAACACATTCGAAAGAAGAGAAATCCACTTCAATGATCTCTTGTATCTTTCTGACGTAACCTAACATCCCTTGTACTAGGTTTTTATCACAGTGGCTAGATTGACTAGATTGATCAAACTTGACTTCCACTCCACAGTATTGTGTGATGTTTCTGGCATCAACATTTTCTATGAGAAAATGGTGTCCATATGCCCACATAGATGGGAACAATTGCACCTATTATAAAAAAGCTAAAAAAAAATCGTAGTGTCGGGTGTCTTATAATAACCCAATAGTTAAAATATGAAATATAGATGTCTTATAAGTTTCAAATTTACATATAAATTAAAAATATTATTACCGAGTTACTGCACCCAATCCCTACGTTTAGTGCATCCTCTTCAACATGCGGGTAATGACCGGTTGCACCATATTTCTTTCTGACTTGGTCAACAACACAACTTTTGGGGCATATTTTTGGCATATTTTCTTTTAAATGATTGGGATAAGGCACACTTATACCATTCAAGCGTCTGAATTCTTTCATGTCACTATCCCATTCAAGCATCTGAATACGACCCATGGTTGTGTCACTTTAGAATTGTAAAGAACGAATTTATTGATTGCTTCAATTTATGAATTCGCCGATGAAATCAAACTGACATTATATAGGACTTACAGATCAAAATATACATTATATCGAAGTTCAATATGAATATTAAATTTGTGTAAATTTGAAAAATTATAAGTCGCTTACTCTTTATCAAGCAATTTTTTCCACTTGTTTGGAGCAATTCCCCTTATCTTTTTTCTTCATCCCTTTCATCATCTCAAATAATCACACCTAGTCTATTTTGGATCTACTCGATGTATTCACTTGCATAATATAAAGACTCATACGATATGTACCCCTCTGCCATACACCGCTTGGCTTTTTCCCATTGTCGAACAAAACCTTTCAATTTTTTCATGTGCCTCTCTAAGAAGAACATCCAATCACAAGCTACCACCCCAACTAATTCATCCTCATCTACTAGGTATATTAGAAGATGAACCTACAAGTCCATGAAACTCGTCAGTAGTTCCTTCTCAAACATATAAAAAATCTCAACTATCTCTTGATGCCACTTTGGAACGCTAGCCACATGAATATCCTTTAACATGATCGAGCATACAAATGCATATATTTTAAATATGGCACATCCTAGATATTGAGGGAATTCATGTTTCACACACCCACTCATGAACAAATGATAATGAAAATGCAAATTTATAAACATGTGTAATAATATACAAAATTAGTTATGTTTTATAATCCCTGCATGGGATAAAATTTTTAATATAAAAAATAATAAAATCATGCTTTTGACATTATAAATACTCTTAGAAGATTCAAATGGTCATGCTATTTCAACCACGGAAAATGGTCATCCACAGTGAAGAAGCGTCGTTGTGAAGACCCGTATGAAGTTGGCACCCTCACACCCATCATAACTTCCTTTTCCAAAGAAATATCTTCTTTTTTAAAAATCCATGGGACATTACCTTCGTTGAAAAACCATGAGTTAGAGGGACCAATGGCTGCCTCTAATCCCGTACATTCTAATCATCTTGGCCAATGTTTCTTCTTAGTTTTTGAAGTAATAATAACTTTCCTAGCAGCTAATATGTCACTTTGTTTCGATGATATGTGCCTCTATAAGGAAGATGAGACATTTTTAAATATATGCATGGGATCTAATAAGTTGGTAATATTAAGATTCTCCAAATATGGGAGGTTATAAAAGATATATTTCTTTTTCATCCCAATGGGCAATTTCTCAATTTAGGTGTAAACTAATTCTAGATCATCGAATGTAGGCTCCCCATTTGAATCGAGCATTTCTATGAAATCCTTCTCCTTCTCTCTCTAATATGCTCTAAGTCATTCATTTGGTGTCATTATTGGAGGCTTTGGGTTATCTCTCGTTTACCATTGAAAGTGGATGCTTCTCTTCTGTAATGGTGTTCTTCTGGGAGGAATACCCTCAGGAAATAATACACTGGCTTTTGCATGTCCTTGGACCATCTAGCTTTCAGAGAAGGTCCGCAACATTTACATGAAAAATAAAATTTTGTTACAGGACCTGCAATATTATTGTATAAAATTAATATTCATGGCACGTTAAAGAATATCATGAAGATAAAAACAAAATTTACATCGAATTAAATAACTAGTATGTGAAGGAATATTGTTATGTATATAAACAAATCAGTAAATTAAACATGTAATTTACTAGAGAAAAATCCTAAGCCTAGATAATCATGTGTCATATAAGCACATATGCCATACAACGTAAAACTCCTATCTACTGCTATGGGTCTTGATACATCATATACATTTATCCCATCCCATAATTCCTTCAATTCATCTACCAGTGGTTGTAAGTAGACATCCATATTCTTCATTTGTCTTCTACCAGGGACTATGAGAGCCAACATAAGATGTTCATTCTTCATAGAGAACCATGGGTTGATATTGTTATTGATCACTACTATAGGCCAAACTGAATAGTTGGTGTTCTGGACGGCATATGGGTTGACGCCTTCCATGCCTATGTATCCTCCTTGAATTTTTTGGGTCATGTATCCTCTATATGCTTCAAGGCTATTAAATCAGTTGGGATTCACATAACTCCGAACTCACTTCTATGTAAGGCATGCCATCCCTAAAAAATAGCTAATTCTTTTCAATGAAGGAGCCTTTGAATCCTTGGGATTATAGGCATGTGCCTCAATATCTTAAAAGGAGTACTAGTACATGATTTACCCTTCTTTTTTATTTATCAAACCTGTCATGCCTAGATTTCGGACACATCTCCTTGTCTGCATATTCTCCTCCATATAGAATACAATCATTTGGAATTGCATGATATGATGTGTATTCAACACACAACATTTTCAACAATTTCTTTGCCTCTTCACAGCTACTGGGCAAGACATTATCACTTGGAAGAACCTTATCTTTGAATAACCCGTAGTTGGTGATCATGGAAAAATATCTTAATAAATGTACATTAATGTCGATATAATTATTAATGTTCATAAACTTTACCATTTTTAATGTTCGTTGTAGTGCACTAATTATATTTCAAATTTATATAAGGGAGTTATCGTAAGTTACCTCAAAATTTCCTAGAAACATGCATTTGACAAGCCAAAATTTGCTTTCAAGTTGTATAGTAACATCTTTGTCCCCAACTGGGTAGACTTTGACTGACTGCCAGGTCCAAAGAGAAGGGTGGTGGAAGAAAATTTAAGGATTTCGAAAAGGTGTCAGCGACATGAGCATCATCCCCTAGCTGATCATTATTTTGGAAAGTGGGAATTGAATCACTGGTTGATTCAACCATTCTTGGTATCATTCCTCTCTGGTTTTTCTCTTAATTTAGTCCTCTCTCGATTTGAGATTATCGTGGGGTGCAACGAAATATGGTAGGTAGGTCACTTATCATCACTAGAATCCTAATAATTTAAAAAAAATTATTTGAGCATGCTTAGTACAAAATATATGATATCAATTAGTAAGCGTGTTGACAATATTGCATGATTAATTGTTTTGATGTTGAAATAATTACATTAATAAATATACCAAAAAATTATAATTATTACCATTATTGTCCCAGGATTGTGGCTACAAGATGCAATATTGTTATAATTGGCAAGGTGAACCGATTATTCATTTTCATCTACCAAATGCGCCTTGTAGTATGCAACTCCTGATAAGAGCTTCTGACATTTTGGAGTTGTTTAAATATGTTGTGCATCTGAACTCCATGTTGAATTTTCATCAACCTGCAAATTTATATACATTATAAATTTAATTAAGATGTGCATGATTGACATGGATAAAAAACATAAATTTAATTAGATAATGAAAATATAAATAAAATCTAATGTAAATATTATGTCTCGACATGGATAGGGAGAACTCTGCGATGGACTTTGGGAAATATTATGGAACGAGCTGGATTTTGAAGAATTGTCCATTCCATATAGCTATGATATTTTCTCCCTGGATTTGAGCAAAATCAACAGTAAATTTTGGTGCACACACCTAAAATTAATTTCAGTGCCTTAAAAATGGACTTCGTTTTATCAGTGCTAATGTATAGATCACTGCACTGGTGTGTTTTTTTTACTCCGCACTAGTGCCATTTTATAAACAGACGCACCAGTGCAGTGCTATTAAGTGACGCACCGATGATGAATAACCAAAAATTTAAAAAAATGCAACTCTGTTTTCTTTAATTGAAACAAAAAATGGTAAATTGAAAAATGGACGGTAAAATATCTTCGAAAATCTAATTTCATAAAACAATTCTTTAAACACTAAACACTTTTCATTATTTCACTATTAAGAAAAAGATTTCAACCAAATATTTGCATGAGACATACCTACAGCAAACAGAGCACGAGAGCATTGTGGAGCAGGGAAATACATTCGAACAAAAGTATTCAGACAATCGGAATTCCAAACCTCTGGTGATTCAAACCATATAGCAAAGAATTTGAAATGATCCCGTGATTAATTTTTATTTTTTTTTACGAAGTAAAAAAAAATTCAATGTTTATTGTTTTTTTTACCTTTTCTACAGTATTTTTTACAGAGTAAGAAAAAAATTTCAATTTATTTTTCACTTTTACAAACAAAAAAAAAAAAATCCATTTTTAGAAGAAAACCCTACATTATAGGGTTTGTATTGCTAAATATAGGCCTGAGAAATCCAACCCGTGAGACGACTTTGATATTTGGATCCCAATCCATGTCAACCGTTATGTGATTTAAAAAAAAAAAAACATATTTTTTTTATTGGTGCGCCCGATGTAACCTAGCGCACCAGTGTGTTGTATTATCCCAGCACACCATGCAAGTACTGTGTGATAAAAATTAGAAAAAAAAAAAAATTATGAGTGTGCCATATGTAAAATATGGCACCGATTTACTATTTCATTATGGCGCACTTCGAATGTGCTGTTTCGCACAAAATAAAATAAAATAAAACAAAAAATTCATTTTTAGAAACAAACCCTACATTCTTTTTGTTTCTGCACTTTCTTCTCCCTCTTTTTGTGATTTCAGAATTAGGGCTTTTCATTTTAGATTTATAGGGTTTGTATTGCTAAATATAGCCTTAAGAAATCCAACTGAAAGGGATGGATTGCATAATCAGATCCCAATCCATGTCGGCCCTTGTGTGAATTAAAAAAAACCAAATTTTTTTTATCAGTGCGCCTGTCATAACCTAGCGCACTAGAGCATTGTATTATCCCAACGCACCACGAAAGTACTGTATGATAAAAAAATAGAATTTTTTTTTTTTTTAATCAGTGCACAATATGTAAAATATGGCACCGGTGCGCTATTTCATTATGGCATACCGTGAATGTGATATTTCACACAAAAAAAAAAAATTGTTTTTAGAAACAAACCATACATTCTTTTTGTTTCTGCCCTTTCATCCCCCTCTTTCTGTGATTTCAGAATTAGGGATTTTTATTTTAGATTTATAGGGTTTGTATTGCTCAATATAGGCATAATACATCCAACCCACAGGATGATTTGCATAGTCAGATCCAAATCCATGTCGGCCCTTGCCTGAATTTAAAAAAAAACATGATTTTTTTATTGGTGCCCCCCGCGTAACCTAGCACATTGGTGTGCTATATTATCCCAGTGCACTGTGAAAGTACTGTGTGATAAAAAATTAAAAAATTTGTTTTTTTATCAGTGCGCTATATGTAAAAGAGGGCACGGTGCGCTATTTCGTTATGGCACACTGCAAATGTTCCGTTTCACATAAAATAAAATAAAAAATGCATTTCTAGAAATAAACCCTACATTCTTTTTGTTTCTTCCCTTTCGTCTCCCTCTTTCTGTTATTTCATAATTAAGGCTTTTAATTTTAAATTTATAGGGTTTGTATTGCTAAATATAGGCCTAAGACATCGAACCCATGGGATGACTTGCATATTCAGATCTCAATCCATGTCGGCCCTTGTGTGAATTAAAAAAAAAAAAAAAACAGATTTTCTTTTTATCGTTGTGCCCGGCGTAACCTGGCGCACCAGTGCGCTGTATTATCCCAGCACACCGTGAAAGTACGTTGTGATAAAAATTTAAAAAACAATTTTATTTATTTTTAATTAGTGCACCATACGTAAAATATGGCATCGGTACGCTATTTCACTATGGTGCACCGCAAACGTGTTGTTCTGCAAAAAATAAAAATAAAATAAAATAAAAGATCCAGTTTTAGAAGCAAACCCTACATTCTTCTTATTTCTACCCTTTATTCTCCCTCTTTCTCTGATTTCAGAATTAGGGTTTTTCATTTTAGATTTGTAGGGTTTGTATAGATATAAATAGGCCTAAGACATCCAACCCACGCGACGAATTGCATAGTCAGATCCCAATCCATGTCAGCCCTTGCGTGAGTTTAAAAAAACTGATTTTTTTCATTGATGCGCCCGGCGTACCCTAGTGCACTGGGGCACAGTGTTATCCCAGCACACCGTGAAAGTATTGTGTGATAAAAAATAAAAAAGACCTTTTTTTTTATTAGTGTGTCATATGTAAAATATGGCACCAGTTTATGTTACAAAACTAACACTCGAAAATTTTTATTATTTTCTCTTTGTTAATCGGTACGATGGTTAACATGTAATGCACAGGTTCTCATTGTTGACATAGAGCACCATATGCTCTATTATATTTTTTGTGACGTATGTTTATAATACCCCCATGCACCGACGTCAGTGTGTATAGAATGAATGGCGCACCGGTTTGTTGAGATTTTTTTTTTACCTGAAAAGTCGACAATTTCTTTATAAATATATTAATGATTGATATGGTACAGGTTTCAAATTGATAAAGAAATTACTGACAAGAGATAAAGCAACAAAAATACTGATAACACATCAACAAAAGAAAAAAAGGCAAGCTCTTTGTCAATTCTTTAAAAAAAACATTATTTTTGAAATATATGTAAGTTTAACTAATATTTATTGTTTACTATGTATCATGCAGAGCCACAAAATGATGAAGCTTGATAAGATTATTTATCATATTGGACCAGAAGAGCGTAAAATCTTGGTGGAAAAATTGCAAAAGGATGAATCAGGTGAATGAAAAAATACTATCGATCCAATATGAGTTTCTTTTTGTAATTTTCATTAATAATATAATTAAAATTATTAGACAACATGTGTCAAAAAATCTATTAATTCACACCTATTTAATGTTCTACAGGGACTAACAACTCAAAAAAGGAATGTTGTTCTAGGAAAAGGAAAAACTAGAACATGCAAATGAAAATGATATGCTCCTTAGCTCATATGGAGTGGCGCTAGGGGTTAATGAAAGGGGAAAAACATTTACAAAAGTTTGAGGGATCAAGTGGAGTGAATGTATAGAAGTCCTTTCCACTTACAATACAAAAATAAATCCAATGATTCCAATAATTTTTTTTTATCTAAACTACAGGAAGAGTTTTCAGAGAATTGGTCAATGAGACATGTCAGAATTTCAATAGAAAAAATGTAAAACAACAACAAATAAGGAATGAAAAAGTAATATTCCTTTAAATGTTTGTCTATAATTATTTATAAAGATCACTTTTGCTATATTTACTTTTCATATATCAATATAAAAATTAAATAACTTATTGTCATGTTACATTTTCAGGAATATTATGAAAATCTCAAAAGATGAACGAGATGATATCAAAAATATGCCAGTAGGAATGTCCAAAAAGGTGTACAAGGAGATGGTCAAAGAAATGGAAAATATTTCATCGCAGGAGGATCCATATCAACAACAACGTGCTTCAAATGAAATATGTAATCATTGATTTTTTCAATCATTAGGTACAATAAATAAGCAATTTAGCATTAAATATTAATTTTCAAGTATTTTCTTGCAGAAAAGAAAAGAAAATGGAAACCATTTAGCACATAAAACAGGACGGCAAGGAAGAAAAGGGTTGATATCTAAGTTTGTGTGTAATTGTTACTTCCTTATAACAACTTAACTAGATTTCATTTTTTTTATTTTTTAAGTTGTTTTACAAAAATCATCATTGAATGTCTTCAAACAGGTGCTAACATACAAGAAAAACCATTAAACGAATTGATTGAAATTGGGTTAAATACGGGTTGTGAGTATATGTTGACATATCAAAAATTAATTGTGGAATTTGTAAGCATCTATCGATCTTGTTTTACTTAGCTCTGTCTATAATTAGTAGAACAAAAAAATCTTTTATATTAAATATATGATTTGTTATGGGCTATAAAACTTGTAGGAAACAAAGTATGGAACTGTACCAACTGATGAAATCTTGAAAGATGGCATGTTACATGGTTTTGAAAGAATGTCTATAGTTTATGAGTCAATTGTTGTGATGGTATGCCATTTATTTTCAATATACATTGATGTATATTATTTAATATTTCAATTTTCATTATTCTCACCAATATATATACACTCGTTACAGTTTATTTTTATGTTTGTAGATGGAAGGTGAAGAAGAAGAAAATAATCAACACCCTGATCAAAACATTCCTAAAAATAACCCAAGTCATGGAAGTAGCTCTAGCAGTGATAGCAGTTCAAGTGAATAATGATAGTCACTATGTTTGGATATCAAAGAAAGGCATTGTATTTTTTGAAATATTATCCTGTGAAATCAGACATTTTGTTTAATTTAATGGACATAGTGTCCCCATTGAAAGACAAAGGAGACCAATAACTGTCCTATTTTTTATGGAAAAGAAAGTCATATATATATACGTGTGTGTGTGTGTGTGTGTGTTTTAATTTATTCTATTGTGTTCTCCATTGTCGCTATGAAATGTAACACCACCGATTAAATTTGTGGATGATTAAATATTATAATGAAGAAATGTGAAATTTGATGATATGATATAACAAATTGATCCAATCACCACATTAAAATTCATTAATAAAAAATGAATTCATATGAATGTTGTTATAAGATATATATGTGTCGACTTTTGATGAATAATGAATTTTAAAAAATAACAATAATTATGATATGATATAACAAATTAATCCAAACATCACATTCAAATGCATTAATAAAAATTTAATTAATATGAATATTGTTATAAGATGTGTCAACTTTTGACGAATAATGAATTTTTAAAAATCACAATAATTTCACTGTCATAGGTTGATGTTTCTAAAAAATATAAAATGAACACTAGTCTGTGCTAGTTACTATACACTGGTGCGTTTGTATGCTAAAGCACACCGGTGCGTTTCTACGACCTATGGGCACCGCACAAATACCAAAACCAATTAAAAATATCAGTGTGTTTGTGCAGTACTACGCACCAATGCATATATGTGGCACTACGCACCAGTGCATTTGTACGGCCTATGGGCGCTGCACAAATACCGATACTAATTATAAATCTTGGTGCGTTTGTGTGATACTGCACACTGGTACATTTATGTGGCTCTACGCATTGGTGCATTTGTACGACCTATGTGTACTGCATAAATACCAATACCAATTATAAATCTTGGTGTGTTTGTGTGATACTACGCACCACTGCGTTTCTATAAGTCTATGTACCAGTGTGTTGAGATGACCTATGGGCACCGCACAATTCCCAAGACCAATTAGAACGGCCTTGTTCTTTGTATCACCAACACTGTGCCAGATGCGATTTTATACCTTGATGGCCCAATACATTCTCCTGAAACTGCCCCGGGCCACTTTCTAGATGACACACACCGGTGCGTTGAAGCCCGATTAGTGCACCGATGAAAAAAACATTCGTAACAACCTCTGGCCGCCATTTTTTTTTTAGTTGTGTTGAATTTTTGTTAAAATCTCCACGAAAATGTTCATAACCATAAACGGATGTTGTAGAAAATGTTTTTTTGACAATTTTGGTCAATTTTATAACACTAAAACCCTCCTTTATAACCTCCACTAGAGGTTCTTTTCCTTGTAGTGGAGACACACAACTTTTGAATACTAAACTTCACCTCGATGTGCCCTTCGTTATTCAAATTCTGTGGAATTCCATTAACCTTCCTGAATCTTTACATTTTCTCCAATAATCCTCCCATCTTCACCATTTCCTCCATTTCTGATCAGGAGTTCCTAAATTTTGCTCAAAATTCAAAATTATAGGATTTTGTTGAAAGCAGGATGGTTGCGTAGATCTCGTCTTCCTAATTCTAGCGCCATGAATGGTTCGAAAAACCAATGTCGTATGAGGAAGATATCAGATTCTAATCGAAATTCCCAATAGGAAAATTCTGACAGTTTGACCAGGTTTGAGTGGGATGCACAGTCAACAAAGTGGGTGGACATACAGTCAGCAAAAAGGAATATTCCCTCCACCGAGCCAATAGCAGGATGAAAAGTGTCACAATTTTATTGGTTGTATGGGTTTGGAGGATCCAATTAGAGGGTGCCACATGGCTAGCGCTGAGGCCGCCACATGTCCCTGAAACTGCATTATAAAATTTTGTTGGGTCCGCACAAATCGACCCTGAGACCTCATGCCAGGCACGCACATATATTACCACCTACACTACATGATGTTTCTTAACCATATTTTTTGCAGGTTTGTATGAAGGTGTGTTGAAATGGCATTCGGGTGTTGGGAACTGTCGACGTTCCCAACCTGCCAGTGGTCCCCAAGTTGGATGGTCACATTGCAACATTAAATAGAAAACGTTACAACCGCTATCTATGCAACAACTTGCTAGAATTACTATTATCTATGTCACATGATAACTGTAGATTCCAACTCTTCCGCGTGGTCAACGCTAACCCATGGCACTTACAACCATATTTTAATGCGGAGTTGATAACCTTTGACGGTTATTAACCTGAGGTTTTTTGGGTACGTATGTGCCACCCCCAACTGCAAACATTTAATTCTGTATTCAGATTCGGTGAAACATTTGGAGAGCACGCCATTTATGGCAGGTATACCTATTTTAACTCTATTTTAGTGGAGTTATACACCGTTAGTGGAGCTTTCCTAGGTGAAACTGGGCAAAAGTGTAGGAGGCCCAATATTTTACCATTTTGAGTGAATGAAGAGTCATTTTTAACTAATTGGAGCATTCTTGAGCCATTGGTGTAGAAAAAATAGCCATTAGAGCACTGCAACTACATGTATTAGCAAAATTTTTAGCATAATGAAACATGGACATGCCATTGGGAGTTGGACCAACATATGTAGCCTATGAGGGGTGAAATGCTTCATCATGCTTGCTATGTAAATTTCATGTGGTGACTTATTTATTTATTTTACACTAATATTCAGTGTTATTTATGCTTATTTCATGCTTCAAATTCACTAAAAATCATCTACATTTAATGTACAAACATATTAATCCTTATGTAAACTAATGAAACACTTATGCACATGTTTTTAAACTGAAAAGACACTTAGCAGAGAAAAAATAATAACTTCATTTCAGATTAGATTGATATCAGAGCTAGAGTTTATTCTCTATTGTTGTTTGGTGCAAAGAATTTTTTAACTTTTTGCAAGTTTTAGATGTTACAAGGCTCAAGCTCAAAAGAGGAGAAGGAAAATTGGTGGAAGTAAAAGGGTCTCAAAAGGAGCCAAATAAAAGGAGAGAAATATTTCCATAATCTCCACCACCTAGTTCACCTCCTAAAGAAGCAGAAGCTCCATTAAGCATGCCTCGTGAGGAAGGAGAAATCCATGAAGAAGTTGATCCCAAGGAGGAAGAAAGAGTGTTCAGGAAATCATTTCTTGACATGACTGAGATGGTTAGAATCCTTTATCAAGAAAGGAATGAGAGACTAGAAGGAGAATGATCTAAACTTCACAAGGAAGGACAAGGATCTTCAGGAGGTCACCATGATGAAGATAATTCAAGGAAGGGAAATGGAGGAAATGGAGGCAATGGAGAGCCATCATCCTCACCCTCATCATCATAATCCTCTACTTCTTCTTCAGTACATCAACCACACAAATCCAAGAACACTGGAAAAAATCATTTTTTTAAACTTGATGTTATGTTTGAATTGAAAATTTTTAAGGGTTAAGTAAATGCAAAAAATTTTGATAATTGGATTAGACAATTGGAGGTCTATTTGAGAATAGAAAACCTTCAAGTTGATGATACCAAAATTCAATTAGCTTCACTGATAATGGAAGGTGCAACACTTGTTTGGTGGGAAGCCAAGACAAAGGAGGAAATCAAGAAACATGGTAAGATTATTCTATCATGGTTAGATTTCGTTATTGCTATTAAACAAATTTTTTATCCATTAGCTCATATGCAGAAAGACATCATGAACTAGCAGAACTTTAGGCAATTAAAGGGACAAAATGTGCAAGAATACACCCAAGAATTTACGAGAAGAGTTGTCTTATTAGCGGTGGATTTGCAGAGTCAACATACTTTGTTAAAGTACATAGGAGGCTTACATAGCTACCTAAAACATACTATTATCATGTTTAACCCCACCAGTCCAGATGAAGTTTGTGTTCAGGCTAGACATCTAGAAGCTAGCGGGAAGAACATTTATGAAGAGGGTAGAAAGAAACCTTTTAAGGGTAAAGCCAAAGAAAAGACCTCAAAAGGTATAAAAAAAAAGAATGCATCTATTAAGAGAGATGGAGAAAAATTGGTTTGTAATCGTTGTTCAAAAGAAGGCCATGATCAAAATCATTATTGGAAATTACATCCTGAAATGATGTCAAAGAAACCAAATAACAAAGGGAAACAGAAAAATGTTGCTACAACTCGACATGATTTAGGATCTAATTGAGGTGATGAATCTAAAATCACAGCCATAGGATTGGATTACATGAAGGTAAAATAAATTGAAACTAAACCCAGTACTAGTACATCAAACTGTCACATAAACACTCCAAAAGAAGAAGAAAGAATATAATTGTTTCATGTGAGGGTCATATCCAAGCATAAATATTTGGTGAAGAAAATTAACGTTGAGACCATACCACATCCAAAACTATATCCATTGGGTTTGATTTGTAAGGATGCACATGTACAGGTTTCAAAGAAATGTATATTGAGGTTTGCAATCATTGCAAGCTTTGTTGACATAGTTAAATTAGATGTGGTTCCATTAGACATAATTGGTATTGTATTAGGGAGTCCTTACTTGTTTGCTAGGAAAAATATCTTCTACCGCCATGAGAAAAAGTATCATTTATTCAAATATGGCAAGAAGTTCATTGTTAGAGCACATCGCAAGAAAATAAACATTGGTATGGTAAATGCTGGAGAAGTAAAGAGGCTGGTAAATTCAAGTAAGAATTTTGTTCTTCTTATGATTAAGCCTAAATTTGATATTAATTATGAATATTTTGAGGAATATGATCCTAATTTGAAATCAGATTTATATGATGTGGCTAATGAACATCATGAGATGTTTAAGGAGCCAACATGATTGCCTCCAAAAAGGGAAATTGAACATAAGATTCATTTGCAGCAGGATTTTCCTCTTCCAAACAATGGTATGTATCGCATGTCCGTAATGGATAATGCTTAAATAAAGAGGAAAATCAAAGAGATGTTGGATAAAGGAATCATAAGGCGAAGTACCTCTCCATGCAGTTCACCCATAGCCTTGATACCAAAGAAAGATGGGACTTCGCGCATGTGTGCAAATTTTTTATCTTTGAACAAGATTATGGTAAAAAATCGTTACCCACTACCAAGAATAGATGATTTTATTGATTAGCTGAAAGTAGAATTTTTTTTCACTAAGTTGGATCTACGAAGTGGATATCATCAAGTAAGAATTTTAGAAAGTGATATATGGAAAATTGCATTGAAAACCAAACAAGGACTCTTTGAGTGGCTAATTATGCCTTTTGGTTTATCTAATGCACCAGAAACTTTCATGCGAGTTATGGATAGTGTTTTGTGATCATTCCTTGATGAATTTGTTATTGTGTATTAAGATGATATTTTAATTTTCATCGAAACAAGAGAAGATCATGTCTTTCATGTGAATATAGTGCTTGGTATTTTGAAGAAAGATAAATTTCTTTCTAAGATGTCAAAATGTGAGATTGGAAAGAATTCTTTGGTCTATTTGGGACATATTGTAGGAGGAGGACATTGAGGATTGATCCTTCAAAAGTGGAAGCCATTGTGAATTTTCCCACTCCCAAAACATTTACCGAGGCAAGAAGTTTCATAGGTGCAGCTCAATATTGGAGAATATTTATTGCTAACTTTTCTTCCATCACCACTCCTATGCATGCAGTGACAAGTGTGAAGAAATACTTCCAATGGGGAGGAAAGAAACAGCAAGATTTTGAAGCTTTAAAAGACAAGATCAATTCAACTCCATTCCTTGCATTACCAAACTTGAGACAACCATTCTAGATTCAAACCGATGCTAGTGATTATTCCATGGGTGCAGTTATTTTGCAGCATCGTAAGCCTAACGATTTTCATTCTGAAACTTTTAATGATGTTGTGGCTAATTATACTACATATGAAAAATAAATATATGCATTGGTATAAAGTTTCAAGATGTAGAAACACTACTTGATGGGTAAAGATACTATTGTACATACCGATCACCAACCATTACAGTACTTGTAGTCACAAAAAAAATTGTAGCAATGAAGACATTTGACGTAGATGTGATTTCTTCAATAATTTCACTTGGTTATAAGCTACAAGAAAGGTATATTCAATAAATTTGCAGATATTATTTCAAGACCAATCATTAGTGCTTATACTTTACTCAAAAATTATTCTGTTGTACAGAAGAGTTACATAGAAGAATATGCACATGAAATTGATTTTCAAGATGTGTATGCTAGTTTGAGTGAAGGGAATAAAGTTGAAGAAAAATATTATCATACGCATAACAATTTGTTGTTTCATTTGGGCATGCTGTATATTCCACAATGAGAGAGGCTAAGTGTCATGACAGAATCTCATTATTCTCTTATTTCTAGAAACTTTGGGGTAAGAAAAATAGTGGCGCATCTACAGAGGTATTTCTATTGGCCTTGCATGATAGATATTTTGTCACATTTTATAAGAGGTTGTACTATGTGTGCAACAATTAAGCCTAGTAATAGGAAGCTTGGATTGTGCATGCCACTACCAGTACCATCAAGGCCATGGGAGAGTGTCTCCATGGAATTTGTTGGAGGTCTACCTATGTCAAGAAAGAAACATGGTTATCTTTATGTAGTTGTGGATAAATTTAGTAAAATGTGTATACTTATGCCATGTAAGAAAACCATTACTATTGAACAAACTGCTGAACTTTATTTTCAAAATTTTTGGGTTTATTATGGATTTCAAACTTCTGTTGTTAGTGATAGGGATTCCAAATTCATTGGGAATTTTTGGTCAAATCTATGGATAATAATGGACACAAAGTTGAAAAAGAGTAACTCTTTTCATCCACAAACGGATGGACAAACCAAGGTGGTGAAAAGAACCGTTGTTCATCTATTGACAATATATTGCAGCAAACATCCTAATTTGTGGGATGAACAACTGCATTACATTCAGCACGCTTACAACCGGGAAAAGTACTCTTCAACACAAACCCGACCTTTTTAATTATGCTTTATGTATTTGCCAAAATCGCCATCAGAATTCATCTTTGGGAAGGATGTTGCGATTGATGGCCATAGTGACATTGATAAGGCTCGAAAGTTCAAGAACAACCTGAGAAAAGTCAAAGAAAATGCAAAGAGAGGCATGATAAACATTAGGTTGATCACAAGTTTGAAGAGGGAGATGAGGTATGGTTGCACATTAGCGAAGAAAGGATGCAAGGGGAAGGTAAAAATCTCAAACCCATTCACTATGGTCGTTTCAAGATCATAAAACAAGCTAGTAATAATGCATTCCAGCTTGACTTCCCTTCTTACATGAAAATGTATTAAGTTGTTAATGTTGGAAACTTATGCTTGTATGAGCCACCTTGGATTGATGGCCAAGGAAGTGATGTTCAACTTCCTTATATTGAATATTTCTTGCCAAAATTTCTGGATGAGCTCAAAGAAGATACTTCTTGAGAGGAGGACAGGGGCATCAAAGAGGGGAAGTGTTAACTACCTTCAAGTTGGGCTTAAAGGCACTAAACCAAGCAAGGAAAAATGGACGGAGGCTGGAAAGGTGAGGGAGTTGTACCCTCATCTATTGAACATGTAATCAAGTATTTTGGGGTCCAAAAGCTTCCCAATGGGGAGGAATGATCAAGAGTTCATAAATTTTTCTCAAAGTTCAAAATTGCGGGATTAGGTTGAAACCAGGATGGTTGCATAGATATCGTCTTGTTGATTCCGGCGTCGTGAACAGTTCGAAAAATCGATGTTGTATGAGGAATATATCGCATTCTCATTGAAATTCCAAATAGGTAAATTCCAACAGTTTGAACCGGTTTGACTGGGAGGCACAGTCATCAAAATGGGCGGATGTACTGTCAGCAAAAAGGAATATTCCTCAAAATATTCCCTCCACTGGGCTAATCTCAGGAGGACAAGTGTCATAATTTTATTGGTTGTATGGGTTTGGAGGATCTAGTCAGAGGGTACCGCGTGGCTAGCCCTGAGGCCACCACGTGTACCTCAAACTACAATATAATTTTTTGTTGGGTCCGCAGGAATCGAACTCGAGACCTCCCACTGGGCATGCACAGATCATACCAGCCGCGCTACACAAATTTTCTTAACCATATTATTAGTGGGTTTGTATTAAGGTGTCTTGAAATGGAATTTGTGGGTTGGGAACCAATGGCAGTCCGAACCCTCCAGCGGTCCCCATGTTGGATGGTCATTTTACAACATTAAACAACAAATATTAAAACCGCGGTCTATGCAACAACCCGCTGACATTCTCATTATCTATGTCACCTGATAACCCTAGATTCCAACTCATCTGCGTGGTAAGTGTTAACCCATGCCACTTAGCACAGTTCAACTATTTAAAACCACAGTTTAATTTAGAGTGGATAACCTCCGACAGATAGAAACCCACGGTTTTGGGGGTGTCCATGTGGCCACCCACAACCAGAAACATTTAATGCCGCAGTCAGATTTGGTAGAAAATTTGGAGAGCACGCTATTTATGGAGGGTATGCCTATTTTAACTCTAGTTAAGTGGAGTTCTCCACTTTTAGTGTAGCTTTCCTAGGTGAAAGTGGGAAAAAGTGTAGGAGGCCCAATTTTCGACCGTTATGAGTGAATAAAGGTCATTCTTGACTAATTGGAGCATTCTAAGCCATTGGTGCATAAACAAAAAACCATTAGAGAACTGAAACTACATGTATTAGAAAAATTTTGGGGATAATGAAAGATGGACATACCATTAGGAGCTGGACCAACAGATGTAGCCTAGGAGTGGTGAACTACTTCATCATGCTTGTTGTGTAAATTTCATGTGTTGAATTATTTCTTTGTTTTAAACTATTGTTCAGTGTTATTTATGCTTATTTTATGCTTCAACTTCACTAAAAATCATCTACATTTCATGGAAAAACACCTTAATCCTTATGTAAACTAATGAACCACTTATGAACATGTTTTTAAACTGAAGAGAGACTTAGCACATCAAAACTAATACTGTCATTTCAGATCAATTTCTTTGCCACCCTGTTCTCCACTAATGGTGAGATATTCACCTGCACTTTCAGATTTTATTTTCTGAAACCTGAATAGATAAATGAAAATGAAAATGAAGGAATAGCTATGATGATGACGATGGGAGATCAGTGATGACGATGAGAGCTTTATGAGTCTCTTTCTTGTGTACTGCATGGTAGACATGCTATAACATATGAGAATGCCACAAATATCCATTGGGTCTCTTAATTTTCTCCTCATTTAGCTTTGCTTGAGTTTTATGCCTTCTCATATGCAGATGAAGCATACAACTAAAGCATATGATCAATGATTGTAAACAAGTTGCTAAAGATGTAAGTTAAGGCATTTTTTGATCGTTATATTAAAAAGCACAATCTCTTGGCTTATTCTTTTTTATAATTTTGTTCACCATATCATTTACAAATTACTAAATCATACAAGAATTTGTAAGCGATTGTTCAATAATTCATACTTATTATATTTATTTTCATAAAAAAAACATCAATTGACATTTCCTTTCTACCTTATATCTTGTTTATGCATGTATCCTCAAATGAGATAGAAATTCCCCAATGACATTGACAAAGGATCATGAAATGAGATGACCATGCCCGACCAACAATCAGAAGCACCAATGTTCATCACACAACAATGTTGATCTCCATCACCGATTTGTTTCGAAAAAATGTAATTTCTAAATGACTAGATGAGTGTTATGGTATGAAGAAAATCATTGGATTTATCACTTATTTTTTATATCGCTCTTGCAGCAAGCATACATTCATTGGTTTTTCATTATTACTGTGGTTAAATTCAATGTATTTTAAATTTTATTTTCATACATTTAATTTATTTTAAATATTTTTTCGTTATATTTAAACTTTTATTAATAATTTTAAATTTATTTTGTTTTTAATGATTTCTTCATTAATATTATTTAGTTCAAATTATTTTTTAAAATTATTTTCAAATTTAAATTATTAATATGTTGTTTAAGTTCGGCATTATATTTTATTAATGGTACAATGTAGTATAGTATATTCTTCTAATTAAAATAACATATTGTACAAAGAAGAATGCTTAAATTTATATAATATAAATTGGTAATGTAACAACTCCACTTACTAAATAATTTTGTTTCTAATTATAACATAATTACTAATTTGTCCTTAATAACATTATGTACTTCACCATAATTCGACGAAGCTCTTTCATTGTACTTACTGTTGTTAAAATTTCTTTCACAACTTATGATTTCATACACGGACTAATTTTCTGTGATTTATGATCCTTTGATCCTCTTAACGAATTCACAATCGAGTTTCAGTAGAGATTGTCTTTGAGTATAGTTCATCAGCATATTACTACTGATATAATAGAATTTATAACTTTTTATTTATTTCTATCCTTGCCAATTTATACTTACTATAGCATAATTGGGTAGGGTAACACTTTATTTTATATCTTAGAATAGTTAAATTTATTCTAAGATTTTAATCTATCCTAACCTCTTTCCTCACTTATTCCACTTATACTTTATATGTAACCCTTAAAATACCCAAGTATTAACCTTATCAAAATTTAACCTATAATATCAGATTTAATCTTTGAAGTATATCCCTTTTATTTATTTAAAAGTATATACCAAATGTTATTACTAACCTCTTAAACTATTTAATGATACTTCCATTATACCTTAGAGCATATATATAATTTTCATATTCATATTCCACTTAACTAATTATTGCATATATGCTTATCCAATTTAGGCTTAACGAAATGTGAATTTAGGAATGGAAGTTATACTATTTATATTTGATGAATTTCCCTTCATACCTTTTCCCTCATTTTGATATATGAAAGGACCCTTCGTAATGTTATTACATTCATTTCATAGCCTTAGGGTTTTAATACTTTGGAACTATTTAATGTATTAATACCCCGGTCCACGTTAATATGGTGATATTCATAAGTCGTTTTTGGGTTCTAATTTATTGTTCGTATATTTACAGTACAGACGGTTTAATTCATTTATATGTTGGAGACTTCATTATTTATCACTGAACTCCATATCATTAACTCAATCACATGGATTAATGATATATTTTGATCAGATTGTAGTTTGGATCCTTGACACGTTTACCATCAAGATGTAATCATAACTTTTCCTTGGCTAATTTGAAGAACTAACCCTCTTATGAATTTCATTTTTGTTTTGGGCATTTCGGCACCTTCGGCTCAAGTTTTTTTCACAAAGTCCATCACTATGGTTGATTTTGCTACGTAATCCATCAATTTGATGGCAATCTAAGCTAAATATTCAAACTTATAACGTTTCCTCTAAGTAATACTATGGGAGTTTAATGTTTTTCCATCTTTCTTATATTTCTATCTTTGTGTATAAAAATTGTTTTTAATTGATTTTTCCATTTAGTTTTTCTCTATAACTCACGTATCATTGTTTGGTTTCAGGGTTATGTTTTCCTTGAGATTTTTATCATCTCATCTCTCAATGATTCATAATGTCGTGTGGTAATTTATTTTCTACAAGGAATAGGTAAGGATTTTTAAACCCGCAACAAATCTTTAGTTGCATGTTGCATTTTTATTCCTACGAATACTCTGCCTGTAATTTCTATACCTTTTTCCCATGGTTTCATTCCTTACATTTCATTTTGAAATTTCTTGTAGGCTTACTATGAATTTAAATCTCGATTTGATTTATTTATTGATCTCTAGGAATTTATTTATATAGTTAATATTATACTTCATTCTCATTAAAGTAAATACAAAGCTGGGGTCTTTATTCAGCGTCATTTTATCTTCTTTGATTTATGACAAAGATTTCGTGTATTTAAATTTTTATTTAAGAAGTATATCTATTCTCCTCTATCATTGAGTTCATTTTTTATAATGGAATATTTTTATTTTTAACATGACTTTCATCATTTCATTGAACATGTGAACACATCATTTTCCTCAAGGAAAATTGATGTTCAAATTCACCAAGAAGCCTTTGTTTATTTATAATGACTTTCGAGTTACTCTATGTCATAGAATTATGATTTTACTGAAGTCGAAATTTCATAATTTATTCCTTATCTACAAAGGTATGATGATAGTATTATAGAATGTTAATCTTTGTTGAATTTATCAAATTTGACTTGATATTGGTTTTGATATTTATTTAGAACCGAATCTATAATTTTATTAATTTCATTAAGTTAATAAAATTATTATTTGTACAGGATTAATTTTCTCAATTAATCACAACATCCCATATTTTTACTATGTACTCTGTTGACCATAATTAAGGTACACCACTTTTCCCATTGTCGTATTATTTTCCAGTTAAATCTTATGTTTCGTTAAATGCTCAAACTTATGCATCTTTGTCATGTCTCTGTATAGGTTTTCTGTCCCTTATTAACCTGAAATAGTAAGCTAATTTTCTCAATTTAATCACCCTTATCAAATAATTTCATGTTATTTACTTTATTTCAATTTATAAATATCTATATACATACTAACTCATGTGTATATATTGTTATGTGCAGGTACTCCGCTACCCTCAATGCATAGTCTCTCAATTTAATTAATCATTCGGTCAATTTGGGCAACCCACTCTCCCATTCCTTGACACTACAATTTTATTTCTTCTATACATGTTGGTCCGTATTGATTGAAGAATTCAATCTCCTGAATTCTGAACTATGTTAAATTTTATAATTCTTTTTTATTTATTTAGCTAGGAATATGGACTCTATCCATAATTTATGACATATTTTGAATGTAATTTATATCAAGAATAATGTCATGGTTAGATTATCACTGTTATGATACATAGTAATAATCATTATTATTTTTAAATAGATTTCTTTTCTGCATTACTATAATTTATTCTTGTATTATCTGCTAGTACTTTATGTTGTATCTCATGGTTACATTTCTATACTAATGCAAGATTTAATATCTAGAATTAATCTTATAGTTACTATGTAGTGGAATAACTCCTTTAATTTTGAGTAATCATGTTTATTAAGAGAAATATAATATTCTCTTTATGTACATAATTTTAGATTCAATGTTTTAATTATACCACTGATAAATACACTACTTTCCTTATTTCCACATGTATTTATATATAATTATTTTGTATACGATTTCGATGTTTGCAACCTAAACTCATATTTAAACCTTATTAATGGGGTTTAGAAATTCTGAGTGTTGGTTTATTAATTTAGAATTTTCGATGTAACCATACGGATCGACTATATCTAATATAGTTGTTTTCTCTTAAATACATCGGACTATTAAATCAAATTCCTACAAAATTTAATAATTCACAAAACTGACTTTCTTACATAATTAAATCTATTCTATTTGAATCATAATTCAATACAGAAATATAATTTATAACTTTCTTAACCAGCACAATTCATAACAAATAATTAAATTACTTCTACATACCAATTTTGGTAAGACTATTCGCCACCCAACCTTGAGCCTTCTCTACACAGCTCGCAAGTAGATATGAATTCCTCCAAGGTATAGACAAACTATTTTCTAGTGAGGAATGGCTTATTTGACCTTGCTTTCACTTCAGCCTGTTTCCATAACTACGTCCAATTAATCAGGATGTTTTCCTTTTTGCGTAGGCTTTCCGTTTGGTTTTTCCACAAAATTACTTTAAAACTAGCCTTTCCCTTTTTTCTAGTTTTATTTCACCTATTCTTAGTAACTTTCCACTCTACTAAGGTATATTTTATATTTTTGTCTCCAAATATAATATTTTTAGTTTATTTTATTTTCTCCAAGGATTTGTCGGAGAGTCTCGGAAAGTCTTTGGAATATTATCCATCCTCATGGATTTGAAATCCTCATCTCCATTTATAATCTAGTCTTTGCACAATAATTCAATTTCCACATTTTTTAAAATAAAAATATAATATGTTCAAAATATTGTTTTCATTTAGGTCCACCCAACCTTTAGGAATGTTCAACTGTCTAATAAAAGCAGTAAAAATAGGGATATTATAGGTAATGCTTTTATATTTAAATATTTATGATAAAATAAATTGTACTATAAATGTTTCCTAAAATTGTTTTTTAATATATATTTTCTTAAAATTTTCAACTACATCATGTATATATATAAACTCTTATGAATCTAGATTGTGTTAGATTGGGCTAGGCTACGGTAGAGTGGGCTAGGATAAACTAAATTAGTCTAGGCTACACAAGGATATAACAAGTTAATCTAGGGTGGGCTAGACAAAAAGGCCCTTCATAAGTCCCTTTTCCATATTTTTGTGTGACATTGCATGAATAACACACATGCAACATAATATTTTCCCATAATCCCTTAATGGATGCACATCCTGGATTATATGTGCATTCAAGTTATGATGCAATGTGTTCAATAACAACTTTGCAGCCCCTAATAATCTCTTATCAAGCTTTATATGTCCTATTAATCATGAGCCCTGAAACTATAATAGAATTTCACTATAGTCATCCCTTTGTACTTGGTCACACCACAATATGATAATTGCCCTTTCTTATTAGGGTAAACCTTACACACTTGAGCTAAAGTGAAGAATAATCTCTTATATTATATAGCATATCTACATTGAACTTTTCTCATTGAAAGAGGTAGGTAGCCAATGCTTTTCCCCAATTCCTTATTTTGGAGGGAGAAAATATGAAATTTGATCAATAAAATTGTTTATTTTGTTGATATTAAGAATGAAAAGATGAACCAACCTAACAGGCATTGATGATTTCTTTAGAGCATAGAATGATGAATGCCAATGCATTGTATCTTATTTAAAATTCATTGGATGAAACCATCTTCCCAAACTCTTCCTTTGTGAATTCCTATAAAATTATTTAGAATATTGTAAGGGTCCCACCAAAGTAAAAATAGTGAAACTACTAGTGAAATTATTGATTCTTGAATTAGTTTAGAAATATTGAGAACATGGCCCATAGTGCATAAACAAACACAATTCTGCAAACCTATAATTTTTTAAAATAAATTAATTCATAGTTATAAGTTTGATATTCAATTAAATCAAATAACATATCACATACTTTTTCCTCTATACTACTCTTTCATATGTTACTACTTTACAGTGTTTCCTTTGCAACATATGGTGCAATTTCTAGTTGTAATATAACCATCATAGCAGCCCTTTACAACCTAGTGTAGGTTTAATGTAAGAAATTTTGTCAATAATTTTAAATATTGGAAAAAATAAATATAGAAAAAAAACAAAAAAAATGAAAAAATATTGACTTCATATGTTCTAATTAATATGAAGATTAAAACATATAAAAAGGTAAAATGCCAAATATAAACTAATGAGAAATGATTTCACTTAACAATGATCTAGCCATCTTAATTTATAAATAAAATTTAACAAACAAAAATAAATAAATTGGATCAATATAAAGTACAAGATTAAGAGCAAAAGCAGCAAAATCTAATAGACTAAAAAAATTACGAAGTACAAAACTATCATCTATAATCAAAAAATTACGAAGTACAAAACTATCATCTATAATCATACCATGAGGACTAAAACTTTTCTCAAAAGTTACTTTAACACAACCAAATGCATTGCCTAAAAATGAATGGTTTCGTAATTTATACACTGAAGTGATATTTACTTATAATATTTAATTCAATATAGCTAAAAAAAAATCTTAATTTAATAATATATTTTTTTTTTAAGTTTAACATGACTACATCAGGGAGGGGAAACCACCGACTTCACATCAAGTAGTGCCTTACCAGAGAACACAATCACCAAATAGTGCGTTACCGGAGAACCCAGTGGAAATAATTTAATAATACTTTTAAAATCAATGAACATAACAAAAAAAATTAATATTAATGTAGGTGGTTAATTTAGCATAGTAAGAAATTTATAATACAAATTATCTCTCTCTATATATATGTGTGTGTGTGTGTGAGAGAGAGAGAGACTAATTTAACACTTGAACAATAATTATAGTAAACATTATATATGAAAATATCTATCTCAATTTATAATTGAAATTCAAAAATTATAAATAAATAAATCAGTAATTAAATACTTTAATTTCTAAATGGGTTGATAATTAAAGGTTATGACAATTTTTGATCAAAATTATTAATTAATATGGGGTAGTATAATTAATAGATGAAATAGTTCTATTAGAAACATATTTTTTTTAGTTTTATTTGGAATATAGTATAAAGTTTTAGAAATCATATTGTTAAGTTTTTTAATTTCCAAAGTTCAATTGCTTTTCAGTGGAAATTTCTGAAAAAATGGTAAGATCCACCTAAAGGGATCATTGTTGTCTCCCAAACTAATTAGAGCCTAACCCCAACTGCTTCTAAGAGAATTGACCCCATGAGCTTCCAATGGAAAGGTTATTTAGCATTAAGACCTTGACGAATTGAGCTAACCCATAGAGCTAAAAATTAATAATTTAAAAAGTAAGAAAAAATATTTATTATTTTTTTTTCAAAAATTTTAAACATAATTCACTATTAAGATATTATAGTTTATATTAAGTTATAAAATAATAATTTGCAAAAGAATCATTAATACTTAATACTTCTGTATATTTCATACATGAAATAAAAACTAAAAACTATATTATTTATAGAACTAGCCTAGGTCAATCTTATCTCCCGATGTATGAGTGTCAAACCTCTTGAGATACAAACCTCTCTTAAAGTGAAAAGAGTTTTGATACATATCATCCCTTTCTAGTCCAGAGTTAACACAAATATAGTCTAGTTTTATCATAAATTTCAACTAATTAATAATTTGTTTACTTTAGTAATATTTGTAAAAACATTATTTACTTCCACTATAAAAAGATATACATATATATATATATATATATATATATATATATATATTCAATATAACCAACCTAGATTATTCTTAACCCAAGATCCACGTATCCGTAGAGAGATCAAATCTTTTTCAGTTTAAAACAAGTTTGTATCTTAAGAGATTTGACCGATGTATCCATTTGATAAATAGTGAGTTAATATGTATCTAGCCAAGTTTTAAAAATAATCTAATTTATAGCTTTCGTATGTTTTAGATATACTTAAATATTAGCTATTCGTGATTTCTTTGCTAATATTATTTACTTAATATAAATTATAATTTATTAATAGTAAATTTGTTGAAAAAAAAAAAAAAATAATAATAAATATTATTATATATATTTTTTAAATTATGATATGTCCCATTGTTAAAGAACCTCACTATTGCGTTGTCAATTCCCCTAGATAACCTTGGGATTAGGGTCTAACTAGTTCGGTAGACAACATAGGCGACATGTCATCGCTTCTAGTGGATTCCCCAGATTTTATCCAAAGGAAATTATTAATTTTTAATCACTAAAATTTTAAATTTTAAATTAATAAAAAAATACTAATTATAGGTGTAGTTTAAGTAGTAAATGAAATGGATTTTTAGAAAAATATAGCATGACAATTTCTAGCCAGATTGTGGTTTCTTATAGTTTAAAATACACTTTTAAATACATATATGAATTTTCCCGTCCTCAAAAACCTCAAATACTTAATCTTTACAAATTAAACAACTTCAAAATATGATTTTTAAAATTTTGTAAAGGATTTTGAATAATACATACCAAAAAAATTGTTTCTAATATAACCATTTCATCTATTAATTAGGGAACCACATCTTAAGTCATAGTTTTGATTAAAAGAGCTTATAACTTTTAATTATTAATGCATTTATAAATTTGGTGTTTAATTCTTGATTTATTTATTTATAATTTTTGAATTTAAATTATCAATTTAGATGGAAATGTTCATTTCTATTATTTACTATAGTTATTGTTAAAGTGTTAAATGTGTGTGTCATATACTAATATTTACATTTATTAAGTTATTTATATATATACTTATATTTTATATTAATTATTTTAATTGAGGCACATAATTTGTATAATAAATCTGTTGTTATGTAAAACTTTTATGGTCAAATTTAAATAGTTACATTAATCTTTGCTATTTTTTATTAATCTTGAATGATTTTACTTTTTTATTTTTTTTTGTTGTCAAGTTCTTTTTTATCATCCAGGATTTCCTTGTGGCTTGAGAAACCACTACCCAAGGGAATTCAATCTGTCAAAGTCAATGAAGGATCAACCACACCAACCTTGAGATGATTGTATTTTAGTGTCAAGTTCTTTTTTATCATCCAGGATTTCCTTGTGGCTTGAGAAACCACTACCCAAGGGAATTCAATCTGTCAAAGTCAATGAAGGATCAACCACACCAACCTTGAGATGATTGTATTTTAGCGCGGCTCCTCCTCCAAGCATGGATGCAACAACCTCCTTCCCTCCGTGAGGTTCTGTCATGGGCTTCCTTGCTAACTAGGCCCATACTCAAGTGCTTTTGCTAATGGGGATTGACAATGATTTTAAATTATTATTAAATTAGGAATTTTATTTTTCTTGTAAGCATGGTAGGTCTTTTATATTTTATTAATTTGAAAAAGGCAAATTACATCCACATGCAAATAGTTAGGTGGCTAAGTCCGTTGCCCACCTAACGACATGATAAACCATTTAGAGACAAAAAATAATAAGTCCATCCAACCCATCCAAATATGTCTCATTGTACTTGAACTGCCTATACTCTAAATACCTAAAAACATAACTATCAACATACTAAAATTTAAACTTTTCATGAAGACAGGAAATGAAAATCTAAGGGCACGGGTATCAAACTAGTCATGATAATCATTAGACTCCACCAGAGCTAGGTCCTAAGAAGTGGAACCTGAAAGCTCAGTCTGTGGTATGCAAGGGATATTCTCTACAATTCAGTAGAGCCTACGACCCTGCTTCTGTAGTTGGAACTGGAATTTTTGAAACTCCTTTCTATAATCAAGAAATTTGTGAAGTGTCATTTCCATCGTCGTAGAAATTTTCTCCATGGCTTTCACCAGAATACTTTTCATCGACTAGTAGAAGAAAAAAGTTTTCTTAAACTATGTGGTTCAGCCATAGGAGTGCCCTAGATCTGACACCAAGACTCATGGGCCCTCTGCATCTATGTCCATCATGACTGCATGTTTGTTTAGATCCTCTTCCCAATCTTCAATTGATTTTCGAATCTCTTTCAAATTTCCCTCATGGTATGTCCTAGCCGCATCATTTATGATGCCTAGAACCGGTTTACTACCCTTAGATCGACCCACAAGGGAGATGGGTTATCACAGCATTGAATACCCCATACTCCTCTTTCCCTGAACCATCGAGCGTGGGCCACCTTTACCTTTCACTGCAGTGGAACGAGCCATCCTCCTAGACCTGCGATTCCATGGATAAAATAAAACAAAACATTTAACTGACTCAAGTGGCAGCCAAAACTCAAAAGAACATGGATTCGAGGTGACACTACTAAACCGCATACCATATAGAGGAAATAAGTGATCCAAATACTACCTAAATGAAACCTAGAGTCACCACATGCCTTATCCAATTTCGACTTCCATTACAAACACACAAAAATAGATACATTAATCCCATTAAACTATCATTGTACCCAATCCTCTCAAGGATTCGTTGGGCAATAATATCGACTAACAGAACCTCTTGGTAGAGCCCCAAGGGCATGGAAATTAGACAACAAACCCACAAATACAAAAGTAGATGCCAAGGACGGGGTAGATTATAACCACAAAGACATAATCTAGTAAACACCACCAATAGAATAACCCCATTTGGGAAAGTAAAATTCAAAATATTAAAACATGGGGAAACCGGGAGAGCTTAAGACATGCTTCGAATCCCATGCAGACTCATACATTTGTGTGAAACCAATCCTCCTTTGAGACATCAACGACTCAAAACCAAGCAAACCAGGGGCCAACAGATAATGATATCGATGCATGGGGGCATTTTAAAAAGAGCAGACCACATACCCATTTACCAAAATGAGGAGAAGTCGAGACTAGAACCACATCTAGAGATCCTTTGCAAGTTGAACATGCACCAAGCCACGGAGTCGAGCACCCAAACACCACAAGAGACAATTATCGTCGACTAGAAAACTGCAAAACTCACACCTCGAAATTATGAAATCCTTCCTAACACTAAAGCCTTTGCCACCATCCACAATGGTAATTACTCTTTGCATGCATGAAGCCACCACTCCATATTCCTCAAGCATGTCAAGGGTCATAGTGAGATGCCTCGAAAAGATCCCCATTACTCACCCATTGTGATAGTGTTGTCCAAATCACACCCTCATGGGGGGAAATTACAAATATTTTAGCTTCTATTAAATTAAATATATATATATATATATATATATATATATATATATATATATATATATATATATATATATATATATATCATCATAGTTCATGAATTACTAAACTCTTCAGTTTTAGTACTTGGATTTAAAGTAATTTTTGAGAAAAGCTATACTACACATGGTTTGATTATAGCGGATAGTTTTGCACTTCATATTTATTTAGTCTATTAGTTTTTTCTTCTTTTGCTTGTGGTTTTGTTAGAGCACATGGTTTTGTACTAATATCTATCTAATTTATTAATTTGTGTTCATTAATTTGTTTTTATAAGTTAAGATAACAAGTAAAATTATTTGATATTTGTTTAAATTTTACATTTACATTTTTATATGTTTTACTTTTATTATTAATTAAAACCTATAAAATCTATATTTATTTAATTCTTTTGTTTTCTTTAATATATATTTTTCAATATTTGCAATTGTTTAAAAACTCTCTTATATTACACCTACACATTTCCCTATACTAAATTATAAAACATTTCTACACAATAAATAAAATGAAATATATCAATTTATTATTTTTAATATCTTTTAGTTCATTAAACATTATATTTTATCATTATTAAATTATCTCAATATAGAATATTAAATCTAGTAATTTATTTTTTTTAATATGAATTTCAAATAAATAAATAAAATTCACGTCCACCATCGTTGCAAAAACACTCGATATGCTATACACATATATAATATTGTATATTTCCTATTCTATATCTTAATTTTTTTTGTCACTTTGATTATGTTCAATGTTCGTCTTTATTGTCTTTCTATATGCATATTTTAATTGTAGGTAGATATACGAGTATATTCAAACCTGCAAGTCCAGTTCAGTACTTAGACCACATTATCTTCTGGATCCATGAAAGAGATGATGCTTGATTATATTAAATATGAAAAAAAAAACGCATTTTTCTGATTTGTATCCTAAACACAACAAATAAAAAAAATAAACAACATTACTTCACAATGCATTCTGAAAGGGCCATGAAATATGGAATAATTGGGTTCATATTATATTATAATAATTGGCAGAATTTTCTCCATCAACCAGCAATAACTCATCGCTGTAGAATTGTTATCAAATTGTTATTGTCTACGAAGAAAGACAGAAATAATTAGTATTATAATATTCACCGAACATAAGTCAGGAAACCTTAATGGATGATTCTTATAGAAAGTAATGCAAATGTCCATGGTATGAAGAGTAACGTCACACATTTTGTTTTCAATCTGACCATTTCTTTGTTTGATTTTGCCAGCAGGAGAGAGAGACTGTAACTTTCTTCTCTTTGTTTTGATCCCGCAATATTAAGGCTCGAATTTCGACGAGGTATCTGTTAGTCATCCATGAATTACATGCAAATGAACCTCCGATATTTACGCCCCTCGAGATATTTAATATTAAGAATGGTGTAGTGTGAGGATATATATATATTTTTTTCCAGGTATTATTACCATCAAAATCTGATATTTAATATTAAGAATGGTAGCCCAACCATCAAAGGATAAGTGTTATGAATTTTCTCTATTTTATTTTTCTAGATATTATTACCATGAAAGCGCAATCTGATGGTTTAATAGGGATCGGGATGAAATAATAATGTTTGTTATAGAGGTATCTAGTAGAATTGAAAACTTTTTTTTTTATGGATCCTTAATTGGTAATTATAGGTGGCATAGTTTTCTTGAATAACAATGATGTGTTAGTCTACATTTATAAATAGCAGCCACATTTATGGGTGTCTCTAGTGTGTTCGTTTCACAACTGAATTATGATAGGTTTTCTCACTCTTTAAAATATATATTCTAGTAGAAAATGTGCCTAAAAACTCTCAGAAATATAGAAAAAAATGACTATTACTTATTTAAATAGAGAAATGGTGTATTAAATATATAATTTTAATAATTGATATATAAAAAAATTTCAGATTAATGTAATTTTTAAAATTTTATAAGAAAATTATATATATATATATAAATTTTAAATAAATAAATATATTTAAAAAATATATAAATTGGTACATTTTTTTATTAAATTTACTCAAAATTGAATAGTGTTTTGTAAGAAAAATATAATATGATACTCAATTTCTAATTCAATCAAACTAGACACAAATTAATATATGAGACCTCTTGTTTGTAAGACCAAATAAAAACAACTACCAAATTGATATGTTGAATGGTTATCACATTGTTATAACCAATGAAAAGGAGTGATGTTGAATAATTGTAATCAATCATGCGTTGTTGCATAGATAAGGAGAACTCGTCTTACATATATGTGAAATTGAGCGGACCTTTCAAGTCTTGTCGTGGAAGTCGAACGTATGAATTGTGAATAGTAAAAAAATGCTGATGTGATCAAAATGACAGCTTTTCAAATTTGAATTCTATTACGTGCGAAGAAAGTCATCACAGATTTTCTCGGAAAAGAAGCGGCGACAAGAAAGGAGGACAATCCAAGCCAATAAAGGGACAAAAAATTGACGCCAGCGTCATTTCGGGGTATGTGTGTTGTTTTCAAACCCTAATTCTCTTTCTTCGGAATGCAGAAGATATATGAAACCCACGTAGCGAAACAAATCAGAGTTGTTTTCGAGGAAATTGAT
The DNA here is from genome assembly GCA_034641835.2 of Pinus albicaulis. Classification (NCBI taxonomy): domain Eukaryota; kingdom Viridiplantae; phylum Streptophyta; class Pinopsida; order Pinales; family Pinaceae; genus Pinus; species Pinus albicaulis. The sequence continues at coordinate 329,810,624 of CM076577.1, read as the reverse complement.
GCCAACCAGGCAGAGTCCGTGGTCCCTTACTATTCTACGGTCAAATTTGTCCGTGGTCCCTTACTATTCTACGGTCCAATTTGTCCGTGGTCCCTTACGATTCTTCTCTGCAATTTTCTATGGACGCCACAAATTCCCGAGGATGAGAGATTTATTTTTTTATTTTTTCAAATTTAATTAAAAAATCTTAAGAAAATTAGTAAGTTATAAAATTGTTTTGATAATAGAAATGGATCTATCATCATGAAAAATTTATTGAAATTTCAAAATGTTGACGTTTAATAACTTTTTCTATGCTCAAAATCTCTACGTCTGACAGCTGTAACAATTTTTTTTTTTTAATTTTCTACCCAATTTTATTATAATGTTGACGAAATTTTTTATTTTTTGGGCTAATTTGTAAGTCAAATATCGTTGAAGTAATCATTTTTTTTTTAAGCTAAATGACTGGGACTTGGAAGCCTGATAAACCAAGGATTGTGGAGACACACGAAACCTTATAAACACGGTCAGTCAGAGAAATTTTATTCGTAGCCAAAATCATTGTAATACTTATGAATTTTGGAGATGAAAAGACTGGTCCCGAATGGATGTAGGAGCACACAACATGAATGTTCTTCGTAGACACAGAAGCAAGAAACTTTCTTAGAGCGGCCGCGTCCATAGTGGCTCCTAATGGGCTTTGAAGGATATGTTATCAAGAGGCCCTTCACTTGTATATTTCGACGATGGCCTTGCTCATACACTGCATCAAAGGGAGTTATCGTTATCTGAAAATCATTGCAGCTGCTGCAGTGCACGGGCGTCGGGTATGACCTCTACTCCTACACGCTATTTTAGATCCCTGGGAAAACTGCGCTAACAAAAGTTCCGTTCTTCAGCAGTTAAAGGAATCCTATCTCTTTTAAATTTCGGTTTTTCTTTCCCAAACATCTCCCATAAATATCATAATTTCCCAAAAGGAATTCGGGACGGATATATTGGACAATAAAAATAGTTTGTGTTATGTTTCTTCATCTGCAAAATAACTTACCCAGTAGACAAGGGAAGAGCAACTGAGTCCATATTTGATATGCAGTAACTCTATAACCGAGTATTTGTTTCAGCGCTTCATATGATCAAGTTCGTATTGAGTAACTCCAGTTGAGAGATAGAAACTGATGGATCCATAAATTTGGTGCCCGGTCAATCTTAGCAACGATTCTAAATGAGACCCTGCATAACTAGAAATATGCTATTGGGCCAAATATTCGAGAATTAGAAACACTGGGAGATTGTCGTTCAGCAACAAAAGGCTCTTCCAGTTGGGACCATCCCATTTCTCATGTGAAACTAGAACTCAATATCTTGCACAACGTTACCATTAAACAATCTCAAACAGAAAGGGTTATCACAATATGGAGTAGAAATAGCTGACTTTCTGCTCGAGTTAAGGGCATATAACAGTAAGTGTTGTTGTTGGAATCGATGAACCTTCAGCTTTAGCAATCTCAAAATTTCGTGAAATCCTGAAGAGCGCTCTCTCTCTATGAGAAATTTTCACATGCTAGCTATATTCCCTCTCACCTGGACATATATATGCATATAAGAAACAACTAATGTTTTATCAGCTTCAACCTCGAGCATACGAAAACATTAAAACACCCAACTCAAATCGCAGAACATTATCAGCTTCAACCTCAGAGCTGCATACGAAAATATTAGAACACCCAACTCAAATTGCAGCTATGAGAGTTGAAAACGGAGATTATTGAAAACGCCCATTTTTTAACCTTGTTGGTTGTGAAACTTCTCTGAGTTTTCAATGATAATGATAGATCGCGCCATTGTCCACTTCGTAGGCCTCAATTCTTACTTGTATTTATCTTTGTTGGACTACGATTATTATCCCGGTTACATTAACTTCTACTTTGGTTGACTTTGGGTTACGATTAAGTGTTTTTATTTTATTTTATATTTTTATTACTACCTGGAGTAATCTCACATGAGGTCAAATTAGTTGTTGCCACTGTAATAACATGAGTATATCTGGCCGTCTATAAAGAAGATATACCAAAAATTTGTGACTTAGCAACAACTTACACTTATAGGTGGAGGAGCCTACTCTTTGTGCTTTGTGACAAAGGGTTGAAATTTTTTATTAATGTTAAGATTAGATAAAATCCTTTTGGCTTGTATAAGGTTAGGATATTTTTTGGTTTCAATCACAATAGCTACTATTATTTATATAGTTGCTATTCATTACCTATGAAGTGGGGGGTTTAGCCCCTAATATGTCTCCACTTCAAGAGTTATGAGCATGGGCTTAAGATGGAAGCTATTTGGCATAATTAAACCATCCCAAGTGACATAGAGGCTCCACCCATAGTAGCATAACCTTATTATAGTATCTCAATGTTGGTGATAATTCTTCTTTCATCCAATAAATGGGTTGGCCCCCACTAGGTTTAGCATAGTCTAAAAGAAAATTACAAATAGTATTAATTGCATTTAATCATTAATTATTTTTATTTACTTATTATATTTTTTTAAAAGCTAGCATTATTTTCAATTTAAGATAACTCATTCAAAATATAACAATTTTTAAGTCATTCTAAACTTAGTTACAAATAGTATTGATTGCATTTAATCATTAATCATTTTTATTTACTTATTATATTTTTTTTAAAGCTAGCATTATTTCCAATTTAAGATAACTCATTCAAAATATAATAATTTTTAAGTCATTCTAAACTTATTTGTTTGTAAATTGAGGTTTTCTATTAACTCAGAAAGTTTTACATTGGCTTTTCCCAAAATGATGTTGGCCTCACACATACTAGATTTATTGAAAACAGACACCCATATAGGTAGAAAACAAAATATATACATGAGGGAAGTAAAGGTTATCAAGCCGTAAGTATCGAAAGACATGCAAAACTAGAAAGACTCCTTTGGACATAGCTATTTAGAAAAGTTGACTAGAGTTGGGTTGCCATGATGTGACCCCAGAGAGAGGGCAAAATCAAAGTCACAATGGACATGGACCTCCATATGGGTCATCCAAGCTCCCATCCTTTCCACCTTTTCTATAATGTAACATTACCCACGCCATAAGTCAACCATATGTTCATGCAATTGCCATCAATTTCTCTAATGGTGAATGATAGTAATAAGGAGAGTCAAATGTTCCTCCACATAAAGTTGGTTATACTAACCTAATTTAGAAAGCACCAACATCAATTTTTCCTCCTAGCCAACCTAAGGCTAAGAACCATGATTTAATTTGTGATTTGATCTCGAAGAAGGACAACTCGATTTCCACCTCTTACCACTAGAATTTGAGCGAGAAGTTGGCCCCTTTTCCTTACAAGGACAACACCCTCCAAATGATGATATGGAAGCAACAACCTTTGTCCTTGGGAAAAGGCTACAATCCCAATGGGGACAAGCCATCCAAATAGCCAATAATGGATGGAAGGAAACAAAATTTCCAAGCACTCCTTGAACTTTCACACAAAGACACCACCTAAAATCCGTAGCAAACCAACACCCACAGACCCAATTGGGGAACCATCCATTTTCCCACAACAAGAGGAAAGGAACAATCAGAAAGGAGTAAAAACAAACATACTTGCAACCCAAAACCAAGGAGACAAAGATAGTGAAGAAACTGAAACCCCCAAGTAGAAAAATACTAGCAACCCTAGAACAGTCTCCCACAGATGAATGGAGCGATGACACACTCAAACCAGAGCCACTAGATAAGCTAAATAAGAAACAAGAAGAGGGGAAGACCAAGAACAAGAACACCCGACCACCCCTCACTAGAATTGAATAGAAACACGAAATGAGACTCAACTAAGAGGAAAAATAGAATAAGGAGAATACAACTAGGTTAAATTTTAGGTGAATAATCCACATCATAAGGAGGAAGGAACCCAAAGGAATAAGAGATGAAATAGTACCTTAAGTTATAATGTTGGAGAGCGATGCTTGGTTTACAATCCGCATGGAAGGTGGAGATGTAGATAACAACATAATTAACAAACTAAGGTATCCTTCATGGAAAACAGAGGCATCTCTGAAAATTGCGGTCACTGTAGGTGGAAAATGTACTCCCCTTCATATGTTCACCCTGAGCCACCCCACGACATAGAAAAAACCCCAATAATACCCTACATCAAACACAAAAACCCCAAAATGAATTACATAAGCTCGTTCACAAACCTTTGCCATGATAGTGTTCAAAGAAAAGGCTCATCTGAGTGGGAGTGAATGCCACCACATGTATGCTTCCCATAGCACACGAGCATGCATGAAGGAAATTTTCCACGCCATCATAAAAAAATCTTAGCCATGAAATCAAGTGGCGGTGTACCACCACGGTGTGTGAGAAATCTCCAAAATAGCACTCCCATAGGGGAAATTCTTAATTTTTTTATATTTTACTATGTAATATTTTTTGTTTTATTTGTAAACATGGCATTACCTCTCTATTAATAATATATAATGAAGGTTACAAGATATGCTTCAAGTGACCTCAACCTGCCCATAGGAAAGCAGGTTTTTTGGCCACCGATCACCATCAGAGGCCATCCAAAATTGAAAAAGTTTGAGCATGTCCAACCCAGCCTTCAAATCCATCATGTCTACTATGTCTAATATCATATTATTCTCACTACTATAAATGTAAACTCTAACCGAAATCATTAAAATAAAATAAAATGATTTTTCAAGAATGTCATGAATTGCATAAGTTAATCATTCGATGATTATACCAGGGTCGAGTCCTTTGCACTCGATCCTAACATCTCCCATTGCTGGATACTCTATAGTTGTTTTTTCATATAGAAGAGATGAATATCCTTTTAGTATATGTGCACTTGGACTGAATATATGTCCTTCTGAATTACAGAAAGGCTTGGTTCCTCTTGGTGGGATTGCTAATATCCTTGTGGGAGTGGTGCTTCCCTCTGTTGTTGTGTATCTTTCATATCTTTCAACAGTAGACTTTTCATGATGCAATAAGTTTGGATGATCTGTTTAAACAGACTCACCCTTCCTCTAGTATTGCCCTGGTCCATTACCAATGGTTCTCATTCTTCCACTTGGATTTGTTCCTCTGTTGCCTTTGCCTTCAATTCCATTTCCCATTTTAAAATTTATTCCTTCACCCTAGCTGGTGAGCCTTCACTATATGGATGCAACAAGGTCTGCTTTTTTTCCTCCCTTGTTTTCCTGCCTCTCTTTTTCAGCGACCTATTGGTATTGGCCGAAGCCTTTCATTTCCCCCTGCTTGGTTCACCATGACCACTATGGTCCTCTACTGCCTTGGCCCTCCCCCTTCATTATCATAACCTCTAAATCTGCCAACTACTGCAAGTCCTGAGGTACGCTCTCCAAGGCTAACTTCAAGAGAGTGGAAGAGGGAGGGGAATGCAATTTACTCTAACTTGAAAGGAATTCATGTTCATAAATAATGTTAGCATCATTTTTCTTTATACAACCAATACCTGGCTTGTGATCTTTGAAGTATGCCATGCCATCCCTAAATATTCAGGCCTGAATATGGACATGGTTGATACCTCGTGGTATCTCGGTCGGTGCCTTGAGGTCGGCAATTCGTACCTCCACTGTTTGAAATTTCCATGGATAGAAAACCTGATCCTCTACCCGACTCCTGATGTGATTAGTTTCCATACACTAGCTAAGTTTAAATATTTCCACCTCAGAGTTACCGCTAAGCCTAAATTCCTCAGAATTTCCCCACTCGTTCAATAGATTTAAGAAAAAAATCTTGACTGTACCTCTATCTCATGTCCGCCTTATGTGGCTCCCCCTCACTAGGAATTCCAACAAATCCACTTCTGGGACAATTTTACTAACCCTGGACTCTCGAGACTCTCCCACCCAAACACCCTAATTATGGAATTTATTGTAATTTAGAAGCTCCAGGGTTAATGTTGTCATATTTCTCAGACACCCAATGGCTCCCTGCCAGGACTCCCTAGGCTCTCCCACCCAAAGCCCCCAATTGCATAATTTCTAAGAATGCAGAAGCTCAGAGGTTGGAAATACTAGCTCGTCAGGTTATCCAATGCCCCCTGTGAATGGTGCATGAAGCACACTGGTGGAAGCAAGCATAGGATGACTAGCAGCTTCCCCATTCCTAATCATATAAATCCATGCATAAGCATCAAAATATTCAACCAATTTATCATAGTTTCGTGCCCCATGACCTCCACTTCAAGGAAAAAGAGGGTTTGCACTACATACGAGGATGTTCACCTTGATGTTGACATGGTTCTCTTGACTTTGTTGTGTTTTCAATGCCACTGGTGTCGAAGCTTGTGTGCCCTCGTCCCTTGTTGCCTTAGTCTCCATATGCTACACAAATGTTTTTGCATGCAAAGCATGGCCCATACCATATAACACGTGCCGGTAAATTCCCTCGTCGCATCCCAACTGGCCCGCTCATGAAATGCATCGCCCATACCATATAACACATGCCAATACATTCCATCACTGCATCCCAACTCGCCCTCTCATGTCAATTTCATAATTCTTCCTGTGTAATGTATGGAATGCTATGTCATTATTTTACTTGTGCCATAAAATTTAATGTGAATTTATGAAAAAATTGTAATCTTGGCTCATTTCATGTGTTAATCATTATGGAAAGAAGAATTGATTTTCCTACAAGTAGGTTCTGCACCATTAAAGTTGAAACTCCATCAAATCTTCCATATTGAAGTATAAAAGACTAAATGTGTCATGTAGTTACATCCATTATTAGTGAAGTTGTTTCTTTGGGCTTCCTTGATGAGTGAAATTCAAAAATCTTAATCATTTTTACTCTAATATTCCCAACAGCCAGGCTCTAGTCCTAGATCCTTGGTGATCACATTACATAACAAAATGTCATTCTTTCACCTCCAATTATTCCTCTTTTCTTCATCCTATAAGGATAAGGAGATTTTTTAGTGCTTGGTGTGAAATTTTAGAGAGAAGGAATTTCAGGTTTTTGTCCAAACAAGTTTATCTATTTATGTATCCTCTATGCATCCTCCAATTTTGAATGAATTATGACTGTAGAGTTTCAAATAAATTGATTCCCTACCTATAAAACCAAGAGGGAACACTTGAATCTCCTTTGACTTGGGGATTTCTTGAATGTTTTCATTATGTATTTCATCATTCAAAATGTTTTTACTTAGATATAGGTGAACATTGGATGAGCCTTTACCATGGGATATCTCTCAAACCTTGGTCTCTTATACTATTTCTCTCAAGGGTTTTTTCATGGAAAGCCACCCCAGCTTCTCCCAACACTTTCACTTTAATTGAATGTTTCCATTGAATGAGTCATCCTTACCTCACTTTAAACCCTAGTATAAACATATCAATCACAAGTTATGGATTTTTGAAGTTTTGATCTTAGGAATTCATCATTATTATATAATTCAAAGCTTGAGGTCATCATTCATAACTATTTCCTGGGGAGCCTTTCAATTTTTCTTTAAGTATTTGAACCATTAATAGATTTCCTTCCTTGAATGGGAATTATAAATCATGTTATACCTTTCCATTGATCCTATCATTCAAGTTATTGCCTCCATACTTGGAATCCTCCCATTAGTCAAATTTTGTAAAGAGTAGGAGAGATCGACTTAGGTGAAAATGGGTCCTTATCCCATTGTTGTGACTTGATCTAGTAGTAGTATCTTTCACACCACTCCTAATACCACTCATAAATTGGGTGGTAAAATTTTTGGAAACATTGTCGTGGACATGACATGTGTGTATTTTTTCCCTTATAAAATCATTGATATATCATTCTTGTTGACTCAATTGCGAGAACAAAGCCCTAGTTCTTCATCGAACTTGAAGATCAATTATTGTATGGTGGAGAAATCATTTTTCTAGGCCCTCTAATTTCACCATGGTGATTCCTACATAGTTTGCATGCATATCTCAATAGGATATATTTATTTGGTGATTTCCCTGCTTTGGACATCACTAGCATCCCTGGGCACCCTAATCATGTCATAGAGAGGATAGTATATGGGGCTCCCACGTTTGATGGTGATCCACTCTTTGGAAATGATCATGCAGAAATATTTGTTTTTCATACATAAAAGATGAATGTGGTCCACCATGATGTCCTTATATTGTTGTTTTTTCGCGATCCTAGTGTCAAAGATAGAATCTTAAATCGCATACGCTACCAAAAAAATAATCACAACAAAGCTACTTTGTACAAATGAATATAAACAAAAGTATTTATAATAGTGAAAAATATATAGAAATTTTTTTACAAAAATTTGTATAATAACCAAGCTTGATTATATTAATAAACCTAAATAATACAACAGTTTAGGACTCCCATACGAGGGATAATGGCCCTCAAATAACCACTAGTACAAGAATACAAAATTGTGGCTTAGTTTCAAGAAACAATCCACCCTACAAAATATATTTTGATCATCTGACTGATGTATCATGTAATGAAAAATTCTCTCAGTCGTACCTTCTAATTGCCCCTTATTTCAGTTGTTGATCTGTAACACTATCTCCATTAATGATCCAGGTCCTTCTCACCATTGAACCTTTACTATCCAATTTTCTCACTAGTTCCTCCTTAGTCCATAAAGGTCACAACACATCAAGACTCTTGTCAAGTTGTTCACAACTTTATTTGTGAAACTCACAACTTCCCACTACTACATAGCTACTCGGTGACTTCAACCTAGTATGGTCTTCCTCCGCTACTCCAATGAAGACTAACATAGGCCATGGAGGGCTTCCATCTATCACTACAATATTTCCATCTCCCACACTAAACAAGAGATAGGAGAATTTTCCATCATTTTTTATAGATGTCATTCTCCACATGACAAGTCTAGGGATACTCAAACTCCTCCTGGATGATCAGACCCTTGAGATTAATAATTGCCACTCTAGAAATCACCTAAGTACATTATGATGGTGCACACCAAACTTCACACTTCCCTTCAACATAATGTAAATTTCCAATCCACTATTTACACGTTGTACTCCAAGAAGTTGTAGCTAGGGTAGAGGAGCTTACCTAGACCATTTAACCCACAAAAAATTCTTCCCAACTTGTTGTTGTAGGTGTCCTTACCCACGGCCTGAAAAAAGACAACATAACCCATAATATATGAACCAAAATATCTCTTACCTCTCCTTCGAGTTGCGGCCTTATCTACCAAAATAATATACCCTTAACCATATCTAAGATTCCTCCAAACTCCTGGTAGGATACCTGAGACCTGCAGCCTAGTTGCTCAAAGAATCCACAATCTAGAAGACACATAAATCCTCCTCAAACTGGTGCTCACTTGTTTGTTCTCCTTACCTCAGGTCTTCACTCTCTTCCAGAGCTAACCTTGCTAGGATTTTCACTTATGATGTGTGTAATATCATCACATTTCACCTATTTTTATACCTTTTCTAATGGTTCAATGAATGTTCCCTTGTGGGCTTGCTTTAACACAAACCGACTTGATTTTTCATGAGTAAACCTAATAGATACACATAAAAAATAATATTTCCATTTCTACATGTCTTATTTGGATGAATTTCATTTCCTATGGTTTCTCTTAGAGTACTTTATCATCTCCATCCCTCACATTCCAAATTATATTCATGGGTTTAGCCCCAACATCGATGGGTACAAAACCTTGAACTTGGGTTTCACACTAACAAGCCATATGTTTGTGCCAACTCCCCCAAAACGATCAAGCCTAGGGGCTGAAGTACCTCCCAAGCTACAATTATAAACACTCCCTCTGAGCGAGGGAGGTACTTTGAACACTAGGAAGTATCCAACATCGTCACGGTGACAATATACCATATGGCTTCCATGAGTGCAACATATCTGTAAAATGAACCTTGCAATATCGATATCATCTCTGCCTCATTACATCTGAACATGAAGATCCAAAACATCGTTACTCTTGTTCCCTATGAACCTAAAATCCCTCTTAGCCAAAACAACTCCATTGGCTCATTCCTACAAGCACTCATCCTCCTGGATCAAATACCACACATAAAAATCCCTCCAATCTCAGATATGCAACACATTGATCCAATGAAGACTCTAACCTCCCAATTTGTAGTCCATCAAATGAAGCCATCTCGATCATGCCAAAGAAACACTTGAGTTGTCCCAACCATCCATGGAAACTCAAAGGAAGTCCATGATTTCCAAACCTCCACACAACATATTGTAGTGCAACTAGCTCACCAGTGATCCACCAGAACTCCCAACCCATGTAGTCTATCATGACCACATATCCATTTCTTTAGTTGAATGCTCTTCTCCATGATCTAGACACCCACAACACCCTATGTGTTTTTTTGGTGTGCACACATTGATTTATTGTCCTTCAAGGTAGCTTAGACATGCTCTGATACCATTTTTTTTCACCATCCGGGCTTCAAGGATAGAATCTTAAATCACTTATGCTACCAAAACAGGAATAACAACGAATCTACTTTGCACAGTGGAATATAAACAATAGCAAATTTACTAGTGCATAAAATATAGAAATCTATTTACACAACTTTTTATAGTAACCCAACTTCGTTATATTAATCGAGCTAAATAATAAAATAGTCTAGGGCTCTCATAACGATGCTAATGTCCCTCAAATATCCACAAGTAAAAGAATTCAAAACTAGGGCTTGGTGTCTCTACATTGATAACAAATCTAAACTCAAAAATATATTTTAACCATCTTACTAGTGTAGCATGTAATGAAAGCTCGTCTCAGTTGTACACTATACCTTCCTGGTAGTTTGGCTCCCAATCTGTAGCACTTCCTCTATCGATGATACATGTCTATTTGGCCACTGAACCTTCAATTTCCAATATATTCACTAGTTGTGCCTTAGACCATCAAGGGTACAACACATCGAGACTCTTGTCGAGTTGTTCAGAACTTTGTTTGTGAACAACTCACAACTGGCCACTTCTGCTCCTTAGCTACTCATGTACTCCAGTCCACTATATTATTTATGGGTTGCTCCAATGAAGACTAACATAGGGCATGGAGGGATGTCAATTATCACTGCAATTTTTTCATCTCCCATAACTAGGAGGACTTCCCATCATCTGTTGTAGATTTCATTCTCCACACGACAAGTCTAGGGGTATTGAAACTGCTCCTGCCTGATCACACCCTTCAGTTCAATAATTTCCACTCTAGCAACCACCTAAGTCCATGAAGATGGTGCGCACCTAGATCCAACATGGGCACTATAATTATTCCATCCAATGGATCATAAATTCCCAATCCATTGTCTACACTTGGTTTACTCTCAGACTTCCATTGAACATGCCACGACTGACATGTCGTTTTTGTATCATCTCCACTTGGGTTAGGGAATCCTCATAATAGGATCATGCTTCCTCTTGGTTTCCAACGGACTTCACTAATTGTCCTCTTCTAGGACACCCATCTAGCTATCATCATCCATCATCAAGGAGTCATCTACAACGTAATGCTACTACATCCTTGCCTTGGGTTCCATGAAAATTTTTCTTGCTTCCCCTGACTAGTTATGGCACTCAAATACCTATGATAAACCTCCAACAACATAAAATAGCCCAAACACATGGAAGAAACACCTTTTTTAACCTATGTTGTACAAGGAGAAGATGTAGCTAGGGAATATGAGATTTCCTAGCCTATTTTCCCCACACAAAAAAATCCTCCCAACTTCTTGTTGTATGTGTCCTTACCTGGAGCCTAAAAAAACACAGCATAACCCTTAAAATATCGACAAAAATCCCTTTTTCTTCTCATCTAAACCTCTACCTATTTTGGAAAAGCAATATTCCCTTCACCCTATCCAAGATATCCTCAAAACACCTAGTAGGCTACAAATATCAACACTCCCTCTTAGAGACGAAGGTATTTCTAGCACTAGGAAGTATCTAACATCATCATGGTGAAACCAGCACATGTGGTACCCATCATTACAACATACTTTGTAGAATAAAATGTGAAATATCGAAAGTTCAGTTGCCTCATCGCATTTGAGCCTAAAGATCCCAAACATCCATAGGAATACTTTGTACAAACCTAGAGTCCCTCTTAGCATACAAGTTTTCGACTGTCTAAATCCTGCAAGCACTCATCCTTCTTGATCAGATACTTCATGTGCATATCTCACCAATCTCAGATATGCAACATCACGATCTGATGAATACTCTAACCTGCAAATCTGCACTCTATCACATTAGGCAATATCGATCATGTTGGTCTCATCCATAACACAGAAATCCTCAAGCTTCCCCAACCATCTATGGCAAGTCAAAGGGATACCTTGGTCAGAAAACCTCCACACAACGTATTGTAGTGCACACGGTTCACCATCTATCCACCATAACTCCCAACCCATCTCACCATGTAGTCGACCAAGACAACTCTATGTGTTCAGTAGAACCCTCTACCCCATGATCTAAAAACCCAAAACTCCCTCTAAGCTGCTTCTCTGTGCACTCTAATTCACTCTCCCTCAATGTAGCTCAGACAAGCTCTGATACCACGTTGTTTTTTCATGATCTTGGTGTCAAGGATATAATCTTAAGTCACTAACACTACCAAACCAGGAATCACAATGAACCTAATTTTCACAATGAAATATAAACAAGAATAAATCTACTAGTGGACAAAATATAGGCAATTTTTTACACAACTCTGTACAATAACTCAAATTCATTATATTAATCAACATGACTAATATCATAGTCTGGGGCACCTGTACCAAGGATAATGGCCCTCAAATATCCACTAGTACAAGAATAAAAAATTGGGGCTTGGTATTAGTCCATCAATAACCAATCTACCCTCAACATGATATGTTGACGATCCGACTGATGTAGCATGCAATCACAACTCCTCTGATTCGTACCTTGTACTAAACTAGTACTTTAGCTCTCGATCTACAATGCTACATCTATCATTAATTTAAGTCCATGTTACCATTGAAAATTAACTATCCAATCCGAGCACCAGTTGTGCCTTAGTCCAACAAGGGCACAATACATCGAAACTCATATCAAGTTGTTCACAATTCTGTTTGTGAACAATTCACAACTACCCCTTGCTTCTCCTTAGCTACTTAGGGAATTACCCCCATTATATTATTCCTTTGTTTCTCTAATGAAGACTAACATATGGCACAGAGGGATGCCACCTATCACCGCAAGATTTCCATCTCCCATAATGAACACAAGCGAGGAGGAATACCCACCAACTAATGTAGATTTCCTTCTCCACATGACAAGTCTATGGCTACTCAAATTACTCCTGCATGATTATACACTTGAGCTCAATAAATTCCACTATAGCAACCACCTAAGTCCATGAAGATAGTGCACACTCTACTGCATCTTGAGCACTACCGCCCCACCCTACAGTAGTCCATAAATTCCAAATCGACTGTCTACACTTGGTACACTCTCACACTTCCCTCCAACATACCATGAGTGATAATTCCTTATTGTAGCATCTACACTTTGCTTATGACATCCTCACATTATTATCACACTTCCTCTTGGCTTCCAACAGACTTCATAAAATGTCCTCTCCTAGGACACCCATGAAACTAGCATGATCCATCATGAAGTAGTCATCTACAACGTGTTGTTGTTGCCTCCTTGCCCTAGTTTCCATGCACACTATTCTAGCTTCCTATCACTCCTTAGGGCCCCCAAAACTCTGTTAAAACAATCCAAAACCACTAAAATAGTCATCCAATAACTAGGTTTCCTCTCTCGAAGGAATTATCCTTTTAATTTTAGTGATAGGCACCGAACATTACTCTAGGGTATGTGGCTCTTCCTCATAGTACCCTACAACACTTTTGTACCATCCAACAAAATTGAATAGCCCAAACACATGGAATAAACACCTTTGTTCACCTAGGTTGTACTAGGAGAAGCTACGGCTAGGGAAAAGGATCATTTCTATCCCATTTTTCACACAAAACAATCATCCATACTTGTTGTTGTAGGTGTCCTTACATGAGGCCTGAAAAAAGACAAAATAACCCTTTAAAAATGAATAGAAATCCCTCTTATCTCTCCTATGAGCCGCGACCTTATCTTTAAAAGAAACATTCCCTTAAACCTATTTAAGATGACCTCCAAACTCTTGGTAGGCTACCTTAGATGAGTGACATAGTGGCTCAAGGAATCCATATCCTAGAAGGTAGATAAACCCTCCTCCAAAATTTTCTCCCTTTCTTTTTATCCTTCTGTCAGGTTGAAACTATATTTTAGAGCTAATATTGATGGAAAATTCACTTAGGATGTGTGGAATAGTGTCACACTTTACCTATTTTGATACCTTTTCTAATGGAAAAATGAATCTTCCCTTCTACGCTTCCTTTAACACAAGTCAACCAGACTTCTCATGAGCAAACCCAATAGATACACATGAAAATTAATATCTTCATTTATACATATTATATCTTGATTATTTTGATAGCCTCTGGTTTCACTCAGAGTTCTTTATCATCTCCATCCCTCACATGCCAAATTATCTTGATGGTTTTTGCTGAGTTGTATGCTTGGAGATCTAAGGACTTTCTAAACTAAAAAACAGTTCCTTTTACAATTACAAATTGTATTAAAGTGTTGTATAAACATGATTTTGACTCCTTTAACTCATGACAATAAATTCTAAGACCTAAAAAATGATAGAAGGAAAAAGAAAATTATTTTACCTAAGAGACCATCAATAATGAGCATGAGAACCGTGATTTAATATAAATATTTTTTATTTTAATTTTCTTTTTTGTTACATATGATACATATTGAAATGAGTACAATAATTACTAAGGTTGGAACTAGATACATTTATAAACACTCCCTCTTAACTAAGGAGGTATTCATAATTGAACAACAAATAAACCATCATATCTCAAACTTGAGAGTTCTCAAGAAGATTTCGATTGATAAGCCATAGTGAAGCATCATCATCATAACTAGAGTTGTCCCTGAGGACTAACTAGACACGAACTTATTTAATCAAGACCATTATTCTATGAGGATTTATCGGTGATAACACACTATCTCTCTAAGGTACATACCCCATCCACAACTGTACAAGGTATGTCCTATTAGCCACCACCTATGGGTGACACCAATAGGATATATTTTTCTCCAACATTGTCTTTAATCAACAGCTAACAACACCTTGCAGCCCCAAGATATTTCTATGTGCCACCATATTTTCCACCTGAACCAACCATTATGCACCCTCGCCCATTTTTCATGATCATATGTTTGAAGCTCTACCTTACAGCCCCAAAGATATGAATTTCGTTATGGGTTTTGTTTTTTTGTGTCACTTATTATCAACATTTTTGGGCATGGATTACTAAGGGGATTCAATGGAAGGAATGGGCTTGGTCTATATGCTTGTCCTGTTGTATAACTTGGTGATTAAACATGTATCATAGTCTCATGGGATATCCTATATAGGCTACTAGCTTGACGAGTGGCACTACATGGGAAACCATGATTTTCATTACATGGTATTGCTTCCCAACATCACATACATCACTCCACTATTCTCATTATAACCCTATTTTGACATTTTTTCCATCTCAGTCCACATTTTTCCATTGGATCCACAAGGAGTTAGCCTCACCCTCCCTTTTTCCACAATTTGGGCCAGGCCTAGAATGATGCCCAATAGGTTGATGCAACTAAAAGGAAAGCGAAAAGCATAATTTGTCCACTCTAAACAAGAAATGCACCATAAAATTCAAAAGATGGTTGGACATACAAATTTAGCATGTAAACAAAAGCTAGGATGTGCTTTATCCCTATCATTATGGCCATCACCAGGCTCCCTAGATCCCCTCATATTGGCCCCCTGAATCATTGAAGAACCCATGATTGTATCAACTCTTCTTGAGTGATGAAATACCCTGACTTAAGTTGGTATTCATTGTTATATGATTTCCATCATGCTCTCATCCCCTAGAGCTCGAAGCAATTATGAAAGAAAAACCAATAAAAGGTAAAAGACATATGAATTAGGGTGGAAAAACAAAGTTCAGGCTAACTCATGTACCATGATTTCCTTTTCTACATATATACACCCAAGTGTGGGGTTCCCTCATCATAGCCTCCCTTTGTACCATCGCATGTGACTTGGAGCCTTCACTAATGCCCCAATTTGTTCCATCATTATAGAACATGAAATCTCCCATATGATGAATGTACCATGGACCTATCACTTCCTTGGAGGTTGACACCACTTAATATGGACCTTTATTAACCTCCTTCTCGTAATCAAAGACACTTATACATTCTAAAGCCTATTATGGAAGGCCATGCCACTATGAAATTCTTGTTACCCACCACTTCGTGGGTGATATCCCTAGTAGATTTTTTTCACGATGATCGACCTCACCCCACAACCAGGAGCCCCTTGCAGCCTCCTTCTAGCTCGTTGTTCCATTTCTCCGCCACCTGAGCCACCCATGTGGTCCCTCACCCATTTGTTTTAATCATATGTTTGAAGGTTGGCCTCACGAATCTAAATTTATGTATTTTCATTTGGTAATTTAGTATTGGGTTTACTTATCAGGGATGCTTTTGGGCATGGATTGATGGGGGGGTTTGGAAAAAATAGTGGGCATAGATTGTGATTTTGTGCCCTCGATATATTTTTGGTGCTACCCTTGTATCTTAGTCCTGTGGGAACTCCTTTATTGACTACTTGGATCTAGGGTGGTACTACCTAGGAAACCCCAACTTTGGGTGCGTGGTCTCGCTCCTTTATGCACATATATTATTCCCCTTCCACTCATTATACCCCCATTCATCATTTATCTCACTTGGGTCGACATAGCCCCCATGGGTCCACATAGGGTCAGCCATGCTATCCCCTTTCCCCCACCTTCAGTCAGACCTAGAATGATGCCCCAAAGGTTAAAGAAGCTAAAAGAAAAATAATAACTGGCCAAAATTAAAATTAAATTGTACCACAAAATATAAAATATTGCAGGGACAAAAAAATAATTAGCACATGGGAAAAATCTAATGCATGAGATCTGCCCTTTCCGATGGCCATCACCGTGGTTCCAAAGGCCCTAGATGAGGCTCATTTTTCATATAGGAACCCATTATTGTCCCAACCCCTAGAGGGAAATTAAACTACCTACATTAAATGGGTAACCACTGCTTGATCCCCAAAAATTTAATTAAAGAAAATTCGTAAAAGGAAAAAGGCATATAAATAAGGGTGAAAAAATCAAGGAGGATACACCTCATGCACCATGATTTCTCAATCATAAAAATTATATACCCCACTGTGGGATTCCCCTTATCTTCTTTCTCCTATGCCCCCATATGTGGCCTAGTTTTTCCCCTCTCATTGCCTACTAGGTTTCACTTATTTATCACTTTGCACCCCCATAGAAAGGATGTACCATGGATCTACTATCCCATTTAAGGGCGAAAACCACTTAATAAGGTACATGGTTAACCCCCTTTGGAGTATGTAGACAATAGAAAATTCCAAATACCACTATAGAAAGGTGTGCCACTTTGAAGTGCCCACATTTTTATCCATCATTTGTAAATTTTTTTACATGATTGATCTAATATCTTTCCATACAGGAAGTCTATGGGATGCATTGGGTTTTATACAAGATTGCATGTGGTTTCCGTTTGGGTTTGGTCTCCAATGTCAATATATGGGGTCCGAGCCCCCATAGGGCTACATTGGCACATATAGGGTGTTCGTGGAGAGCTTTGGGCCTCCACATTAGCAGAAAAAATTCCATGGATCACCATCGATGTTCAGAGAGTAATGGTGATCCACTTTTGGGATGATGATGATGTGCTTGGTACATTATGCCCATCAGGACCCACAAGAGCCCCACACTCTTGGCAGGTCTCCTAGGACTTGCAAGATGTCATGGAAATTTTCATTCCATCACTCAACTCTTTCAGAGGATATTCATGCATCTTAGACTCATATGGAGACCCATGGGGTCATTTATTTGCCCCCCACACCCACTGGGAGCACCACAGGTCTAGTGCTTAGAGAACAAGGGAACACCTGCTTATCCATCATATTTTGAGGAGTTCATTCCTCATTGAGGCACTTCAGTATATTATTAGCCATTTGGAGGGCTCCACGACATGTACATATTATTATTTGCCCTCCCAAGAGGCTTATTTTTCCATTTGTGAGCTAGTTTGGTGGGCTTGTCACCAATATGGGTTTCATTTGTGCATTATTTTATTAGTAAGGGATAATACAGGCTCATAGGCTAATTCAAACTCATAATAGGGGTATATATTGATGTTAGCTACATTCATTTGTTTCATGAATTCATTTGGGATCTCTCTATATTTATATATATTCACATTTATTTTTCGAGGTTTATTTTAGATAAATGAATGAATTTTGACGTATAAATATGGGAAATTTCTATATTGTATCTTTGTTTTTTGCAAATGAGATGTTGGTTGGATATAATCTCTTACAGTGTTAGTGAATTTTAATGATATATTCTTGTTTCTACATACTATTGAACCTCTCTATAATTAGGGCTAGTTGCTACATGATTGGAATGTGAAATTAAGTTTATATTTAGCTCATTTAATGTAGGATCCATTATTAGATGCATGAAATGTCCTAGAGATTGTTTTATCTCGATACACATGCACAATTTGCATGAAGTATAAATCCTTGAAGCTACTTTTTTAAAAAAATTTCCCTTAAAAATGGATGAAGTTGACTTTACAAGCCTCCTTGATCAAGAAACTAGATTCTTAATCATTATCATCCTCGACTCCATATCCCAAAGGGAAGTGAGAACTAGTCCCTTAAAATGGTGGTCATTTTCCTATCCTTTCTTACCTTTCCTCCCTTTTCCTTGGGTATGACCCTGATAAGTCACATAGTGTTTCAATTTACTGAGAATTCACCCTGATTAAAAATTCTATCTCTTGGAAGTTACTACGCTAGTGTGTCCCCTCCCTCTCATTTGAATTTGAGGCAAAATAGGATGAATTTTTTCCTAGGGATCACCAAGCTTACACCCTAGTAGTATCCATTTGACTATTTGAGGAAAAAATTACTTTCTCATCCATTCCCCTCACCTTGTCCATGATAGGAACATCGTTGGTTTCTATATTCCATCCCAGAACCTAGGCTGGGTCCACCTAGTCCTGTGTGGTCCTAGTTCATGTCCAAGACTAATCATCAAGGGGTATTTGGGAAACCAAGTTCATATTGGCTTTTAGGGATGGGGAAGTACCACTTCAAGTTGTATCCTTCTCCCTTATCCTTACACTTTCTCCCTTGGAAGGAAATTCCATTTTTTAAAGAGAAAGCAAGAAATGTTTCTTCACCTCCTCCATGGGAAAGGGTTACCCAAATCACTTCATACTTATACATTCACATATTATTTATAAGTGGCTTCCAAAATAAATTGAGACTCCTCCCATCGGTGAATTTCTGTAAAGAGAAGGGAGTCTTATCCATTGTGAAAATGGGCTAAGCCTCTGCCTTTGCACTTAGGCTAGTAGTTTCCCTCTTAGGAACCACTTTTAGGTCCCTTGCTAGTTTAAGTAGTAACATTTATGCCACTATTTCTAGGGACCAAAATGTGTGTTTTTTCCCTATATGACATATTCACATATCATTATCGAAGACACCGTTGGAAGAATGAAGCCCTAGTAAATTTTCATTGAACTTCAAAACTTAATGACTGTAGGGTGAAGCAAGAATCTATAAAGGCACTACATTTCACTCTGGTGACTCAATTTTGATCCTAATATGCAAAGTCATTGAAAATGGACTATCATGAAAAGGAGATTAATTTTGGTCCTACATTTTCAAAACTCATTGACCAAGAGATTCAGGAACTAAAAAAAATGCAAATAAATATGTAGAATCTTATCAAAATGTATTCGAAGGTATGTATATGGAGCACATGCTCAAGTTTTATAGGTCGTGCAACTCAACATAATTAAGGGTTTATATGGGGAAGATATTGGTCACCTCTTTGACTTTGCTCACCTGACCTATTTTTTCTATATTTTAGCTCACCTAATCAATGATAAATGTTACAGTAAACCAAAAATTCCCACAAGGGATAATCATTTGGATGACATTGAAGAAAGCTCAAGTGTAAGCAAGGATGATGAGAAAATATCAATGATAGAGGTGGAAGACAATGGAAATATCTCTTTGGAGGATGATCAAGATCTGCATACTCTGGAAATATCTCTTTGGAGGATGATCAAGATCTGCATACTCTGAGCGTGCAAATCACACAAGAGAGAATAGATGAATATAGTAGGTCATGCAGAGGGTTAGTAAGGGAATGTAATTCTAATGAAGTATTATTTCACTTGAACGGAGAAGAGGTGAGGCTTCTTAAGATGAAATTTGAATATAAAGAAGACAACATTAATTATCTCCTCCTTGAATCCTATCACCAAAATCATGTAACAAATACCTTAGCTATTGTCCTTCAAGAGAAGAGGCAAGAAGAGTCCTCCTGCTGGCCTACTAACCAAGATGAAGATACCCTTGAAGATATAGCTAAGAGATATGAATCCTTGTTAGGTATACATTATGAATGGGATGATTTTGAGAGCACATGTGTTGAGGATGATGAGGTTGTGGAAACTAAAGTTGAGGTTTCCATTACATTTCTTGAGGGTGTCACTCCTCATAAATATCCTTTTGAGAACATTGATGAAGGTGATCCCATGAGCTCCTTGGAAGATAACATTGAAGATTATTTCTGCGTCGAAAAGGAGAAATGGAAAATTGTTAGGCCTCAATTTGATTGTGCTACCATTTATCATATCACTAAAGAGGATTATGTTGAGGTTGGTTTTACCTTTCTCTCAGGAATTATTTATGACGAAATATCCATCGATAGCCTTGGGAAGGATAATTATTATTTTCCCTTGCATGAAAAGGAGAAATTGGAGATAATTGATTCTCCTTTTTTAAATACCCTATCCTTCATACCAACAATTATAGTATTCATAAACATGTTCCTCATACCTACCATCCTTATGTTTCTGTGAGTATATTCAAATCACTTGAACCCCTAGAGTTGGATTCTCAAGAAAAGGGTCCCCTCGAAACTTCACCTTCCCCTTTACCCTTTTCTTCTGTTCATCACCTTGAGTCTTCAACGAGTGGTTCCGTTACCCATTTTCACGTGATTTAAAGTATCCATGAGCCCTTTCCCCCTTTTGAGTATAGTATCAAGGAAGAGCCCCTCATTGAATATACTTTGTCTCCTTCTACATACCCTCACAATTATTAGCACTCTATAAACTTCGCTCTCCAATGTGACCATCACCGTGATAAACCTATTTGTTGCACCCATTATTTCCCTTTCTCTTCCTTCCACTTTCATTATGGCCTTGTGGCATGTATAAAGAATAATACTATAATAATTATTGTGATAGGGAGTGTTAAGAGTGATTTTCCATTGACCCGTTATGTACTTGAAGGGAAAGCTTGAAACTTGTAGATCGAATTATTTTCTTTCTCCTAGGGCTTCCTTTCACCTTGAAGGGTGATTATTTCCTTTTGCATCCCAACCCATTCATCTCACATGTGATTATGAGCACACCCAATTTGAGATTTTATACATGAGTAATCATAATGGGAGGCACAAGTATATTGATATGTTTATGATGATATGCTGGTTGCACTCTATTTTTTATTACATGAAGTGGTAGCATATCTATATGTGTGTTAGAGTAGATGCGTTGCATGCTGATTTTATGCATTAGAAATAATTTCATATGATACTTATCATGATATATTAGCTGAATTTAGATTAAAATTTTAATGTTTCATTACTTGTTAATTTTATGAGCTAAATTTAAGAATGGGTGATCATAAGACACCATGAAAAACATGTTTCCGTGTGTCTTTCATATTTGACATGTGCAAATAAAAATTCTATGGTGACCGAGATATTGACGGAGTTCTCGTGTCATCCTTTTCGAACAGCCTTGCCCACTTATTTGAGAGATGACATCCCAGTTGGAGCTAGATGTTACCCACCACTTTGTGGCCGATATCCCTAGGAGAAAGTGTTTCTCCATGATGGACCCCAGCTTATAGGCAACATCCCCTTACAGCCTCCTTCTAGCTTGTTCTTCCATTTCTCTTCCACCTTCGATAGCTATCTGGTCCCTCACCCATTTGTCTTGATCATATGTTTGGAGGTGGGCCTCCTAAATCTAAAGGTATGTATTTTCATTTACTAAATGAGTATTTGGTTTACTTATCATGGATACTTATGGGCATGGGTTAATGGGGGGATTCGGTGGAAAGATTCGGCTTAGTTTGTTCTGTGTCCACTTGATCTCTTTCAGGCGGTACCCTTGCATCTTACTCCTATGACACCTCCTTTATTGACAATTTGGCTCTAGGGTGGTACTATTTGGGAAATCCTAACTTTGGTTTCATGTTCTTTCTCCTTTATCCACATATTAGCCCCCTTCCACTCATTATACCCCCATTCATAATTTCTACGACCTGGGTCCACATAGCCCCCATGGGTCCACACAGGGTCAACCTCCCTATCCCCTTTCCCCCACCTTGGGTCAGGCCTAGAATAATGCCCCAAAGGTTGAAGAAGCTAAAAGTTAAAGAAAGATTATACTTGGCCACACTTAATAGGAAATTATACTAGAAAATGAAAAAGATGGTCGGGACAAAAAAATAATCACCGCGTGGGAAAAATCCAATGCATGAGATCTTCCCCTTGCTCATGGCCATCACCCTAATTCCAAAGGCCCTAGATTATCCTCCTTTGTCACACAATAACCCATTATTTTACCAAACCCTATATGGAAATGAACCCTGATACCTTAAAGGGGTAACAACTACTATATCTGATACATATTTCTCTTATCCTTGAGCCCTAAGCAGTTAATTAACGAAAATTCGTAAAAGGAAAAAGGCATATAAATAAGGGTGGAAAAATCAGGGTGGGAACACCTGATGTACCACAATGGTTCCGTTCTACATATTATATACCCTAGTGTGGGCTTCCCCTTATTTGGCTTCCCCTATGCCCCTATATGTGGAAAAAATTTTCCCCACTCATTCCCTACTTCATTTCACTTATTTATGACTTTCCACCCCCATTCAAGGGATGTACCATGGATCTACTAACCCCTTTAAGGGCAGAAATCACTTGATAAGGTACATGGCTAAAATCCCTTTGGAGTATGGAGACACTAGCAGATGCCAAAGCCCACTACAAAAGGGCATGCCATTGTGAAGTACCCACTTTGTTATCCATGATTTGTAAGATCTTTTACATGATTACTGTAATCACTGGTCATACTAGAAGCCTAGGGGATGCATTGGATCTTATACAGGATTTCAGGTGGTTTCCATTTCAATTTGGTATCCCTATGGGGTCCTAAACCCCAAAGTGATACATTGGAACATATAGGGTGTCCATGGAGACTTATAGGTCTCCATAATAGCAGAAAACACTAGACAGATTCGGATCAATGTTTATAGATTAATAGCAATCCACTTTTGGGATGATGATGACGCGCTCGCTAAATTATGCCCAACACGCCCCACATGAGTCCCACGCTCTTGAAAGGTGTCCCAAGACTTGTAAGATGTCATGGAAGTGTTCATTCAATTCTTTTGGGATCTCTCTATCTTTAGAGAACTTCACATTTCTTCTTGGATGATTATTTTTTATAATGGATTAATTTTGATGTACGGATTTTGGCTAGTTTTATCTTGGAGCATCGTTTTTTGAAAATATGTGGCCGTTTTGATGCAATATCCAACATTGTAAGTTAATGTTAATGATATATTCTTGTTGCTCCATACTATTGAACTTCACTATAATTAGTTCTAGTTGTGGCATGATTGGAATGTGGAATTATGTTTCTATTTAGGTTGTTTAATGTAGGGGCATTTTTAGATGAATGAAATGTCCTAGAGGTTGTTTTATCTTGATAATCGTGCATTATTTGGATGAAATATAAATTCTTGAGGGTCACTTTTCTTCTTTCTCCCTTAACATTGGACAAGGTTGAGTTTCCGAGCCTTCTTCATCAAGAAATTAAATTCTCAATCATTATCATACTTGACTCCATATCTCGAAGGGAAATAAGCATTGATCTCTCCAAAGGGTGGTCATTTTCCCCTCCTTTCATAGATTTCCTCCCTTTTCTCTAGGTCTAGGTGTGATAGGTCACCTAGGGCATTGATTTGTCGAGAATTCACCCACAAGAAAAATTTTTTCTCTTTGAGGCTATCGTGTTAGTGGGAATCCTCCCTTTCGTCTAAATTGTAGGTAGTTCCAATGATGGGATCTATGGGAATCCCAAGCCCTAGCTCTAGGACCAAATTTTCCTTAGGAATCCCCAAGGCTACACCCTAGTAGGATCAATTTGAATTTCTGAAGCAATATTTATTGTCTGATCCTTTCCCCTCACATTTTCGATGATAGGAACATCATTGGTTGTTATATTTAATCCCCGAACCTTAGCTAGGTCCAATTGGTCCCTTGTGGTCTCGTTTCCTATCAAAGACTAATTATCAAGGGCTATTTGGGAAACCAATATCATATGTAATGAATAAAATAATATAAAAAATGAATAATTAGTTAATTAGTAATTAGGTTGAAGGGGCATCTCCTAATGAGACATGGCCTTCCATGAAGAGGTACCTGCCTAGGTATATAAGCAGGCCTCATTTGTAACACTCATTATCATTATTCTTGATATTATTTAATATAATATTTATATCCTCAATGGACATTTTCATATTGGTATCAAGGTAGTTTGTATTCTTGCCGCTCACCGCTACACTAAGCCATGCTCTCTAATCCATGTCCTTGACTGCCGAATTCGTCAACATTTTTTTCGTTGAAGCATTTCACTACACTTTTAGAGAGTCTCCATTTTCTGATTTTGTGAGAGGCCCTTTGCCATTTTTTAGAAAAAATAAAGAAAAAATAAAAATAAGAAGGTCAAAACTATTGATTAAAAAAAAGAGAATATATATATCAAATATATCTATATATATAATAATAATTATAATAATAATAATAAAATTGAATTATATATATATATATATATATATATTGATAAAAAAAATAATTAAAAAAAATCTAGAAAATACTTCTCGAATGCATATGCATAACAATTGAAGAAGACAAAAAGGAGTGTGACAACTAGTAAAAGACACATGAATAAACATTTAAAATATTTGTTGCAAATTTAAATGGTTGAGATAATTCGATTTGGTGAATTAACCTCTAGAAATAGAGAATTGTAAGCCCGATTTGGTTGCATTATTCTCAAATTAGTGATTGTAGATGGTCAGAACTGTAATCATCTGTGGTGACTCGGATTTTCAATTTTGAGGAGGTATCTAACAAACATCCTATGAAAGGATTAGGATAGTGGACCTCCTCCCATTAAAATTCAGTTCGGTAACATCCTTGACAGTCACTAGGGCACGAGCGTTGACCTCAGGACACCCTGACTACGCTAAATTTTCTGGCTGCCATCAACTAACAACACGCAGCCTATAAGACCTTTGTTCAGACTGCACAACACCACCATCGTTGCCCACCATTCGACATGTTGTCAATGTCATTCCACTGTTCCATCCATCTTACATTATTCACTCCTCTGCCTGCCCTGATTTCCGATGACGTGGAATTATCTGCTGACTGCACCAAATTTTGGCCCTCTCCAGATCCAAGCTGGACTGGCTACTAACGACACCACACCAATCCCCAAAAAAATTTAGAAAAGGTTACCTTGAATCATGCTCTGACCTGGCCGGACTGGATAAGTCATGGCTTTTTGAATCATGATTCTTTGTATAATATCAATCGATTTATATTTGTTTAAGCACTTATTTTTTTAAAAGTGTTTAATCTAACAAGTTAGTGGAAAAAAGGTGAATTAGAATATAAGCCCTCATTATCTAGAAGAATATTAAAAGAGGGCGTTGAAATAATTAAAAAGGTTATTTCCAAAAATGTATATAAGAAGTAAAGATAAGAAAAAAAAATCAACTAGTAAAGAAAACAAATATAATCGATTCGTATACAAGTTACAAGAAAAGTTAAGGAACATTGATTTTAATAGTTAAATTAATAAATTTGGGAATTCGTTAAAAATATAGAGTTTTTAAGTACTATATAACACTTAAAAAAAAGGAAGTGATTGTATAAAATATATAATCATTAAAATTTGTGAGAGTTAGGAAATTTGAGAAAGATGTTTGAAGAAAACAAATTCTATTGGAGGAATTTGAAGAAAATCATCTTGACAAGAAAAATGACATCTAATTTAAAAATAAAGGAAGAAAGATTCCTAGAAACTTCATGTAATTATGCTTCAGTGCTACTTAGAACTAAAGGGTCCATTGCGGGAAAAGACGTCACTATTGCTATCTCAATTTCCGAGGATAAAAATTATATAACAGCTAAAATTGCAAACCAATTAGGGATTCTTGAGTTGAATATAATCGAGAAATTAGACCTTCTGGCACAAAACAATGTGAAATAACTGAATTACAATTAAACATTGGTGATTATAAAATTATATAGAAATTCTCTATTCATTCTTTATTTTTTAATGATAGTGACATTGTTCTGGGTTCACCTTGGATAGAAACTCTAGGATCCTTTATCCTAAATACGAAAAATAAGCTTATGACAATCTCCCATAAAAAGAAAAAAATAATGCTACACGACATTAACTTGAAGCCAAATTTAATAACGCCTGAAGACATAAAAGAAATTTCAAAAGTAAATTTTGAAGAAGGTAAAAAGGTGGTACAAAATATGCAAAGAGAAGTTGAAAAAACCAGTCTTGAAAAAAATGAAGAATTTTTGTGACTAAAAGACCATAGAGAAAATTACTAACACAAATAAATAACCTTAAGAAGGAGAAGAAGTCATTGGAAAACAAGGTGCAACATTTTATCGAAAAGGAAGCATCGAATGTAGAAGTCCAACTTGAAGAAACAAATGTTGATCGAGTAAATGTCACAACTCTAGAAGCATAGAAGAAAGTTGCGGAAAATACAAACTTAGATATTGCAGTTCAGGTGATGAACATTCCAAGTGAATGTTTTGTAACTAACTCAACAACATCCTCACTAGAAGAAAATAAAAAATCTTCCACACACCTAATAAGGGAAATTAAAACCAAAAGTTTTCCTTATCGACATATGAATCGCGAGAGTAGACAACTCGATCAAGCTACGTATTCATAACATAATAAACAAGTTGATATTTCGAAGAATACTAATGTTAGTGCAATCCGCTCAAGTAATAATTCATCACAAGTTTCCATTCACCGCAAGATTCCACAAAATATTGATTTAGGATGGTCTGATCCCTTTTCAGTGCGACAATTTTTTTTGTCACTTAGAAGATCATATCAACTTGTATTGACAAGGATGACTACCAAGAGATGAAAAGACAATCATAACAGAAAATGGGATCAAGGCCTTTCATCAACAAGCTTTGAGGACAAAGCATTTTGAGGAGGAAGGAAATGTAATGAATAAAATAATATAAATAATGATTAATTATTTAAGTAGTAATTAGGTTGAAGGGGCATGTCTAAATGAGACATGACCTTTGGTGAAGAGGCATCTGCCTAGGTATATAAGGAATCCTCATTTGTAACATTCATTATCATTATTCTTCATACTATTTAATATAATATTTGTATTCTCAATGGACATTTTCATATTCTAAGTCTTCTCGAGTATTTAACGAGAAGTATGAAATTTTTTCACTTTGTTCAGAAAGTACCTCTTCAAGTTGTATCCTTCTCCCTTATCCTTACCCTTTCTCCATTGGAAGGAAATTCCCTTGCTTAAGGAGCAAGAAAGCACCATTCCATCACCTCCTCATTGTGAAACAGTTACTGGGATCACTTCATACCTATCCATTCACATATCCTTTATAAGTGGCTTGACAAAAACAACAGGAATCCTCCCATTGGTGAAAGTCCATAAAGACCAGGGAGTCTTAGCTGTGGTGATATTCGTCTCGGCTGCCACCATTGCCCTTAGTCTAGCATTTTCCCTCTTAGGAACCCTTTTTATGTCCCTTTATGGTTTGAGTGGTAACAATTCCCACTTACTTCCATGCCTGGTAAGCTCATTTTTTCAATTACATTAATGATTTGTTGTACTGGAAGGTGATGAGATGCATTGGACCCTATGTAGGATTTCATGTTGGTCTTCATCTTGGGGTTTTGTCTCCCTATATAAGGTCCAAAGCCTTGATATGGTCATATTGGCATTTATAGGGTGTGTGTTGATAGCCGTGGGCATCCACTATAGCAGAGAGAAGAGATCCATGGCATGGGATTCTTCAGCAACATTTATTTCTTTCTTGTGTCCCACTTTTTTGATGACGATGATGGACCTAGATCCCCTTGCCCAGCTGCCTACACCATTGCACTAAAAACTTGGTTGTTTATTCAGGGCCTAGATGAGTTTGTGTCTCATCATGGGAGAAAAAGGGAGGACTTGGATCATTTTTCTAGCCCTTTCAAATGTGATACATGCTTGTTAAATTCAATTGAACACCCATGAGGATGATTTTGTGCCCCCACAACCACTTAGGGGCACCATGGGTCATTTTCTTGGATATCAAGGGGCCATACTATTAATTACTATTTTTTGAGCCCTTCTATTCATTTCCACACATGTTAGAATACATTTGGAATTCCAATGAGCCTCATATCTACTTATATATCATTTCATCTCTCTGGAGAGGCTAATTATTCTTATTCTAGAGATATTTGGTGAGCTTGTCACCAAAAGGATGTTATTTCGCAAACTATGTTTATTGTAGGGGAATTATTAGGAATAATTAGTCCATTCTAACCCATTGGTGGATCATATAAATATAAGAGAGGTTCATTTGATTTTTTGACATCGATTGGGTTTGGGATATACCTTTCTAAATATATCAAACCTGCAACTTTTGGAATGATTTGGATGATTAAATTAATTTCGATGTGTGGAAATTTTTTTCTATCTTTTTTGGAGCTTCTATTTGGAAAGTTTATGAGTCGATATACTCGGTGTTATGTGAGTTCTATTTTCATGCAAATTTCATAATGCTTCATGTCTAATGTACATAACTCTTTGTCATGATTTTACTTGTGCCCTAAAATTTAATGTGAATTTATGAAACACTTGTAATCTTGGCTCATTGGATATGTTATTCATATTGGAAAGAAGAATGATGTTTTCTACGGTTGGGTTGTGCACATTTTACCCTGAAAAGCTATCAAATATTTCATATCAAATTATAAAATTCTAAATTTTCCATGTAGTTGCATCATTTATTAGTGAAGTTGCTTCTTTAGCCCTCCTTGAAGAGTGAAGTTCACAAATCTTAGTTATTTTCACTCCAATATTCTGAATATCCAAGCACTGGTCATAGATCATAAGTGGTCACATTACTTAATGAAATATCATTCTTTCACGTACTTTTATTCCTCTCTTCCTCATCCTCTAAGCATAAGGAGATTTCTAGGGCTTGGTGTGAAATTTTAGGGAGAAGGAATTTTACGATTTTGTGGAGACAAGTTTATTTATTTATGTCTCCTTTAGGAATCTTCCATTTTTGAACGAATTTTGAAGATGGAATTTCAAATAAATTGATGCCCTAGGTATAACACCTAGAGGAAACACTTGAAGTTGCTTTGACTTGGGGATTTATTGAAGGTTTTCAGATTGTAGTTCATCATTCAAAACATTTTCTCTTAGTTATAAGTGGACATTAGATGAGCCCTTAACATGGGATATCTCTCAAACCTTGGTCTCTTATAGTATTTCTCTGTTTGGGTTTTTGTGGAAAGTCACCCTAGTTTCTCCCAAATCTCACACTTTAATTGAATTTTTCCATTGAATGAGTCATACTTGACTCATTTGAACTCTAGTATAAACAAATCAATCACAAGTGATAGATTTGAGAAGTTTACTCTTAGGAATTCATCATTATTGTATATTTATAAGATTGAGGTAATCATTCATAGCTGTTTCTTTGGGATCCTTTCAAATTTTCTAAGACTTTGAACAATGAATTAAGCCTCTTCTTTGAATGGGCCTTATAAATCATGTTATATCTTTCCATTGATCCTATCATTCAAGTGATTTTTTCCATAGTAGGAGTCCCATAAGTGGAAGTTCCTAAAGAGGAGGAGAAATTCATTAAGGTGACAATGGGTCCTTGTCCCATTATTGCAACTTGGTCTATTAGTCATCCCTTGTGACCCCTCCTAGGACCCGTACTTAAAGGAGGGGTAACATTTTTGGCGTCATTAATGGGAAAATGAGACGTTTGTCTTGTTTCCCATATGTCATCATTGATATATCATTCTTGTCGACTCCATTGGATGAAAGAATCCCTAGTTCACCATTGAAATTGAAGGCCAATGCTTGTAGGGTAGACAAATAATTTCCCTAGGCATATTTTAATTTCACCGTGGTGACTCCTACATAGTTTGCATACATATATCAATAGGATGTATTTATTTTATGATTTTCCCACTTTGGACATCACTAGCATCCCTAGGCCCCCTAATCATGTCAAAGGGAGGATAGTACGTGGTGTTCCCATGTTTGATGGTGATCCGCTCTCTAGAAATGATCATGTAGAAATATTTACTATGCATGCTTCAGAGATAAATTTGGTCCACCAGCATGTCCTTATATTGTTTGTAATTGTTGTCCTTTCATGATCCTAGTGTGAATAATATAATCTTAAATCATGAACGCTAGCAAACCGAGAATCACAATTATGCTACTTTTCATAGCATAATATAAAAAACATTGTATCTAGTAATGTAAAAAATATATATAACATTTTACACAACTTTATAAAATAACCCAAATTTGTTATATTAATCAACCTAAATTATACAAAAATCTTGGGCTCCTGTACTAGAGATAATGCCCTCAAATATTGACTAATACAATAATTCAAAACTAGGTCTTTGTGTCAGTCCATCGATAACCAATCTACCTTCAACAAAATATTTTGACCATCTCATTGATGTTGCATGCAATCACAACTCCTCTTTGTCATACACTATACATGCCTGGTCCTTCGGCTCCCAATATACAACACTGCCTCTATTAATGACCCAATTCCATCTAGTAATTGAACCTCAGTTATCAAATATACTCACTAGTTGTGCCTTAGTCCATCAAGGGCACAACACATCAAGACTCATGTCGAGTTGTTCACAACTCTATTTGTGAAAAACTCACAACTTCCCACTGTTACTCCTTAGTTAGTGAGGGGCCTGAGCCTACTATAGTAATATAAATAACATTATATCTAGTAGCATAAAAATATATATATATAATTTTACACAACTTTGTAAAATAACCCAACTTCGTTATATTAATGACCCTAAACTATAATAAAATCTAGGGCTCCTGTACTAGGGATAATGACCCTCAAATATCCACTAGTATAAGAATTCAAAACTAGGGCTTTGTGTCATTCCATCAATAACCAATCTACCCTCAAAAAAATATTTTGACCATCTGATTGATGTTGTGTGCAATCAGAGATCCTCTCGGTCATACACAATACATTCCCGATCCTTCAGCTCCTAATATACAACACTTCCTCTATTAATGATCCAATTCCATCTGGTCATTGAACCTCAACTATCAAATCTACTCACTAGTTGTGCCTTAGTCCATCAAGGGCACAACACATCAACACTCATGTCGAGTTGTTCACAACTCTGTTTGTGAACAACTCACAACTTCCCACTATTAATCATTAGTTAGTGATGGGCCTGAGCCTACTATAGTATTCTTGTGTTGCTCCAATGAAGACTAACATAGGGTACAAAGGGCTAGCACCTACCACTACAATATTTCCTTCTTCCACAATAAACATGGGCTAGGAGGACTACCTTCATCTTTTGTATATTTCCTTTTACACACAAAAGGTTTTGGGCTATTCAAACTACTCCTGGATGATCAAACACATGATCTCAAAAATTTTGACTCTATCAACTACCTAAGTACATTAATATATTTCACACTAGGCTCCAACTTGGGCACTAATATGTTAACCTCCAACATACCATAAATTCCAAATCAACTATCTACAGTTGGTCGACTCTCATGCCTCCCTCCAATATACCACGAGTGATTATTCCTCGCTATAAGATATGCACTATAGTCTATCGTTAGTGAATCCTCACACTAGGATCACCCTTCCTCTTGGGTGACAACAGAATTCACACACTTTCGTCTCCTAGGACATCCATCCAACTAGCATCATCCACCATGAAGGAGCCATCTAAAACATACTGCAATTTCCTTCTTACCTTGGGTTACGGAACTAGCATTGTACCTTCCTCTCACTGGTTATGTAACTCAACACTCGGTTGAAGCCATCTAAAAATGCTACAAGAATCCTCCAATAATTGTGTTTCGTCTACCAAAGGACCGATCCTTTTGTTTTTCAATAATAGGCACCAAAAATTCTCTAGCATATGAGGCCCATCCTCACAGTACCCTACAACACTTTTCTACCATCCAACAACATAAAAAACCCACACACATGATTAAGGAAACACATTTTTTAAATTTTTTTCTACTAGGAGAAGTTATGGCTAGGGTAGAGGAGAATTCATAGCCCATTCAACCCATAAAAAATTCCTCCAAACGTACTATTATAGGTTTCCTTACCTATGGCCGAAGCAGAGACACCATAATCCTTAAAATATGCACAAAATACCCTCTTACCTCTTCTCTGAGTTCTCGTGTGATCTGAAAATGAAAATTTCCCTTAACATTGTCTAACACATCCTCCAAACTCCTCATAGTCTATTCGAGACATGTGACGTAGTGGCTCAAGGAATCGACATGCTAGAAGATAGATAAACCCTCCTCAAACTTGCTCTCCCTTGTTTCTTCTCCTTGCCTCAGGTCCGCACTCTATTTCATTGCTAATATTGATGGAATATGCACTTAGGACATGTGGAATAGCCTCACACTTCACCTCTTTTTATACCTCTTCTAAGGGCTTCAGGAATATTCCCTTATGGGCTTACTTAAGACAAGTCGACCTAATTTTTTATGAGAAAACCCAATAGCTACACATAAAAAATAATATCTCCATTTCTACAAGTTATATTTTGGCTATTTTCATTTCCTTCATTTTCTCCGAGAGAACTTTGTAATCTCCATCTCTCACGTGGAAAATTATCTTCGTGGGTTTGGCCTAAACATTTATGGGTATGAAACCCGAATCTTATGTTTCACATCCACAAGCCATACTTGTTGGAAAAATACACCACAACCCTGAACACTAGGGTTTGGAGTACCACCTAAGCTAAAAATTACAACACTTTATCTTAGCAAGGGAGGTACTTCCAACACTAAGAAGTATCCAACATTATCATGGTGACACTAGCCCATTTGGTGTCCATAACCGCAACATACTCTATAGAATGGACCCTGTGATCTCAATAGTGCCTCTGTCTCATCACATGTGAACCTAAAGATAAAAACCTTACGTAGGGTTGTTCCTTATGAACTTAGACTCTCTCTGAGGCTACATGATCTCCACTAGCTCAATCCTGCAATAACTCTTCCTCTTGGATAAAATACCACACGTGAAAATCCATCCAATCTTGGATATGAAAAAAAATTATCTCATGAAGACTCTAGCCTTCCAATCTGCAGTCCATCACATGAAGCCATCTCGGTCATGTCGACCTCGTCAATGATAAGGAAACCATTAAGTTTTACTAACCATCAATAGAAAGTGGATGTCCATGATCTGCAAATATCCACACAACGTACTATATCGCACCCACTTCACCACTGATCAACTAAAATTCCCATCCTATCTCAACATGTATTCTATCGAAACCAAATTTCCATGTATTCTGCTAAACCCTATGCTCCACTATCCAAACACCCACAACTCCTTTCGAGTTGCTTTATCGTGCACATTATGATTTACTGACCCTAAAAGTATCTTAGACATGCTCTCATATCAAGTTTTCTTTTCATGATTCTTGTGTCAAGGATAGAATATTAAATCACTGCAAGTACCAAACTAAGAATCAAAATGAAGCTACTTTGCACAACAGAATATAAACAACAATAAATATACTAGTGGAGAAAATATATACAACCTTTTACATAGATTTTTACAATAACCCAACTTCATTATATTAATCAACCTCAATAATAGTATAGTGTAGGGCTCTTGTACCAAGGATAATGGTGCTCAAATATCCACTAGTACCAGAATACAAAATTGGAACTTGGTGATAGTCCATCGATAACCGATATACCCTAATAAAGATATTGTGACCATGTGACTGATGTAGCATGAAATCACAACTCCTCTCAGTTGTACCCTGTACCTGCCTAGTCCTTCGGCTCTCGATCTACAACAATATCTCTATCAATGATCCAAGTCCATCTGGCCACTAAATGTGAGCTATCCAATTTTCTCACTACTTGTCCCTTAGTCCATGAAAGGCACAACACATCGATAGTCTCGTCGAGTTGTTCATGTTAGCCCCTTATAAATTTTTTGACAAGCAAACAGGGGGCTAAAATATTTTTGAGCCTTCAAGGAATGCATTTCCCTTAAAAACACATCATCCTTGAAGCCTCCTTGTGCCTTTGGTCCTTCAATAAAATCCCCTCTACTGAATCCCATTATAAAGCCTCTCTATTTGTGAAGAATGCCTAAAAGGCCCCCCTTTTCCTCTTATTTCATTCCCATTTAACCTTTGTCTTTTTCCTTTTAAATCCTCTCTTTTCCCCCTCTTAACTTTTTTAAATTCTCCCAAAACCCCCTCCAAATTCTACCCATACCCTTTGTTTGGTTCAATACATCCTTTTCCTCCCTACCGTTACCCTTCCTTGGCCTTAAAATACATTAAAAGGGCCATAAAACCCACTTTTCACATTATAATAGGGCCTAGCCCCTTCTCTGCCAGCCCCGCAAACCACTTCCCCATGTGCCCCTAGTGCCAAGACCAAGTGCTTAAGTCTTTGGTGCCAATCGCAATTGGAGTTTTCGGGTGGGCATATCCCTTTGTAACATTGAAATTTGCCGATGCGATTGGGTTATGTTATGAAGACCAGCGATGTATTCTACACTGTCGATCCGCTTTTCCGATCTGACAATTGGGCACTAATCGCACTCCCCAGCCAATCGCAATCAGAACTTTGATAATGTGTCACCCCTGTACCCCCCGATTGCGATCTTCCGACTTAATCACAGTCATCCATCCCCTTCGTCGATCCAACGGTTGGCGCATAATCATACTCCCGCTCCAAATCACAATCACAACTTTCATTACGGTACCCCTTTGTTCCACTGCGATTGTGATCTCCCGATCAAATTCTTCACCGTCGATCCATGATATGATCCAACAGTGCAGCGCTAATCGCTGCACACCCCATCGCCCCTCACCATCTCCCTCCGATTGAATGTGGGCCATTGATCTGGTCCCCGGATCTAACGGCCAGCGCTCAATAGTGCTCCCACGTCTGATCACAATTGGAACATTCATCGCGCCACTCCTTGTTTCCCCCTGATTGCGTTTCCCCTATCAAATCACAGCCATTCATCCCTCCAGATCCAACGGTCCAGATTTCTCCTGCTTCACCTCGTTGGCCCTTCTTTCTCCCCGCCGATTGAATCTCCGTCGTCGATGTGACCCAGATCAGATGGTTGGCGCTCAATCGCACCATCGTTAATTGGAAAGTTTAAATGGTGTCTCCTCCCATGCCCCCGATTGCGACTCGCCGATTTGATCGTGGCCGTCCATTTCTTCGGATCCGATGGCTAGGATCTAATCGCTTCCCCTCATCCCTTTTCTTCATCAGAGGCTTTAATAACTTCATCTTTTTACCTCTTCCATTGATCTCCTCCTGAGATCAACGGTCCAAATCTCATCGCCCTCCGCTCATGCCGTGTTCCACATCCAAAGGCTCTGTTTCATTATTTTTCCATGTTTTCCATTGTAATTCGCCCAAGCATCGATTTTTGGGTTTTACACTAATAATCATTTCTTCCGCCTCTCTTCATTGTTTCTACTATTTCTCCACTGCTCCGCCACCATTCTTCCGACCTCCACAAAAAATCTTCCGCCACCGTCCCCAAATTTTATAATCGAATTAATTTATCGTGTAGGGATCACAAAGAGGCCATTACAGCAGCCCAGTGAAGCAGCAGAGATGGATTTGAGGGATTCAAGCCCATAATTGAAGATTTGGTGTACTAATCCTGTGTTCAAAGGATTAAGGCTCAGCTTGAAGACTAATGAGCACACCAAAAAGTCATAACAACTCTCCATAACAGCAGATCACGTTTCTCCAAAGGACACCTTCCTACAACAGTTTCTTTGCCTCCTCGAGCCCAGAAACGGTTAATGACTCTGACAGAAACTTCTTAAAGACTGTCAGGATTGCAGTTAGGAAGCATGGAGACCTGAATACCTTTTCAGTCACTTTACTTGCTTCAAAAGACAAAACAAAGGACCTTACATCCAGAAGGACATCCAAGAACACATCCGAGGTCAATCTGATTCGACAGAGATCTCTGAACTGGTCTACAGAGTATAGTGCAGAGAAATTAAGCAGAGTGGGCTCAGATTCTTCCACCACTCTATCTTAATGATATCCATTTAATGTATATCAGCTACTCCTGTTGTGATATTCTCCGATAATTATTCCTAAGAACATATTGTAATGGTTGTTGTTCGGTTGCTACCGTTGCTGTTAGAAGGATTCATTCTGACTATTAGAACAGTCTTGGGAGGGAGTAGCAGAGTAGTTTGTATTCTAGTAGGCTAGGAGGAGAATTTTGGATTGTGACAGCCATCGAGCTCAGTGTATGTGACTGGTTTTGCATCAATTAATCAAGCACAGT
Source organism: Pinus albicaulis (assembly GCA_034641835.2). Lineage (NCBI taxonomy): Eukaryota > Viridiplantae > Streptophyta > Pinopsida > Pinales > Pinaceae > Pinus > Pinus albicaulis. The sequence goes on along the minus strand of CM076577.1, from coordinate 329,773,619 downwards.
TCACATAATCCTAGTCTATTACTATTGGTGATGTTTTCCTAACTATGTTTATTACATTTTAATGATGTTTCATCTTCCGTTGGCTTACATCAGAAATATGGCATAGGATTTACCCTTGTTAGGTACCCTATGTCTCTGCTCTCCTTGCCTTTAATGTTTTTCTGCTAAATGTGGTATCTGAGGGTTGATTTCAGTTAATTTAACCGGTGTAGTGGATGTCATTTCTTACTAGCTGATGTATGAATTAAATGAATCTGTCCTTAGATGTTCTTGTTGGGTTTAAGCTGGAAGATTTGGGAACACTGGGGATCAGATTTAGCCATGTCCACTAGGATCCTTGTGCAACGAGCTGGCCCTTCAAAGATCCCTCTGTTAAACATTATCTCTGTTTTTCCTTGGAGCATGCTAAAGCTGACCTAGAGTTAAATGACCTGTGGTCCGATCTATAAGCTGCCCCTTTGTCCCTCCTTTGAGAGTTTCCTATGAGTATGACCAAGCAGTACTGGAGTTAAATGACCTCTGACTCGATCTATAGACAGAAATTAGGTTGCTTTCCTTCTCTCACTTTCAATCCTTAATGTTCCATCCCACCATCTAATCTAAAAATATCCTTTAGTATTAGATGACTTTCCCTCTGAAAGCTTTGGCTAGTTGTTGCATGTAATCACCTTTCATGACTCCATAGCCCAATGGATGGCACTCTCTTGACCTATCCTCTTTGCTGAAACATCCTGCTGTTTTTTTCCTTTTCTCCCATTATTTTCTCAGTCTATGATCTCATGACCAACCCAGCAACCAACCAACAAAATCATTTTAAACCCCCCTTTGTGCTTCATAACTAGCCTAATACCTCATCTTGAGCTTTCAAAGATATAACATTCCTTGTCTTATGGGAGATATCCCTCTCCGGGTCCAGGAGGGCTAGATCCTAGGGCCCCCAAGCGGTTCTGATGTTGTCTCATCTTTTGGTCTTGCCAATCTGGCCAAAACATGGGAACCCCAAAATAATGGTGACTCCACAGGGGACGAGACCACTTTGCCTTTATATTGGAATCTCATTGCTGATGGTAGACAGCAACCTGCTTCAAACAATGAAATTCATCCACCTGGCGACTCCACACTCCATAATCCTCAAAGACTCCACTAGAGGAAGAACCTGAAAGATGGACAAACCTCATAGAAGGGTAGAACATACGGGTTGGATTTGGTTTAAGGAATTAATTTTTTTTTTCTATCACTATGTTATATCATACTTCAATTCTGATCAAGTGCACCAAGATGAGACCCACATTGAGTATGGGAAATATCTCAAGCCTTAGTCTTCAAACCACGAGCAGACCTATACCCCTGTGAAGAACCTGGTGGAACAAAAGGTTCATGTTGTATCTCCCACCCCTAAATAAGTTTCAAGTAGCCATGAGCCAATTTTTACACCACCTACACCTACGAAGGTGTTGACAGGAAAATTTTTCCTGCCAACAGCAGGGGATCTCCCTGGTAAAAGGTCCCAATTAGACCTTGAAACGTTTGGAATAGGGATCCCGTCCAGGGTGTGGGTCCGGCTACCACTGATTTCCACTTTGCTTTGGGTCTCGCTTAAACTCTATAAAACAGTATATACACACCTAATCAACTGATACAAGACATATGATTAATGCATTAAACACGTATATAACACTATGCATAGCGAGAAAATTAATAAAGCATACACGCTGAAAGAGGTGTCGTCAGTAACACATCTTTGGGGTTATGCTTGTGAGGTATTCTGACCATAAAATAAATAGTTCTTTATGGCGAGATGCCCCTTTACTTCCTGAAAGATAAAATGAAATGCTAATAAACAAAGTCATTAACATCCATTAAGAGAGCAATGAAAAACTGAACATCATTAACACAAGCACAGATAGCCGTGATGCATAAATGATGCCATTAAGAGCGCAGCTTCATTAATCATAGGATATTTGAAACTGTATAAGAAATACACATAGTGTTCGCACAACCAAACACATCATATCCAACAAAGGGGTTTCCTCAATATGCTTGTATTCATGTTTCAATGTGTAATCCTGATAATACAATGTATTCAGTACGAGTCCCAAACAAAGGATCTCTTTACAAGCTCCCGAAGGAGTATTTATAATATAAAACCTTCCCTTTAGGCTTCCTTCACTTTTCATCATCTTGACCGTTGGGCTTCCTTGCAACCTAGTCTTTTCTGCGACCTGCGACCTAAGCTGTTGTTGCGACCTGCGACCTGAGCTATTGTTGCGACCTGTGACCTGAGCTGTTGTTGTGACCTGCGACCTGGCTGCTATTGCGACCTGCGACCTGGCTGCTGTTGCAGGGTTGCAATTTATAATAAAATGAGAGAATGCGACCTTGCGACCTTGCGACTAGGTCACTGGGTCGCGGGGTCGCAAAGGCAGAAAAACTGAAGAGATGCGACCTTGTGACCTTGCGACTAGGTCGCTGGGTCGCAGGGTCGCAAAGGCGGAAAAGCCGAAGAGATGCGACCTTGCAACCTTGTGACTACGTCGCTGGGTCGCGGGGTCACAAAAGGTGAAAAACTGAAGTTATGTGACCTTGCGACCTTGCGACTAAGTTGCTGGGTCGCGGGGTCACAAAAGGTGGAAAAACCAAAGATATGCGACCTTGCGACCTTACGACTAGGTCACTGGGTCGCGGGGTCGCAAAAGGTGGAAAAACTGAAGTTATGCGACCTTGCGACCTTGTGACTAAGTCGCTGGGTTGCGGGGTCGCAAAAGGTGAAAAAAAGGAAGATATGCAACCTTGCGACCTTGCGACTAGGTCGGTGGGTCGCACAGTCGCAAAAGGCGAAAAAAACGAAGATATGCGGCCTTGCGACCTGCGACCCCTGCAGAACTGCGACTTGTAGCCTTCTTCGGTGGACGTGACTACGTGCTCTCGAACTTAGAGTGCTTTCTTCAGATATTCATGAGGATGTACTTGTTTTGAAACGGTCCCGCTATTTGCTGGGGAAAACCATTGCTCCTTGTGCAAACCCAAAGGTTCTTCCTGCAATAAAATAACAGAAGTCAAAAATTGAATAATAATAATGCTAAGGGCATTTTAATTAATTTGCAAAAGAGAAAACACTGAATTTAGACTCCCTGTGTGGTCAAATGTTATGTCGTACCGTGGTCCTTATCAAGTTCTCTTGGGATCCAAATATTTGCGGTGAGAACCCATTGATGAGGCAAAGGGCTTTGCTTATGCCATCTCCCACTACATGTTCTGCCCACTTTGGATAACGGCGTTCTACATATTAACCACGCAAAAGTTGGCAGACGCACATTTATCGTTTAGGATCTCTCTACTGTTTGCAGTAAAATTTCAAGAGAATTAACCTGCGCTGGACTCAAAACTTGCTAGAAGAATCGAGTGGTTGAGAGCTGCGTACAATCTCTCCACGGCACCATGAATGAAATTTTATTTGCGAAATGCTATGACAGATGCATCGACAGATCATAGCTCTTTGGGCTTTATCGATTCCAATTCCAACACTGAAAGGCAGGACTGCTCGGCTCAAATCTCTAGATCATAGCTCTTTGGGCTCCATCGATTTAGATAGATGCATCAACAGATCATAGCTCTTTGGGCTTCATTGATTTTAATTCACACGCTGAAAGGCATGACTCAAGATTCCTGCGTTGAACTCAAAACTCCAGATCATAGCTCTTTGGGCTCCATCGATTCAAATTCCAACACACAGGCCATAGGTATGACAGAGAGAACGCTATCTGGTGTAGGAGCCATGGTTTTTCCTCCATCGTTCTGTGAAAGTCATGTTCCATAGTCGTTGTGTGTTTGTTCAAACAAGCATTTCTGCTTTTCCCTGCACAAATCAATATTCTATGGCAATGACAGAGATGTCACAGCGAAACTTACCTGCATGCATTCGACCTGGAATTATATTTCCACATTTTCATGCTATCACCACTAAATCTGCGCTGCATTATGACACTCATTTCCTATCTCCATCAATAAACTAATTCATCGACACGGTTCATGAATGGGGAAGAAGACAATGCCCGGCATTAGAAATTTCCTTTCCTGAGGTGAAAACGCTGGCGTTTTTTTTTTAAAACTGGATCAGCACATCTTTGACACGTGGTGAAGAGCCAACAATCACGCTATGTACTCCCTCTTGCATGATGTAGTTGTGCTTCCCATAATTAAATTCATCTTTGTAATGGTAAGCGCAAAATGGGAGCGACAAAAGGAAGATCACCCTTCATGTGGGGCCTTAATCACAGCCAGAAGTGCGCCTTCCAAAATAGAAATCAACTACAGAGCGAGAAACAGCTAATAACGATCATGACTAGTGCTGACAAGAATGATGAGATCGCCCCATCTCAACGTTGAGTAAAAACGAGACCAAATTGTAACGTTGAAGTTGAACGTATCGTTCATCCGTTGTTGAACCCCTTTGTCGTGACTTTGAGCGACTTCACCTTATGGAAATGTGAATTAAAAACACGATCCTTGCCACATGTTTGCTTCAACTTTCTAGGGTTACGTCGAACGAGAAATTTGAATGTCGATGACTGCCTTAAGGAGCCCTGCTGCAAATACCACATGGCACATTCGATCCTTTTTTCTACTACTTCAGTGCTATGGTTATTATAAAATTTCCAGCACGGTTCTGCTCCAAATGTTTTGTGAAAAGTTGACCACCATTTATATATAGAAGTTTTCAGTTGGCTTCCCGCAACGTAACATTGAACATTGGGCTCCATGCAACGTAGGCACGACTTTAGACTGTTGAACGTATATATATCTTTCTGATCATAGCCACTCAATGGTTGTTATGGCGTTGCCATCGTAGGTGTGCTACAAGGTTGGACTCCATGTTTGAACGCGCGTTTTGACCGTATATTATATAACTACCCCAGAGCACAGAACTCTGTCATAGAAAATGCAATGTATTTATTTACAGCTCTGATCCGTGTTTTAACCCTAATGTTTTGACTACTTTATATATTTGCTTGCTCCACAGTTTGAAATACCTGCCATCGACGTGTGGCTCCATGCAAAGTTCCCATGAAACTTCGCGCCATGTTTCACACGTAAGGTTGAACGCCATATATACCTACCCTACATGGATGAACACTGCACCATCAAACTGTTTGCACCCATATGTAGTTGTGTTGCATATTTCAATGGTGAGGTTTGACCGATATACATATATATATGCATCTGCTCCAAACGTTTACCTTCGAACCTTTGCGCCCGCTCCATGTCCTAAACATAACCCTTGACCATTCTGTATTCTCTCAACACGTTTTAACATAAGTCAAAACTGCGCCATCAAAATGTTTGAGCTCTATTGTCATGAGTTTCATATGGTTCTGATCGCTTGTGCCTTAATTATAAGTTTGGCTGCAGCATACGTATATTTGCTTCTCAAATCATTAACCACGATTTTGAAAACTGCCAACGAGCCTTTGATTCCATGCAACATGGCCATGGTCATTATCACACGCTACTAGAGGTCTGTCATACATTCTGCCCCATGTCTTACACATAAGCTGGATCACTATATCCACCATGGAGGAAATTAAGCTTACGTGTAACGCTTTTCATATTGTCTTGATCCACCATCTCATATGGTTTTGGAACCATAAGGTCCTTTATCCTTTTGAGCCTCGGTTTAATAGCATCAAGTTTACCATTTGCTTTTCCTTAGATTGTTGGTGCAAATGAATAGAAATTTTCATTGCCAAGGCCGTCGTCCCATAATATGAATGTTGCTTGCTTTGAAAAACTGAGATCTAACACCTACTAGTCATCAACTAAGTATGGGATGCCAAGTGGAAGCATTTGAAACGTGAGGTCGATCACAAGTCTCCAATGAGATTTCTCCTATTTTATGGTGAAAGCATATCCTTCCCGAGAAATTATTCTTTTTAGAACAATGCATCTTCATATGGTAGACTCGTCATTTGTTCACATCATATTGATGGCTCTTTCAACATTGACCCTTTCTATCTTGTGGTTCTAGAGACCCTCTGCATATGCATCAATGCGCCTGGCTACCAAGAGGTGCATGCACTTAAACATCACCTTTTAGGTTCAAATTGAAGTTCTCCATCCCTTATGGTTTTGTATAGACAATATTCATGGACATGTAGAAGCAAAGGAGAGTAGGGTTTTAAGGCCCTTTCATGCAACCTAAATAATGCCACAATATGTATCTCAAGATTGACAGATGTTGCTTCCCAGAGGTGCGCTGCCATATTTGAAACTCTGTCATCGACTTGCCACACCCACATGAGATTGTCATTCTCTAGGGGGATCATCTGAGTCAGCTTTGTTCACCGGGCTATACTTCAAGCTAGATTCATCGTAGTGGCGAAATATGTTCCTTTGCGTGCACCCATCGACATACAGATGATATGGTGTAGGATCTAGACATTTCCAAACGGGGCGTTTTTAAGCATCTGGTGCGCGCTAGTGAAGGGAGCCTTTGCATCAGTGACATAAAAGGTTCTTTTCTGATCAACGTGCATCACACCATCCTCCTTTTAACAGTACCAATCACTTGCTCCTGATCCTCCCCTGTTCCGCAACTTGGGCCTCATCGTTGAGCCCAATTTTATTACCCTTGATGTCGTGACACGACTGAGGAGTTTGTCACCCGTGGGGTCGACCTGTGTGGAACATTACGACATCATGATTATTCTTTGATAATGGTGACCACAGATAAAACATATCAAACTAGCAATCTTAAGAGAAGTATTCAAACAACATGCTTAATGACCTACAACGGGAAGGCTTTTATTCATCAATACACAAAAGGTTTCCATTCAAACATATGCATGGAAATCTTATTACACATGGCGCGACTATGGTAAGAATGTTCGATCGTACGCTAGATGATCCTTCCCACATATGGCGTGATTACAGCAACAACATCTGATTATGATAGTCAAAAAGCTCATGAGGGGTTGGGGTAGTTCGGTGGGATGTCGCATGACTGCAGGTCGGGTGAAAGATTTCAACGCCTAAGCGAGTAGAGCTGGAACCCAAAATTTTAAATATACCCAAAATTTTGGGTGGTGTTGTAGCGGCTACAACATAAGGTCATAGAAAGATATAAGCCTCTGGTTTTGCCTCTTATCTTCCAACCACTTCCTTCAAAACTTATAAACCAGCTGCCTCTTTTTGATGGAGAAAATAAAAGGGCCACTGCCGAAGAACATGTTCAAAACCTCAAGGATTTACTTGAATTGTATGAAATAGAAGAAGATGATGTGTGCATTAGAATGTTTGCCTTGTCATTACAAGGAAGTGTCAAAATTTGGTTCAAAGGCCTTCCAGTGGCAAGCATTTTCAGCTTTCATCAATTTTCTCAAGTTTTCCTTGACAAATGGGCAGCCCCAAAGAATGTTCTTCTCATCCTAGAAGAATATCAGAATTTGAGAAGGCAGCCAGGTGAGACAGTGCAGAATTTTCAGCCAGGTTTAATAAGGTATATGATGCAATACCTTCAGATATAAAGCCACCTTTGGGATGGGCACTACTGCACTATCCTAGTTCTTTTCATCCTGAGGTGGAATTCCATATAAGGGAAAGAGAGCCTTCGAGCCTGGAAGAAATGCATAATATAGCATTCATTGTCGAATACAACATAAAGAGTAGGAAGGAAATATTAAAAGAAACAAAGAAAGACCATGCAGGGCAAATAGCACAGATCTCTTTAGAGAACAAGTTAGAAATATTGATAGAGACTGCCAACACCCCACTGAACATAGAGGAGGAAGAATATGAGGTTGAAACTGGAAATGATGATTGGAAGCGACCTGCACCTTTTCCTCGAAAAGAACAAACCAGATCACTACAAGACATGAGTTACATGCAAATCATGTATGATGAACATAATTTTGAATCAGAAGATGAGCTTGCAGTTTTCTGTGAAGAGAGACTTGCCGAGAGTCCCGAAGATTTGATGGGTGACGTTACTTATAATTATGATTTGTCTGATGATGATTTTTTCCAAAGGGAAACTGAGCTTGTAGGGCCATCATTAGTAGATTCATGGAGGGAAGATCACGACCATCAACTTCAAGAAAATGATGAGCCAATGCATGCCATCTATGATACTGATGGAGAAAGCGTTGAAAGCATGATAGCAGATGAAGATTCATTGAATCTTCTCTCTTATTTATATCCAAACATTAGTTATACTTGCCAAGAGGATGGAACCTGGCAGCTCTTCAGCGCAGGGGACAAGGAGGAAAAAGGTGAAGAAAATCTTGAGCAGAATGAATATCCGGAGCCTTATCCCGAAAGGATTAAGGTAATCAAAGAAGCCCCCGCTCAAGAATATGTCAATTTTTTCACGGAGTTCAGTCTATTTTAGCAGAACCATCCTGCACTACTAGAGGACAACATTGTCGAATATAATGGGCCCTCTAGCTCAGGCTGCATTGAATATGAAAAAGACCTTCTTTCCCATAGACATATTTGTTTGGATCCAGAGGAAGAAGAGGTATTCCTGGATGATGCCCATATGCCAAATACTCCCAACCAGGAAGAGGAGGAATTTGATTACAAAGGCCTCACTGTAGATGCAGTGATCAAAGCTGCCCGGGACAGAGACAACCTACCAGCCATGGCAAGCCTTAAAGAAGAAATTTTATATCATGTGCTGATTGATCCTGTGGTGGAATATGTAGAGGCCTTGATTGGCTCAACTCCTCAAGCATCAATCCTTTGCAAGAGCCAAATACATCAGAATTGGTCACCACTGCTAGTGGCCCCAATTTTGAAGATCCACATGCAGAGCATGATACTGTTGTCTCTGATGAGCAGTCAGTTCTTCTTCCCCTTTTTCCTATTACTTGACTGGCTGCTTTGGCATTATTGTATCACTTAGAGAATCAAATATTTCCAGTTAGAGTAGGGTAGGTGCGAAAAGCTCAATAAAGCTCAGCCTGCGAGCATGTAGTTAGTTGTTTTAATTTCTGCAAAGTCCAGCAAGCCATATAGTCTAATCCTGGCTTGACTGTTTTTTAGTTTCCGTCTTAGAATGTAGAGAAGAAATCTGCTAGACAGTTTAATCCTAGCAGATATTAGAGTAGGAGGAGAAGTTATGAGGCCAACAATCTAATCTGGTCTCATGAGGTAATAAGGGTAGAAGTAGAATAGGTCTATCTTCCTGTTTTTAAAAATTGAAGATGTAAAGGGTCTGCAAGTCCAAATGCACCGAGAAGAAAAATGTTAGGACAATGGTGTGGGTAGGGAGTTGTTTTGGAGAAATTTTACTGCTGATATGATGTCTTCATGACTTGTGGCAACTGATCAAAGATAGAAAAGAATGATTCAAGCACCAGGCATCTGGCCTACACCAAAGATTATCCTCTGAATTCTTGACTCCTTCAAGAAGAAGCCATCCCCATGTGGAGCCACTGTTAGCCCCCTATAAATTTTTTGACAAGAAAACATGGAGCTAAAATGTTTTTGAGCCTTCAAGGAATGCATTTTCCCTGAAAACACATCATCCTTGAAGCCTCCTTGTGCCTTTGGTCCTTTTATAAAATCCCCTCTACTGATTCCCATTATAAAGCCTCTCTGTTTGTGAAGAATGCCCAAAAGGCCCCCCTTTTCCTGTTATTTCATTCCCATTTAACCTCTATCTTTTTCCTTTTAACTCCTCTCTTTTTCCCCTCTTACCCTTTTTAAATTCTCCCAAAACCCCCTCCAAATTCTACCCATACCCCTTGTTTGGCTCAATACATCCTTTTCCTCCCTATCGTTACCCTTCCTTGGTCTTAAAATACATTAAAAGGGCCCTAAAACCCACTTTTCACATTATAATAGGGCCTAGCCCCTTTTCCGCCAACCCCGAAAACCACTTCTCCATGTGCCCCTAGTGCCCAGACCAAGCGCTTAAGTCTTGGGCGCTAATCGCAATCGGAGTTGTCGGGCAGGCAGATCCCTTTGTAACATTGATATTTGCTGATGTGATTGGGTTATGTTATGAAGACCCATGATGTATTCTACACCGTAGATCCAATTTTTGGATCCAACGGTTGGGCACTAATCGCACTCCCTGCCCAATCGCAATCGAAACTTTGATAACGTGTCACCCTTGTACCACCCGATTGCAATCTTCCGACTTAATCACAGTTGTCCATCCCCTTCACCGATCCAACGGCTCGTGCATAATCGCACTCCCGCTCCAAATCGCAATTGCAACTTTCGTTACGACACCCCTTTGTTCCACTGCGATTGCGATCTCCCAATCACAGTCTCTGTCGTCGATCCATGATATGATCCAACGGTCGAACGCTAATCACTGCGCACCCCGTCGCCCCTCACCATCTCCCTCCGATTGAATGTGGGTCGTTGATGTGGTCCCTGGATCTAACGGCCAGTGCTCAATCGCACTCCCACGTCCGATTGCAATCGAAACTTTCATCGCGCCACTCCTTGCTTCCCCCCAATTGCATTTCCCCGATCAAATCACAGTCGTTCGTCCCTCCATATCCAACGGTCCAGATTTCTCCCGCTTCACCCCGTTGGCCCTTCTTTCTCCCCGCTGATTGAATCTTCGCCATTGATCTGACCCATATCTGACAATTGGCACTCAATCCCGCCATCACGAATCGCAAAGTTTAAATGGTCTCTCCCTCTGTGCCCCCGATTGCGATCCGCCGATTCGATCGTGGCCGTCCATTTCTTCGGATCCGACGACTAGGATCTAATCGCTTCCCCCCATCACTTTTCTTCGTTAGAGGCTTTAATAACTTCATATTTCAACCTTCGCCATTGATCTCCTCCTGAGATCAATGGTCCAAATCTCATCACCTTCTGCTCACGCCGAGTCCCACATCCAAAGGCTCTGTTTCATTGTTTTTCCATGTTTTCCTTTGTAATTCGCCCAAGCATCGATTTTTGGGTTTTACAATAATAATAATTTCTTTTGCTTCTCTTCATTGTTTCAACTGTTTCTCCACTTCTCTGCCACCATTCCTCCAGCCTCCACAAAAAATGTTCCGCCACCGTCCCCGAATTTTATAATCTAATTAATTTATTGTGCATGGATCACAGAGAGGCCATTACAGTAGCCTACTGAAGCAGCAGAGACAGATTTGAGGTATTCAAGCCCGTAATTGAAGATTTTTTGTACTAATCCCATGTTCAAAGGATTAAGGCTCAGCTTGAAGACTAATGAGCACACCAGCAAGTCATAATAGTGCTCCATAACAACAGAACGCGTTTCTCCAAAGGACACCTTCCTATAGTAGTTTCCTTGCCTCCTCGAGCCCAGAAACGGTTAATGACTCTGACAGAAACTTTTTAAAGACTGTTAGGACTGCAGTTATGGAAGCATGGAGACCGGAAGACCTTTTCAGTCACCTTACTTGCTTCAGAAGACAAAACAAAGGGCCTTACAACCATAAGGACATCCAAGAACATATGTGAGGTCAATTCGATCCGATAGAGATCTCTGAACCGGTCTACAGAGTACAGTGCAGAGCGATTAAGAAGAGTGGGCTCAGACTCTTCCACCACTCTGTCTTAATGAGATCAATTTAATGTATATCAGATACTCCTGTTGTGATATTCTCCTATAAGTATTCCTGAGAACATATTGTAATGGTTGTTGTTCGGCTACTGCCGTTGCTGTTAGAAGGATTCATTCTGACTGTTAGAACAGTCTTGGGAGGGAGTAGCAGAGTAGTTTGTATTGTATTAGGCTGGGAGGAGAATTTTGGATTCTGATAGCCATTGAGCTCAGTGTATGTGAATGGTTTTGCATCAATTAATCAAGCAAATTTCACAGGATCCTGGTCTATTACTATTGGTGATGTTTTCCTAACTCTGTTTATTACATTTTCATGTTGTTTCATCTTCTGCTGGCTTGCATCAGAAATATGGCATAGGATTTACCCTTGTTAGGTACCCTCTGTCTCTGCGCTCCTTTCCTTTAATGTTTTTCTGCTAAATTTGGTATCTGAGGGTTGATTTAAGTTAATTTAACCAGTGTAGTGGATGTCATTGCCTACTAGCTGATGTATGAATTAAATGAATCTGTCCTTAGATGTTCTTGTTGTTTTTAAGCTGGAAGATTTGGGAACACTGGGGATCAGAGCTAGCCCTATCCACTAGGATCCTTGTGCAACCAGCTGGCCCTTCAAAGATCCCTCTGTTAAACATTATATTTTTTTTCCTTGGAGCATGCTAAAGCTAACCTGGAGTTAAATGACCTCTGGTCCGATCTATAAGCTACCCCTTTGTCCATCCTTTGAGAGTTTCCTATGAGTATGACCAAGTATGTCTGGAGTTAAATGACCTCTGACCTGATCTATCGACATAAATTAGGTTGCTTTCCTTCTCTCACTTTCAATCCTTAATGTTCCATCCCACCATCTAATCTAAAAATATCCTTTAGTATTAGATGACTTTCCCTCTAAAAGCTTTGGCTAGTTGTTGCATGTAATCACCTTTCATGACTCCATAACCAAATGGATGGAAATCTCTTGACCTATCCTCTTTGCTGAAACATCCTGTTGTTTTGTTCCTTTTCTCCCATTATTTTTTTAGTCTATGATCTCATGACCAACCCAACAACCAACCAACCAAATCATTTTAAACCCCCCTCTTTGCTTCATAACTAGCGTAATTCCTCATCTTGAGCTTTCAAGGATATATCATTCTTTTTCTTATGGGAGAGATCCCTCTCCGGGTCGAGGAGGGCTAGATCCTAGGGCCCCAAAGCAGTTCTGATGGTGTCTCATCTTTTGGTCTTGCCAATCTAGCCAAAACATGGGAACCCCAACAGTTCACAACTCCATTTGCGAAAAATTCACAACTTCTGAGTCTTTAGGTACTCATGGACATCATCCCGCTATAGTCTTCCCACACTACTCCAGTGAATACTAACATAGGGCACAAAGGGTTTCTATCTACCCCTCCAAGATTCCCATCTCCCACAATGAACACGAGCCAGGAAGACTACCCATCATGTGTTGGGGATGTCCTTCCCAATAGGACAAGTTTAGGGGTATTCAAACTGCTTGTGTCTGATAAGACCATTGAGCTTAGAAACTACCACTCTAGAAGCCACCTAAGTCCATGCAGATGATCCACACCTCACTCCAACTTGGGCACTATCACGCTCCCCTCCAACAGACTATGAGTTCCCAATCCACTATCTACACTTGGTCCACTCTCACAATGTTCCCTCCAACAGAGGAGAAGTGACTAGTCCTTTTTGTCTCATTTCCACTCTAGTTAGGGAATCATCACACTAGGATCACCCGTCCTCATTGCTACTAACAAACTTCACAAAATTTCCTTTCCTAGGAAACCCATCCAACTATCATCGTCCATCGTCAAGGAGTCATCTTCAATGCATTGTTGTTTCCTCCTTGTCTTGGGTTTCATGCACACTATTATAGCTTCCTCTTACTAGTTAGGGAACACAACACTTTATGAAAGCCATCTAAAAGCTTCATAACTATTCATGGCATGAGGCCTATAGCATCCTAAAGAATATAGCTTGATTGAAGGCCCATAACTAATCAAATAATGAAGTTTTTTATTTTTACTATTTGTTAATCTAATGAGATTGGAAAATTTTGGTAAGATTTCTAGACTAATGGAAATATTTACTCTATATATTAATAGAATTGGGGGAAGATTTTTGTGATATTAGATAACTCTTCAAGGTCATAAGATAACTTCGTAGAAAATGAATCATTTTTCTAATCACAAAAATAGAAATTTCAAACATGGGAAAATTTTCTCTTAAATTCTGAATATAGCTAGACATTCCAAAATTCTTTGGGATCATAAGATAGATGGAAAGACTAGATTTAAGTATCACACTATTATAGAAACACGAGGTCATTTAGTACAATATTAGAGATATTTATAGATATATAAGTTAATATTAAAATGAATATATCCTATGGTGACAATTGAAATAATAACCTCACAAAAACATCAAGCATGACTAATGTTATACCATGATATAACAAATTTATGATTATGAAGAAATACCCTTTGGTATTTCTTCCAATTTTGATTCGACTCAAATCATGAAAAATTCAACAATATGTTTTAATTGATGGGAAAAGTAACTCTATATTAATATAGATTCAATATTAGACAAAGGGTTTTGTACAAGAATATATGGCTCCATTTTGAAGGTAGCTAATATTGTAGAAACAATTCATCCCACTATTGAAATATAACACTATACAAATATAGTATTCTTATAAATTTGGATCTCTAATCAATGTTTTTAGTTATTTAGGATAATTCAAAGTAGTGTGTCATTGTTAGGACCGTATACCATGGTAGAAACCAATTCATAGTTGAAGTGTTTGTTTGATTATAATTAAATTTTTGATAAAAGAATCTAGTTTATTACTAAAACATTATAGTACAACATTTAAGGACTATTTAATCTTGTAGAACATTTTCGTACAATTACTCAATTAGTGATATAGAAGGTTAGTGTTCCAATCCATTTGAAAATATAATCAAATTTATTGCAATTTTAGTTTATTTAATATTAAATAAATCTCATATAGTTATTATTTCAATATATATATATGTTTGATTAAGGTATAACTTTGCTCATCACTACAATTTCCTATTATACTCTTATTAGATTTTTAAGATGGAAAATTATATTTTTGGTACAAGATAAGATTATAACCTTAAGAAAACATATAATTTTTTAAATTAGAGGGAACCTTTCTAGAACATTATACATCACAACAAGGATTTAAGCTATTGTAGTGAACACTGTTTCTTATTGGTTATAATTAAGACAAAATTAAGATTCTAATAGGATTTTGATAAAACTTTCAAGCATGATTAGTATTCTAACATGATGGAAGGTCCATCCACACTGAATAAATACCTTTCTTATTTTATCCATTCTTTAAATCAACCTAGATCATACAAATCTCGATCAAAATTCTAAATCAATAAAACACAAACTTTTTATATTTTTAGATTTAGAGAACTTGAAAATTATTTTTTACAATTTCTTTAATTTTCTTATCAAATAAGAATAAATTTCATATTAGAAATAAGTCTCTTCCAGGTAGTAATCTAATCATGTGGTAAAGAGTGTCTCTATCTAATGAATAAATTAGTAAGAATCCAATATAAATTTCACCCATAAGTAGACTTCTACTATGATCCAAGATATATGCATGGTGAAATTATTTTCTTAGAGGTTTTGATTTTTTAGTTGACTCAAATCACTAGAAATATAACTAGACTTTTGAATTGATAAAAATATTGACTGTTTATATTGGATAACTTTTGAAATTAGGGAGATGTGTGCTCAAATATTAAATAATTTTAGAAAGCCATAAGATAATCTCATTGAAAATAGGTTACTTTTTTAGTCACAAATGCAATAGGGATCCAATAAATTTTTTAGACACGAACATTCTTTTACCATGGTACAAGGTGAGTGAATACTAAAAAAATATAGAATTTTTGTGTTCCTATAAATCTAGAATTCTGATAAAAAATTTCAGACATGGGTCAATCTTGAATTAGGAAAAGACCAAATGACATTATTTATTTGTGCATAGACATTACATCATGATATAACTCCACTTTCATCATATTATTATCATATTTCTAATTGAAAAAAAAATGATATATTTTTATAAAATATTATCTTATGAACTTCTAATTCCATCTAACATCATGGGAGACTTCCATATAATAAATGTATTATTAGACGACTCCATGAGACTATATTAATAATATTATCGAAAATATATTATTTCTTTCATGGAAAAATATTATAATAATCTTAGAAAACTTTTATGCATTAGTAAATAAATATTATAATAATAATAATAATAAAACTTAATCTTAAAGTCATGACCAAGCTAGATACCATATTTTTCTTTGATGTGACCTTGTTTATGGGAGAATGGACCCCCTAGGTGTATCAATCTCACTACCAATGTTTAAGGATGCGTCATACCCTGCCCGACTAGTTTTGATCTTTTGACCTCATGAGGAAACATATGTTATTAGAAATTAGACCCATTTAAGGTATACCGGGATGATCCAAGGTTTATTTATGATGAAAGGATTAATTTTATCTAATTAATAATCTACCAAAATTTTCAAAAATACTATTAGACTCCTAGATCCATGGAAACAATGGAATCATCACATTTCAAGAGTTGGAAGGAAGTTTGTTACAAGCTTAGAAAATAATAAAATATCATAAGGTAATCATATAGAAACAAAATATTTTTCTAATAAGAAACCTTACAATAGATTAGTAATTTTTTTTTCTTTTTCTTGAAATGTCTTAGATTACTAAAAATTGGGAAGTATGGTTTTTTGAAAGATTTTTTCTACCAAATTTGAAAACATTGAAGAGTTGTAAGTTAATATTGTAGAAAACATATAATTTTCCTTTTACAAATATATAGCAATCCCACATAAATTTCAAGTATGAATAAAACTCTACCATAATCAAGAAAAATAAATAATTTTCTTGCTTATTTTGACCAATATAAACAAATATCATTAAAACAAAATTATTACTAATAAGGACAAAAACTTTGCATATTTCTAAATGTAAACAATTGGAAAAAGGAAGCTTGCTACAAGGATAGGGGGTTCCTTTCCATAACGATCTAATCTAGTAATAAAGTTGCCTTTTATGGGTGAAATCTCAATCCAATTTCCAAATTATCTAAAATAATGATCCTTCTCTTAACAAACTAGGTTGGCTCAAGATTTTGCAAAATAAGTACCAATATTATTTCCAAATGTATAAATTGGTTCGGGGTGAATTCTATTCATGCCTAATGTTTATGCGTACCTGTACTTGTGATTGGAAAAATGCTCTTTTCATTACATTTATGCATAATTGTGTTTGTGATTGGAAAGATGTTATATTCACTACAATATTAACTCAACACATTGAGGTGTTTTTTAATATTAACTTTACCATCACCATGGTAAAGTGACAGTCATATTTATATAGTATGAATGGTTAATGATATTAGTAAGTGTAGGCTGGTCCAATGTAAATAATAACCTTTAGTTCAAAGAGTAGCGAAAAAAATTGTATCAACCCTTCGCATTGTAACATCTAATTATTCTGTATGAGCCGTTATTTATTCTTCTTTTACCATCTTAATCTTTGAGTGAAAATGAAACTGAATGAATCTTTGGTGGTTGCAATTTTTACAGAGATATAAAATGGAGTAAAGGACTGAAGTTCATACTCGACCGCGGTAGCAGTTGGAACGATTTTTCAAATAACAGTACCTGCATTGAAGCTGCCTACCAACAGGAGTGGCCTTGAAATATACAAGTGAAGGACCTTTTTATAACAAATCCTTCAAACACTTTAGGAACCACTATGGACAGCACCATTCTAGGAAAGCCGTTTGCTTCTGTTTCTATGAACAGCATTCATCTCGTATGTGACAAGATCTAGTCGGGATCGGTCTTTTCATTTGCAAAATTCAGAAGCATTGTAGATATTTTGGCAATCGGAATAATTACTCAGATAGACAACGTTCGTATTTTTCAGTCTTTCTCAAGACATTTACTGTTACAACAACGTGTTTACCACTGCTTGTGGAAGGTCCAGTTTTTCGAGCGTTTTGTAACATAGAGAACATTTCATAGCTTCAATGCTGTGTGACACATAATTTGTGAGAAATGGCATGACAAACATATCAAGGTTAGATGTTAGTCTCGAGAATGAATCCTCTGATATCATTTTTGGTTTTAGATTTTTCATAAAGATGTTCAATAACGGGCTATTGGTGGATATTGCTGAAGCGGCTGGTTTGCTAATATCTGGTACCCTATTGGATAATATTGTTGCTTTTGGTGGCTATTAGTCGTCTTCTGCATTTGTATATTTCTCACATTGTTACTGGATTAGGGGGTCTGTCATTCAATATAGATGACACCTTAGTATTTGATGAGGTTTTCTGCTTGGTTGCGGATTGTTCTTGAGGGGGTGGAATGTGGAAGGTGGTACTCGATGTGAATACAATTGTCGCTAATGGTGGTCATATGATGCATGTGTGTTTGCTCTATTAGCTGGTACCTCGAAGATCAGTTCTGTTGCTTCTGGTGGCTAAGGCGGTCACATCTGTATTATCTGTTTTGGCTGGTACCCATATATGGACGATTTCTATTGCCATTGGTGGCTTCTATTTTTCCATAGTCTCCTTTTATGTTTCCTATCCTAACTCATAGGAGGATCTTCGCTTGTCGGCAAGGGCAACATCCTGGATAGATCCATGATGTCTTTCGAATAATTCTTCTTCTCTACATTGGGTTATTTCTCCATATGCTTTATAAAATGTCATATTTGGGGTACTGGTCATCCGACGCTTCTGAGATCTTATTCATCAGTCTTATGGTCCTCATTGCCATGATTATTCTTCTTTCAATTTACAATACACATAAAACAAATAGTGGTGTGCGTCGGGATTGACTCCTCATATCCCTCTTCTTCACAAAACTCGTCCTCTGCATCTGATCAGTTCGGACCTGAGCGCAGTGATGGATGTCGCAATTTTTGGCAGGGATGTTTGGGTTTTTTGTTATCTCTCGGCCATGCAAAAGCATAAGTTTTAGAATTCGCAAGAAATGGTGGATTATCCCTGGATGCTTGTGTTGCTGCTGTAGCCCATGCTTGTGTTTCTGAAAATAGTCATGGCTCTGATGGCTGGATTGATACCACTGGTTTTTTCAATTCTGGTATTTTTTGAATTGGAGGCCGGAATTATATTGATTTGTTAGCCGGAAATTATTGGTTAGTATTCCAAGATAATCGTGCGTGGCATCCATATCCAGTACTTTCTAAATCTTCCAATATTACTTAGGGATTCTATAAGGACGATCTCTTCATCCGTCGTTTGCTGTGACCATGCTTCATTGATCCGCCACCTTTTTCCATGCACTAAATCATCATGTTACTGCACCTACCTGATGCCATCTTTTCCACTCTTATTTAATACACCACTCATCCTCCCTCCATCTGGATTCCCAGACGATCTTTCCACATGATTAAACCATTATCTTATTCATATCTACAGCTTGCTCTTTTAATTCCGGCCCCGCTCCTAGGCTGACATTACATGTCAACATTTATAAAATACCTGCCTATACTTTCAACTATATCTACCGCGCTATCTATCTGAGCAGAGGGTGCAGTGACGGCTTCTCCTAACACTGCAGTTATTTCCACATCATGGAGCGTACAAGTGTCTCAATCCCAAGGTTCTCTAGCACTTGCAACTTGCTTTCTGATGCAAATGAGGTCGTCCAGCCCTCCATCTGTCCCGTGGCTGATATCAACGA
This sequence comes from Pinus albicaulis, assembly GCA_034641835.2. Taxonomy (NCBI): domain Eukaryota; kingdom Viridiplantae; phylum Streptophyta; class Pinopsida; order Pinales; family Pinaceae; genus Pinus; species Pinus albicaulis. The sequence continues at coordinate 329,754,254 of CM076577.1, read as the reverse complement.
GTTTATTGTGAATCGCGGCGTTAATTTCTCATCTGCTCGTGCTTCTCGTCTGCCCGACTCCCATAATCAACAGAAGCGCGGTGGTCGTCATAGAAAAAGATCGTCCTGTTTCAAACACAATATGGAGATTAAGGAGCTTTCGCTCGACCACGATGATCTATGCAGAAGGGTTATTAGTTTGCAGAAGCACGAAATTATTGGTAGATGGTTATTTCCTGAAAATCCTGATTTTGACACAGGTAAATGGATTAGCAAGCACTGGAGCATCATCATAGGATACTCTCTGAAAGTTAGTATCCTTATCAACGGCTGGTTTAGTGTCCATTTCATGGACAAAGGCGACGTCAATAAGATTATCTGCAGAACATGGGTTCACGGCCGGAGTTTCATGCAACTTATGCCTTGGTCATTGGGCTTCAACCCTGTAATGGAGACCCCAAAGAATCGCATCATCTGGGTTAAACTCCCCGGTCTCCTTCTCGAATAATGGACTCTTAAAGCCCTTCGGGCTATAGGCAACTCCATAGGTTCAACCAAGTATATTGATCCTGGCATTGTGGGTTCTGGCGACAAACGAGTTGCATGGATTCTGGTTGAATTGGAATATTCTGGAGGTTTACCGGGCGACATTGATCTTCTATGGGGTAACAGACGGCATCGGCAGCGCATTGACTACTGGGGAATTCCTTTCCGCTGCCTCATCTGTCATCGAACTGGTCACCTCAGAGACCATTGTCCATACCGCTTGCGTATGGTTCATTCGGGTTCGGTCGACTACAATCCAAACAGAATCCGCCGCTCAAACGCTACCTCGACAGCTCTTCTCGTCAATAAATCAGGTAATTCTAGCCCTGTCATTTCTGAAGATGATGCCTTTGTGACTGCTCAGGAGCAATCAGATGATATTATTAACAATCATCGGGTTTTAGAGGCTGAACATGATTATGACTTAGTTGATGAAATTGCTCCTTTTCGGGCATCTGTATCTTTGGGTCAAGAGAGTGATCACTTGGATAATTCTGGCCCAAATCCCTGTCCTGTAGAATTACCATTGGAAATCCCGAAGGATAACGACCTGCTGTTATCCTTACATTCGGACTCCCCGCCTCAATCTAAATCCAATTTTCAAGTTGGCGAGTCCTCAAAATCTACGAATATTCCCGTCAATGGTCCCCACTTGACTTTAGAAATACCTTCTGATTCTGCGGACCCTATCAACATCCCCGACTCCCATAGGAACTCAGTTGGTAGTGACCTAGAATCTATACTAGCTAACCCTAATAATGACTTGGCTGCACTCACGGTCTTTGATAGACCTCCAGTTATTTTCCCTCCATCTCATTCAGCACATTCCAGTAGGGGCAAGTCCAAAATCGCCAACAAATATTCTAGAGGTAAGTTCAAAGCCATCGCCCTTTTTTCTGGAAATGACGATGATCTCACTGACATTCCGATTTCGACCAGTGAAGGCAATTGGTCCAGTCCTCAGGCACTTAGAGCAAGTTACCCGGATCGGGTTTCCCCATGAATCACATACTCTCAATGAATATCCGAGGGTTAGGCGATGCCCTCAAAGCTCATTGCCTTCGTGACTTATTGCAATCTGTTAATCCATTTATCTTCTTTGCTCAAGAGACCATGTCTGATAGAGAGCGGGCCATCAACACCTTTCTCAGCATCAAGAAAGGTTGGTATGTAGCGGCTGTTGGTGCAGCTGGTCAATCAGGCGGCCTTATTGCAATCTGGGATCCGGTGTTGGCTTCCTTTCAGGCATATAAGTTTTTCGGTGGGATTTTACTATCAGGTCACCTTAGAGGAATGGCTGAGGCTATTAATTTTGTTAACATCTACGCTCCTTATGCAGATCGACAATCCTTCTGGCAGCATATGAAGGACTCAGGTATCTTATCCCTGCACAATCTAATTTTGATAGGTGATTTTAATGCGACTATGCACCCGGATGAAGTTTGGGGTTCTTCGGCAAGGTTTGACCCTCTGTCATCCTTTTTATCTGATACATTTTTTGGTTATCATCTGGTGGATATTCGCCCTTCTCCCATAATGCCAACGTGGTCTAACAAGAGGGCGGGTGCTCAGTTCATTGCTAAAAGGCTTGATAGGGCTATCGTTCATGCTAATCTTGTTGACAAATGGTGCTTGCTTAGATCAGATGTATTGGTATCGGATTTATCCGATCATATGCCCATTAGGCTTTCATGGAATGACAGTCATAGATCCGGGGGTAGGCCTTTTAAATTTAACAGAGTCTGGCTTGAAGACCAGGAGTATACGTCTATGATCCAAAAATTATGGAAGGCTGATCTTGATGATGACGGTCCCAAAGATTGGGATCGTTTCCATTATAAGCTTCAAAAAGTTAAACGGGCTTCAAAGGAATGGGAGATCAGGAAAAAGTTGGCGCTAAGGAAGGAATTCATGGATATTTCTACCAAAATGGAGGCCTTATTTGCTTCTTTTTCCACATGTCCTCCTAATCAGGAGGCTCTTGATTCTATGAAGGCACTTGGGGCTCGTAAGAAGGAAATCCTTCGGATCGAATAGATTACTTGGCGCTTGAAAAGTCGGGTTTCCTGGTTGCGTGAGGGAGACCTCAACACTCACTTTTTTCATAAGACTGCTAATGCTCGTCGAAACAAGAATGCGATCTGGCGTATCTTAAAAGAGGATAACAGTTATGCCTATTCCACGACTGAGATTCAAAAAGAAGCAGTTGCGTACTTCTCCAAGTTTTATTCTGTGGACTCTTCTATTGATGCTGCTAATCAATCTTGGATCCTTGATCATGTGCCAAGGTTTTTTGACGAGGCTGCCATCAACTTAGTCGATCAGTGCATTACTGGGAATGAAGTCCTCTCGGTCCTGAAATCTTTTCCACATGATAAATGCCCAGGTCCCGACGGATGGCCTACTGAATTTTTCGTCTTTTTCTTTGATCTTATGGGCGATGAGATCACTGAAATGATGGAGCTTTTCCGTAGACAGGGTATGATGCCTGCTAATCTAAACTCCTCTTTCATTGCACTTATTCCAAAAATCTCTGATCCTGCTTCTTTTTCTGATTTTAGACCTATTGCACTTTGTAATTTAATCTACAAAGTTACATCGAAGATTATTGCCAACTGCCTCAAAGCGGTGTTATCTGCTAACATTTCTGTCGAGCAATATGGTTTCCTTAGTGGCAGGTCTATACATGATGTGATTGCCATTGCCCAGGAGATTTGTCACTCTATGCACGCTAACAAGCAGGAAGCGCTCATTATGAAAGTTGATCTCCACAAAGCTTATGATTCTCTTGATTGGTCTTTCATTCAGGCTTTATTGCTTAAGATTGGGTTACCCATTAGAATTATCTGCTAGATTATGTCTTGTATCTCTAATGTCAGGTACGCGGTGATCATTAATGGGTGTCCATCCAACTTCTTCAGGGCTGGCAGAGGACTGCGCCAAGGATGTGCGCTTTCCCCTCTTATTTTTATAATGGCTATGGATGGACTCAGTAAGATATTGCATGCCTCCGAGACTAAGGGTTTTATCAAAGGCTACGCCTATTCAAACTCTATTTCCATTTCTCATTCACTATTTGTGGATGATATCTTATTATTTGGATACTTGTACAGAAATCACTGGTTCTACATCAAATTTACCCTTAATCGTTTCAAGGCGGCCACTGGGCTTTGTCTAAATGGTGATAAGTCTTTCCTCCTATATTAATTTGGTGATGTGGCTGAAATCAAGTTCATTGCTGAATTTATGGGTGTTGGGATTCGCCACATCTCTAGGGGTTTCAAATATCTTGGTTTTCAAATCAAGGCCTGTGGCTATAAAAACAGTGACTGGGAATGGATTATTGCCCGCTTCCGAGACAGGATTCAGCGCTGGACTCACTGCTGGTTATCCCTGGGCGGCCGCGTCATTCTGATTCAATCTGTTTTGTCCCAAATGATAGTGTTTTGGGCTCATCTATTGCTCTTTCCTGCGGGTGTTATCTCCAAAATCAACAGCATTATTACTCAATTTATTTGGGGGGGTGCTAATTTGACAAATAAATTTCCTCTCTGTAGATTAGCAGTTATATGCACTCCAAAGGACGTGGACGGATGGGGCATCCTTTGCACACGAAGGTTTTACTATGCTCTTCTCATTAAGTCATTTTGGCGGGCTATCCATAGTTCGGGGATCTGGAACAACATTAACAGGGTTAAATATCATGCTGGGAATGCTTTGCAATTGATAAATTGTAACAGGTTTTCTTTTCCCACTGTAATTTCTTGCATTTGGCGAAGTTTCAAATCGATTATTCCTCTCATTAGGCCTCAGATTGGATGGAAATTTCGGGATGGTAGTTGTATTCCCATTGGAGCAATAAAATTTCTCCCTCTATTAAATCATTCTAATCTATCGGCCCGTCTGTTGCATACTTTTACCACTCGTGGTATTATCTACTTTTCACAATTAATACTCTTTTGGTCCCACAATGCCCCCATCTTCAAATCCTCAGAACATCTTCAATTACAGGGTTCGGACGCAATGGAATGGGAGGCAATTCAAAATGTATTGCGCTGTGCTGGCCTTTGTTATGCGCGGGGTGGTGACCATCTCATTTGGAATGGCCCGCTCAGAGATGACAATGTTATTGTCAAAGAGATCTATCAGGACATTATTCACTCCTCACAACAGGACAGGGTTCCACCCATCTTCTTCTCGTTCTGGAAAAGGAAGATTCCTACGAAAATTGTGCTTTTTGGATGGTTGGTATGGCGTGGGAAGGTCCTCACATGGGACAATCTACTTAAGCGTGGATTTCAGGGTTCGGGCTGGTGTGTACTCTGTCTCTCTGCATCGGAGTCTATTGCCCATCTTTTTTTCGAATGCCCCATTGTTTCTCAATTATGGAAGCTTTTCAGCTCTTTCTTAATGGACCCATCATGGTGCCCAATGGATTTTATCTCTGCTGCACGCGATTGGGATCAACTGAATAGTAAATTTAAATCTTTGCCATTCTACTTTGTTTGGGAGGTCTGGAAGGAGCGAAACCAGGTGATTTTTGAACATAAATCCTTCCACCTCCAGAAAGTCTATTTGGCCATCAAATCCTGGGTGGACGATTGCCCGTCTCCGGTAATTCCTGTTGTTGATGCCTCTCGTCGCATCAGACCTCATGAAATTGTCCTTCTTGCCTTGTATTTCGATGGTGCTGCTGTTGAGGGCTCTATCGGATGTGGTGCATGGATCAAAATTTCTGATAAGGAGCGCATTCTCATTCACTGGAATGGCGGGCCTGGTACCAATAACAAAGCTGAAATTTTGGCGCTATGGGGGAGCTTTTCATTGCCGTTGATTTTCAAATTCAGCTGAGAGGTATTTATGGTGACTCCCAACTTATTATTGGATGGATCAACAAAGGTTTTCAGATGAGCAATCAACTATTGATGCGCTGGAAGGACCGAATTCTCGAATTCTGGAACAGGCTACATTGCCCTATTATCAAGCACATATTCCGGGAAAACAATACCAGGGCTGATCGACTTTCAAAAATGGGGCTTGCAGATGAATTCGGCCTCATGTATCTATCTCATTTTGCTGATGGTAACATGATTGCGGAGCAATCAATTCCATTTCCATGACCTTCTTCCAGGCAATCAAACTTTTTTGGCTATATTTTGTCTCTGGTTATCTTCCCAATCATCTGATTTGCAGGTTTAGTGGCCCACTTCTTTTCTTCTCAATACCAAAGTCTTCTCATTTGGATATTCCAAGCGAGTGTGATTTTGGTACAACAGGCGAGCCAGATTTTGTTTTATATCAGGTGAGCGTGATTATGGTATATCAGGCGAGCCTGTTTATGTTTTTATTTCAGGTGATCGTGGCTATACAATCTACAGTCGAGCATGGATGTTTATTACAGGCGAGCGTGCCGCACTTACTACAGGCGGCCATGTTTTTTAACAGGCGAGCGTGCAAAACAATTTCTCAAGGATCTGACCTGCTCTTCCTCATATTCTGTTTCATCTCGGATCTTCCTCTGTCTTTTACTTTTGTAGATAGCCCTGTGGTTTCGAACGCTCATCAGTTCCTTTATGTTGTTTTCTTACAACGCTGTTTGATCTTATGGAGATAATTTGTATAAAGTTCATCAATCATAATCTCCAATTTTGTATTTAAAAAGTTTTATTAGTATTGGGGCCGATCTGCCCCAGCTTTATGTGGCAGCCCACAATCACCTTCATTGCTCTTCTTTCTGAGCATGTTTCATTTGGGCTATATGCTGGTTTTCTCGCTGAATCTTCTCTCAGCTGAGATCAATGTTGAATATGTACTGCTTTATATTAATATTATAAAACAACATTTTTTTCTTCTGAAAAAAAAAAGATGTTCAATAACGGTACGGTAGATCGGATTCAAATTAACCATATGATTGGCATATGGAAGATGAAACGAGGAGAAGCATGAACTACTTTCTCTATAAATTATTTTCGTAAACCATTATTATTGATTTATTTTTAATATATATATATATATAATTTTTTTTTTTTTTAATTTTACTATCTATCTCTTCTGATTTAAATTAAATTTGTATATAAATATATTTTTATGAAATAATGAATTAAATATATTATTAAATCACTCTTCACAATAATATTATTTCAAATTATATATATATATATATATATATATATATATATATATATATAATTTGAATTAATTAAATGAAATTAAATATAATCATAGCATTACTCTAATATGATATTATTGGCCTACCTCACATATTGTGAGTTTTAAGGCACAGGGTATTTATCAATATATTTTGAATCAAATAATTTATTCAAAAATTTATTATTAATTGGTTCGTATATAGATACTAATTTTATATATTATATAAAATTATATATATAGACTATTAAATTGTGAGTTTTAAATTTAGAAGGGAATTTTTTGATTGCTCTATAATATTACATCTTTTTTAAATAGGAATGTGCACTCTACATTTAACATGGCCAATTATCATTTGAGAAATGCATGCCTTGGTTCGTTACAAAATACTACATTGAATACTATTATTTTTATGATATATATATATGTATTCTTTTATATTTATACCTAAGATTTTCTTGTTTAAAATTGATTATACTAGGTATTGTTTTTATTTTTCATCTTCATTTCACATTTATCTCTCTCTTGTTGTTTTGATATGGGTGAACTCTAACTTTAAAAAAAAATGAATTACACATCTTACTGTAAAATGGACTATAATAAAATTTTCTTATACATAAATGAATTTTATAAATAATAATGATAAAGTTATCGTGGGGGAACTTACTAGAATTGGAATAATCTCAATTCCTTAGGATATTGGTGGATGGGAACCCATTTGACAAGAATCTAATTTTTCAAATTTATTAAAAGTAATGGACCTTAACGAATGTTATAAATAGAAATGAGGAACTTATCATGGAGGAACTTATTAGAGTTGGAGTAATCTCATATCCCTTGGAAATATGTGTTTAAGGAATTTTTTTTTTTTTTTTTTTAAGTAGAATAATATAAAATGTTTAATTGAAAAATTCATAACCTACCAATTTTTTATTAATGTAAAAAAAAATATCTAAAATTTTGGTCAAGTTCATATGGATTCTAGCTTTGGGGATTCTTAAGATAAATGCCACACAAAAATTCTATAACTAGTTATGATAATGTAGCACGTTAAATCATGTTCAACAGGTTATTGGGTATTTTTTTTATTTAGGAATGGCCATCCATGACATGAAGACTTCTTAACTACGGTTAAATTACATGGTCACTCGTTGTTGTGGGACCCACATGTTGTAAGAAGGTAACCCTAATTACTTCTGGAAATATGATAAAGAGAGAAATAAAATTTTAACTTCCACAAGGGTAAAGAAAGCGTATGGGACATCTTTTAGAGTGCAAAAATTGAAAAATAGTATTGTGTAACTTTTAGTTTTTAAAATTGTATTTTTGAATGCATAAATGGATACAATGCCTTAAAATTTTACTTGGACACTTGGATTGTGTACACTACACCACATAAGTTTGGAATTCCAACAAGCCTCTACTAGACAAAATTTAAATTTAAATTTAAAACTGGAATTAATGGCTCCAAGAAAATGGTTCTAAATTAATTTAAATTTTTAAAAACAGATAACTAAAATTCTAAAACAAGCCCCCTTTTTTAATTTGATTGTAGAATGTCCTAGAATCTGAAGGTTACTCTAGTAAAATATTCTCTTTATTTAATCTCATTATCAACACACATTGACTTTAGTCATCTCCTTTATGAAATTTCATTTTTTGTACTACAAGGACCTCTGGTAATGTTTCCCCTAATTATCTTGCATGTTATAGTTTGGATATAATATGTATATAGGATTTCGACATAGTGGTATGATTGGAAAATAATATATTAGCGAGCTGAATCAAGCAAAATGTTTTATACAGGCATGAACACACGTGTCGAAATATTGCAATTTTGAACACATTTCCCCCACTCCATACTCCACCCTTTAGTTTGTTATATTTCCTTTGTTGTAACGTTTTTATGATAACATCGTAAACATTTTCAATTCCTTTCGTGTATCTTTGAACATTTAGGGGTAATTTCTAGTGTATAACACTTATGTAGAAATTATCTTCTATATTTCTATCAACATCATCTTGAGACTTTATTCATAATACCTCATGTATAATACCTAATGGGGTATATTTTATCAAAAACATTTCTTAGAGGGTACATGCCTTAGTGGAGGTCGAAGGAATGTCCTTACTAAAAAAGTGCATCCATGTGAGAAATGGGTATGCATTGGGGAGGAAAGATATTAATTTGCAAAGCTTCAAATATGTCGCATATGATGTCGAGGGATGGAAAGAATGAAGAAATATACAATTTTTAACATCCCAATTTATTTATGTGTACATAAACATTATCTTTTTTTTCTTCAAAATAGAGTTTGATTCTAGGATCTAAACATTGTAGCAATATGTATTAATTTTTTTTCTGTTAGGTATGAGTATGTGATTTCATCAAGGAATTCCATGAAAATTCTCAACAACATGTTCACAAATTTTCATTATGTAGAGATATATTTATTTATGGTACTATATTATCAGTGGTGGATTTTGTAGAGAAATACACCCTTTAACCACAAAATAATATTTAAACCGAATATAATCACTCAAAGTAGGTCAACATAATGGACCTTATTTCATACATGTACGGGATATGTAGTAGCAAATAAAATGAGGTTATATTGAAGGAACATCACTTCTACATAAGTGATAGCAGGTTCCATGAATTAGCTTATGTTTAACACTTATCTCAATGGTTCTATAATCACTTGAAGAATAATTATACATATATGGAACAAAAATTGATTTGGTTGGATGGTTATAGTAGTCAGTTCAAAAATTCATGTGTATTTCAATATTTGTAAATGTTGCACAAAACATATATGAGGTACCACATATTTGGAATTATTTTGAGACTAGAAATGGAATAGGGGAGCATGATGGAGTAGGTGCACACATTATAAGTAAATTATATATGGAATAAATGGAGCGCACTAATAATTTTTTAATTCAAGATGAAAAAACCATTTTTCATTAGTGTTCTTCAGTTATGGGGGAGGGAGCAAGAACAAGGCAATACCAACCAACCAAAAAATCACGGGTACATATGTTTTTCTTGGACGTGGTCTATGTTGATTGAATTTTTTTATAAAAATGTAAGAAAATCTAGGGATCTCGCATTTTTCGTGTAACTCAATCATAAAACAATTCCATACTTGAAATATTGAAAAAATAACTCTCTTTATTTTGTGTGATGTGATAATAGTGAATGTGACATATGCAATTACATATACTCAGTACATGGTCAGGATCATGTATCTCTCTCGACTAGTAAATGTATAAATATAAAATTATCATAGTTGGAGGAGGAGAAATCAAGTATTATAGTAGGTTATGATGACATATCATATCTTGTAAAATTACACATATATTATCTTGAGAAACCAAGTTCAATGATTATCTTAGTAATTTTTGTTAACTAGCATGACCATAGTATGCTTTTTTTATTTAGTGGATTGATATTTTGGCACTCCATTTTTTGTTGGGGACATATATGTAGTGGTTTCACCAAAAGGTAATGAATGGGGTAATGAATATCGATTGGGACATTTGATTCATGGAAATAAGTCCCTTAGTGTTGCATTAAAAGTCTCTAAAGACGTGGATAATTTGATTGCTTCAATGGTTATGAAATGAGAATATCTAACACTAGGTTAAAAAACACGGAAGATAAAATATTTTGCATTTGAAGATTATAGAATAGGTAATTTTGCATGCCATGATACAAACATAATTGTTGGTGAAAACATCCAATTGAAAACAATGCCAAGAAAGAACTCATAAAATTTATGATGATTCCTACCTAATCATGAACACAAGAAGTTAATGGAAACCATTAGTATTAGAAGTTATCATGATGGTCTACCTTAATGAGTATTGATAAACATTCATGTATGTGTTATGTTTGTTATTTTCTATTTTTTATAGAGAATGTTGTAATTTTTTTTCAATTAGTGTATGCAAGACTCATATTTAGTATTAATTGATGCATCTAACTATTTTGGACTTTCTTGTGCCTAGGTAAACTAATGAATTACAAGCACATGAAGACTCGCTCATAAGAAGAACAATTTTTTTTGACACCACCCGAATGATTATTATAATGATATTCTCAGGAAGGCTCAAATTCTACAGTCCTTTTTACACATTTGTTCATCTATTTTTACTCATTGGAATTGAGATTTTGTGACATCTAATATGACATATAATGATCTATGTCACTTGATGTAGGTATCTTATTGCATATTTACCATGTTTCAAACTTTGAAGCTTATGTACATTTTGTAAGGGGAATTGCTTCATTCATAAATATAATAAAAAAACATAACATCCCAATAAAATTTGGTAAAGAGGAATCTTAAAGTAAATGAAGTTCTAAAAAGAGAGGCATCAACTTCTTCTCCACATTGGGGATTGGTTAATAGAAGGTAGAAGTTCCTTACATATCTTGAATTTATATTATAGATGTTTCTTGTGGTGTGTTAATTATGTGTATCATGTAAGAAAATTAATTAAGTGTCACTTATTCCACATCACTTATGTACATAGATGGATATGTGTTTATGGGTATGGTTCATTATTTAGGTGCATCACTTACATGTTGTGAGTAAAGGTGCATCACTTATATATTACACATAATATTGTAAAAGCTAACATAAATCTTATGTTGACCTCTTAGGTTATACATACTTAGCCCTTGGCCACCATTAATTAGTATAAATTCCCACAAGTGAGACTCTCGAAACAAAAATTATAAACCTTATCCAACAACTAGGTTTTTAAAGTTCCAATTAACTAAAATTCCACATAACTGGTGCTTTCAAATTCAGAAAAGCTAGGGTTTTCAAATTTCACAAAACTATTGTTTTCAAATTGCACAAAAATATTATTTTTCAATATTTTTGCCACCTTCACATATTAGTGGTTACACAAAATTTTTTAATAAAGAGAGGAATTAAATTTTTTCTTAAAGAAATATAACTATGCATTAGGTATAAATTAATCACAATGGTCAAATATAACATCGAAGGGAATGTATATCAAGAAAAAACTTTTGTTGATCTCTTAAGAAAAGAATTTTTGAAAACTATGGTTTTCAAATTCTGAAAACTGAGTATGTGTAATACCATTCTGTCTCTATGTAGATATCTTACTATATTTTGACCTAACTATTTTTTTATGTGGAGGCTAGAAAGCCATGATATATTTGAATTAAGGTGAACAAAATAATACGATGATCTAATAAATGAATTTTGTTAATAAAAAGAAAACTCTCGAAATTACTTGGGAAATAAACACTAGAGATAGAGATTCTTATCAATATCTAGAAACGAGTGTTGTTGGATGAGATGAAAATAATATTCTCTTAAATAACTCTTGAACATACCTAGGATTTTAAAAATAGGATGTAATATGATGGGAGAGAAAATACATTAAATCACTCAGTTGCAAAAAAACACTAATAAAGTGTGGAATAAAGTGTCGTGAGAGAGAAAGGTGGGATTTAAAGAAAAATAAGGGAATACCTTTTAAGAAAAAAAAAATAGGCCAGTGGGTTAGGAGAACCATGAAAAGTGGGATCCTTATAATGAAAAATATGTGAGGAAAGTAATGTATACAATATAATATATAGAATTAAAATAGGGGGTTGATTTCGATTTGGAAACCTAATCTTGGCTCGGGGGGAACTAGTGGATTCAGTTCCTGGTTGAGAGGAAAGTGTGTTTCCCAAGTGTGTTTCCAACAACTATTAAGGTTATAATTTCTTTTCATTGGGTTTACTTATGTGAATTATTGGTTTCCTTTCTATGAGTGATTAATTTAGTATCTGAGATAAATCTATATTGGTAAGAAAAGTAGTACCAAAGCACATTATGGCGATTTAAACAAAAAATTAAAAGAAAATAAAAACATACAAAAAAGTTACTCACATGGATTTTGCAAAATGTATATTATGGGTTCCTTCCTAGTAGACTTAATTAGACCTCTATGGTAAAATTATTATATTATGTTGTTGAATGGAGTGTGTGATTATGTGTCTCGATTTATTAAATGAAGAAGTTTCCTATTAAACGTTTCTAAACAATATGGTAATGAGGGGGTCATGAGAAAGGAAATAAAATCAAAGTATCCCATGGTAAGGAAATTTTTGGGAATAATATGATGTTTAATTAATGAAATAATTTATAAAAGAAGGCCTATACTTAATGATGAGTGAAGGATAACCTTAAATATGGGATGTCAAATCAGTCTTTTTCTTTGAGTTGTTTCCCAATAGTAAACTTTGTATAAAATTTTAGAGGAAACATGACTATAGATATCCAACACCAAGAAACAAAAAAAAGGAATATATGGATGATAAGCTTGGTTGGACTAGTTGAATTACATCATGAAGAGAGAAAAGAGTACCTTTGTACAAGCTTTGATGCAATGGCGAGGTAGATAGATGTATGCTCTATAACCAATAGCTGGCAATATGTGCTTCAGAGGAACATTCACGTGGTCTCCTAGGTGGTTTCTCAGGTGTGAGACTTCTTTCACCAGATCTGAATCAGGTGGTCTCTTAGGTGGTTTCCCACAACACAATGATGTCTCATGGATCATCTCCATATGCATAATATAAGGGATCATCATATCCCTAGTTCCACTGTGCAAATTCACCTATGCTTTTTATGTGGAAGTTTCATGATGATGGGGTATCACTCTTAAGGATGCAAGAGTGCTTCTGATTGGACCAATTGATCCATCCTTCCCTCCATGTAATAGTAAATCATATCCTACCATGTCAGCGTTGTGATCCCCCCTTTTTTCCTCTCCTCCTACCCTCTGCAAGATCTCACAATATAAGGTGCTCTTCTCATATGTTATTAAGCCATGTACACCCAACATCTCCTTGGTGTCAAGAGTTTTGATCACAAAGGAATGATCTAGCATAGTTTGTCTCCCCAAGAATGTATCCAATGTTGGAACACACTTCCTCCATTGTTTTGTCTCATTTTATATTATCATAGACACATGATTTTCATGCTCTTCATGTGTAATATCCCTTGGATGTTGATCCTTTGGAGCTTATTGCAAAGATACAAGAACCCTTATAGTGGAAGCAATTGCTTCACCTCCATCTCCAAATAGAAGTAGATCTCCTCCTGCTATCACAGCGCTGGAGGATCTTTCTAGCTCTTCCTCTTCCTTCTCCTCATGAATGGAGAATACCTCATCATTAAGAGACCCTTTTTCTTGATCTCCTCTTGAAAAATGAATCCTCATGTCTTCTTCTTGAGAAGAAAGTTCTTACTGGAGTGGGGCCTTTACCCTTGGCAAAGCATGTAGCAGATATTTAACCCCCTCAAAAATGTTCTAAAATGGAGTTGGCTTCATGGATCCTTCCAATTCATGCAAAGGTTCTGATTTCTTGGGTTTGGTTTTCTAACCCAAAGAATTTTCAGATTGCTTAAAATCAAATCTTTTCACTAACCTCCTAGTGAACCTTGCGTAAGTAGAGATATTTACATTTTTCAATGAAGAAGATTCAAATAACCACTAGGCATAAGCCTTACCTTGGAGATGAGACTCTGTTACTCTTATGGCTTATTCTTCTGAAAGTTGATGCAGCTGAAAATATGTGTCTAGATTCCTTACCCAAGACTTGGTTGAGCTCTCGGTGATTCATCAAAAGTAGGTAGAAAGAACCTACCCAAAGTGTGCTGCATGCACTCTCTTCTTCTATTGTATTTGTTGGATCTTCTCTCTTCTTTAAGTTGAAAAAAATCTTGGTAGCTTAAATTCTCCTTGAATCTACTAGTCTGAGATTCATATTCTTGGATATAGTCACCAAGAGTCTCCCCCTTTGATGTTTCTCCTTCTATTTCTTCTCTTGCTAAGAATGTAGGCATGCTATAACGTTGTAGATATGATTATGTGGTTCAATTCTCACACACATAATATGAAGAACTTGGGCTTTCTTCATGTGCAATTATTCTTGAGGGATCTTCAATTTTTTCCCTCCTCATTCCCCTGATCTCTCTTTTAAGTTCATGCATAGTTTGGAAAAGAGTATTTGAGATATCCTTCCCTTTCATTCTTCTACATAAAGGGGTTTTTCCCTTGTTTTCTTTTTCTTCTATGTAATAAATCTTCTTCTTTTGTCTTCCCTTTTCTTCAAAAGACATATTGGCTTTTGAGAATGCACAGGCTATGCCAAGATGATGCTATGATACCACTATAATATCCCAGAATGGTAAATGAAGCAATATATGAAAGTTATGCAGTAAAAATAACACAGATCATGTAGATTATAGCAAGAGGCCAATATGGAGACCCTTCATTCACATTTAAAACAATGAAACATATGTACACCCATAAGATGTAGAACAATAAATAGAAGTCTCAATGGAAGAAAATCCTCTAAAAGAGGTGATGCAATCACATATATGGATTGAAACTTCTTGGACAACGTTATTTTATTGAGAAAACAACAACTGAAGATTACACTTTAGATATAGAGCATATAGGTGCATGAAATGTTAGATCTATAATAGATCCATACACTATATAGGCTCCTCTTTCAATTCCCCTTGGGGTTTCTAGCTAAACACCATGTACATGAAGTAGATTTGAGATCTAAGTTACATAAATGCGGAAATATTCAGATATTCAAAAGTATTCAGAAACATGTAGATCAGATCTGAAATGAGCAATGTATAGATCTCCTCCAATGGATCTCCAAAGTGAAGGGCAGATCCCCAACACTTGAAAATCAACTCTACAGATGGTATGCCAAAACTCCCTGCAACATCACCTATAGAAATAACGAACTTATGGAAGAAATACTACACTTTAGGGTTTAGATGATATTTGGCCACATGCCAAGATCTAAAAATGTAGCTCCAATGATCTAATACTCTGTTGCCAATGGGATAGAAGCCTTCCCCACTAAAAAGGAGCTCTAGAATGGTCTAGATCTGAGTAGATCTAGCCTCCACTTGCTATAGATTTCAAAGAAAACCAAACCCTGAACAAGATCTAAGTTGTAGTTGGAAGAAGAAGCTTGGCCTACAATCAGACAGTGGACTATGCAATACAAGAATCTTCCAAGAGGCCCCTCAAAGAAAGAGGTGGGATCCCCGATCAGGAACACACAATGCTAAACAACATTTGAAATCTATGCTAAATAGCCAAAGAAAGCTATATGTTTAAAAATACAATACAATTAGAAAATATAATGCCATCAACAACCTTTTCAGGCTACCATCTTCTTCCTTTTATAAGTTAAGATCTTGTAAACCCTAAACCACCTTCAATGAAATAACTTCTTTCACACAAGCCATCTCCATCTAAAACTGCGATGTGCCTCATTGATGGCCACTCCTCCAAGATAGCATTGTAGGTTTTTTCATGGTTGACCCAGTCAAAATATCCAGCCCCTTTCACACTTAAGGGTGCTTGCTTACATAACCAAGATATAGCCCTTTTCACATTTGACATTGATTTATTTTCTTTTTAGGAGTTTTGTGATCCTCCTTTACATTTTCATTCATGAAACATAAAATGAAACAAAAATGAATATTCCCATTAGCTTAGAAATAATTGGGAATACTGCAGTAGGTGAACCCACTATAAAATGTACACAGAAAAATCATTGGAAATTTAATTAGACAACATGAGTGTAAAAAATTAAGAAATGTACAATGGAACAAAACCGGAATCATGCATTAGCCACTAATTTCTCCTAGGCTTTTTGAAGAAGAACAAGAATAGCATATATCATTAAGAATCTCTATAACGAAATAAATTTCATAAAATAAGCATACATACAATTTATGAAGTTAAAGTTTCAATAAATATTAAAAGTACAGCTATAATATATGGTACAACTTCATATTAGAGGCATAAGAGACATGCTACATTGCGAGAGTATGGGATACATAGTTATCCCATAGTAAACGTACACCTGTATGGTGAATCCCGTAATTCTGGGCACAAATATTAATGCAACATAAAAATAAAGAAATTACAAAAATGATGACAATCTAGAGTTTTTAAGAAAAATAAAGTAGATGGGGGTTTCCATCAACCCAATAGAAGAAACCGACCAACCACACAACCATAAGGCTAAGTTTAGAACCGACCTATAGTCAGTAGCAGGAAGGGTTCAGAAAAATGAAGGTGGCCATGTACAATGAGCTCGAAGTATTATGCTTGTGAGATTTGTGTTACCAACCATCTCAACATAAGAGTGAAAAATAAATCTTTAGCCGTAAAAAGAAATACGAGGGCACAAAATAGAAAATGGGAGTAAAGTTCCAGTCTCCTCAAATTTATGGAATCCTCAATGGTTTTGATCCTAGAAAAACAAAGGAAAGGTAAGTTACATCCAGGATGCTATTAAGCAAAAATAAATGATCGTTCTCTACAACTAGCGAAGGCAGACGATATGTATAATCAGGATAACGTGAAAAAATCACCTTCCAACCTTGGAGAAGGCATATATTTTTTCCCAAAATGATGTGCCATGATCACCCTGCAAGGAAACCTATATGGAGAACCTACCTTGCATGCCAAAAATATATATTAGGGACATCTTAAGAGAGAAATATGTTAAGGAAGTGTGAGAAAATACATGGATGAGGTATAAATATCACCTTTGACCCTCTCTCTATGGAAAAGGTGATTTGTAGGAGACGAGAAACCATAACCATAGCATGCCAAAACAAAAATGCGAAAATCCTACAGAAGTCAAAAATGACTGGTTAGAATTTTGGGAGACTTCATGATGACAGAAGATAACATTACAATGAAAAAGACAAGAATAAAAGGAAAAAATTCAAGTAACTCTTTAACATTTACCTTAGCAACCTGATGGGAAGGGCGAGCATTAGCAACATAGGATCCATGCACCTTCCATGAGTGCTTAGAATGGAACACATCTACCTGCAACCTAGAAAGGTTATGAAGGGGAACCTCCCCATAGTGACACTCTACCATAACACTGAACTGTAGACAAGTCATTGAGGAAATGTGAGGTCCTCACAATATTTTATGGTTTTTCAACTGAATATATACAATTGGATCAGAGGAAGCCATCACCCGCATCCATATTTTCCATCATAGAAAAAATTACCACCTTCTTGTGACTATCATGTGACCCACAAAGACATGGTACTAGAATGGATCATCATAACTGAGAACCAATATTTGAATGAGAAGAATACTTTTCGCACTACTGTAGATACCATAGTTGCATTTTTTAGGACAGGTAAAAAAAATATAAAGTAATTATGTAAATGAGGAGTGAACCACTTCTGGAGACTTCAATAGTAATTAATCATGTGATAAACACTGCCAAACATATAAGGTTTTGGTAGAGTGAGGAAACCCAAACAAGAGTATGGTAAGGTGTCCAAGTAGAATTCGTTAGCATAAGTGAATTAAACAACTAAGTAATTATGTTGATTAGGAGAGCATATAACTGTAAGGCGTAGTCCTTTGGTTATGTAGAGAAAACTTTGTTAACCAAAAGTGCATGATGTTCTGTAGATAAATCTAAGAAAATACATATTCATTAACTTATCCAACAAATGATCAATTATATTTGAAATTGTTTTAACATTACATTAAAGAAAGTATTTAGTAACCATATTATTAAAGGTCATATTAATATTTATGAAATAAGTTATACCATTTCAAATATATATATATTGGAAAAGATGAGGTACATGACCCTATGTGGGAGCTTTCACACCCTACTCTTAGAATTTTACATTTCATTCTCTCCACCTTCTCATATTTATGAAATAAAAGTAAATTTTCTAGAAAGATTTCCATGAACCTCTTGTCAATGTTATGGATTGGTTAATAGAATGGAAAAGTTGATTAGATGCCTTCTTAAATATATTTCATTCACTATGTAAAATGGTAAATTTAGAAAATATGTGCTTATAATATCTGTGAGTAATTTGTGTGATTGAGGAATCAGATTATGTGTGAGTTATGGTGTATCCCTTATGTTCATTGATGGATATGTTTTGATTACCATGGTTCATTACTTAATTTAATCCCTTACATTTTTTTATTTTAGGTGCATCACTTGCTTATGCGATGAATTTTTGGCACTTTTTGGCATATCTTATGTTGTGTTGGGTATAAATTACTGAAAATGGTTAAAAGAACAAATCCATACATTGTAACATACCCTTCCTACCCACCTAGCAAAAGAGGGTCGTCACGTGACACATCCGACTTCCATAGTATAGTCATGGGAACAAAACTATAAATATTAGACCCTTGCATTTTTATTTTTTTTCTACACACAGGGAACAATGGATGTGTGCCTCCCAATACCATGTGGTTTTGCTACCATAGGCTGACATGTGTATTGGTTAAGTGGAAAGGTTGGGTGCATGTAAATTCCCCCCACACACAACTACCATCTGATGTCTCCACCCCCTACCTTCGTTTAAGTCGGAGTCGACCTATTTAATGAGTACAAAAATCTCTGTCTTCATGGTGGCCCAACCTATGAATTTCGACCAAGTCAGGTTGGCATGGGAAACTTCCTCCTTCATAGTAGCACAACCTCCAACTTCTCTCCAAGTTGGGGTCGATGTGCCCTCCCTCACAAGCACGCTGGTCAATTTTAGACCTATTCGAGGTCATCCTCACTCATATTTTGTGATGTTGGATACATCCGAACTTGGCCTAGATTTTGGCTAACACTCCGCATTTTTTGGAGTGAATTATGAAGTGGATCGCACAAAAAATCATTCCAAATATATTGCACAGTGCCATATAGGCTTCGTGGTGGGCCGAAGTGCCTTCTTTTTGTAAAGTGCACTATGTTGTAAATGGTTTTGGGTAATATTTTATTGTTTTGGGGAGCCCACGGTATTTTGACCATGGTATTGTAGTTATGTAAACCAATGATGTAATAATATATAAAGGGTTGTAATGTTATGTTGAGGAGATCCTCATCGTTATGACAAAGTATTTGTAGTCTATATTTTTTCATGAAAGGATGTCTTTGTAATTGAGTGCGCAAAGACCTGGGAAGAGTCTACAACATAGTGCAGAGACCACCTGTAGCTTAGTGCACATGAAAAATAACTAAATGTATTCAAAGATCCATCATAATAAAGAAGTAGTTTGGGAAGGCCATATTGATGTTATTATGTGTTTTAGGTATCTATTTTGTTTATATATGTTGTGCTGAAGTAGTTATTTCAGGTTTCCTAATATGACATATGTAATGGTTTATGCATTGGTATAGCATGTTTCTGTGATATATATGAATGTGGAAAAGTAATTTATAAGTGTGAGAGTAAGATAACATAAAAATACCACATATCATTGCCCTCAAGGATGCATAAACCTAATTCTGAATCCACCCATAGTCACTTCGGGTGAGACTGCAATCAACTTGGAAGTCATTGATGAAAGGTCCACTGATCAGGGATTTTGTTGGTGCGTAGTACGATAGAACCTGTTTCAGCCCAAATCAAGCCAAAAAATCGTTCCATTTCCAGGACCGAGATATGTTTGAGGAATATGTCAATGTGGCACACGTTGAAGAAGGAGATTCCATATTGGATAGGTCTGAAAGAGACAGAGTTTGTAGGACAAGAAAACAAAAATCCTCATCTGACATCCAAAGCGTGGTTACAAAGGTATATTTTTATAGATCAAAATGATATTTTCTTTGCTTCTTTCCCTCTTGAGGTATATGAATGGATCTCAAGGTTTTCATAAAAAGTGATTGTTTTAAGGGTGATTATCCTACAATGTGGATTTCTGAGCTGATACAACTACCCAAGAGAACTAAAAATAGGATTTCAAGGACTATTGATTTCTAGATTGATAACATCTTGGGAGGATTCACTACTGAGTTCGCAGTAGACGTGATTGTGTCATACAACGAAGTAGAATGATGATTATTTAAAGGAAAGTGAGGCAAGTACTTAAAGTCTTTAAAACTTTGGATTAATATGATTCTGTGTGAAAAGGGATTTTTGCAGATGAAATCATATTTATAGTTTGCTTATGTTGAGAAGAATAGAAAGTAAAGTTGTGTAACATAGCGGTGCAACAAAAACTGGAAAGAGATTTAGAGTAGATACTAGAAAGAGGTATCATGGAAAATATCCAAACACATTTCTAGATACTGATTATAGTCCTATATTGAGTGAATATGAATGTGAAAGAGAATAAAGCCACCCCCATGTAAATTCACAGTACTCCCCCTCCTAGCCTGAGAGTTCACTGAAGCCAAAATCAAAAAATAACCATGGTATTTATGGTTTCCTTTCTCCCCCTCCCTCCTTAATAAGAGGTATGGCTGATGATATTAAGCTACCTGTTTTCAGAGGAATTCAATCAGAGGATCCAAAATAGTCTTGCATTTTATGCAAATTTGTATGGACCACGAAGTAGGTCAATGATCAAAATATAAATAAGGCACAACTCATTACGACACCACGTGATAGAGAATTTACATGGTATATCAGGTTTTAAACTAATCAAAATAGAACATTTAGAGATATTACAAAAGAATTGGTATGAGAATTTAAGAAGTTGAAATCTCAGTCATAGTGCATCACTGAATTGAAAAAAATCAAATAGAAACCTAATGAGTCTATTTTAGATTTATAATAGAGGTTTAAGTTTCTATTGGATTAGGTAATATTTGACATAGCCATGCAACAACATCAACTATGGTTTATAGTTGTGTTGCTACCACATATCAGATTTCCATTGTTTCAACAAAATATAAGAGCTCAAGCCGAAGATATGGAGATTGCAATGAAGTTGGAAGCTTCACCTATAAGAGATACCAATGCAGGTATGTAGTATATTAAAAATCAGCTAGAAAAATCACCCTGAAGATCCAAGACATCAGGAAAAACAAGGAAGTTGGAGAAGAAGTGTGATGTACGAAGTGCAAATTAGAGGTCCATTCTAAAGAAGTTACATGTCTTGTGTAGCACCTAATCCCTTGAATATAGGATCTAGCCTATGGTGTGAGATATGTAAGGATAGAGGACAACATATGTTAGAATATTGCTACATTTTGCAGAAATATGTGTAGACTCCAGGGAATATATTGTGGAAAGTATGTAAATTAGTAGGACATGATGAGAGTAATTGTTGGGGCAATGACCTAATGATCAAGCACAATGTTGAAACCTATATAATGGAAGAAGATGAACATGTAGATGAGGAAAACAGATAGTAGAGTGGTCGAGGAGTTTACCAAGGAAGAGGTCGAGGTGGTGGAGCTGGTCTACGATGTGGATAGATCATTTTCTATAACTGCGACCAACCAAGTCATTTTGAAAAAGATTGCTAGAATCCCACTACGACGTGTAAGTAATGTAAATATTTTGACCATGTAATTAAATAATGTCCTGTACTTCTAGCGAAAATGTAAGAAAAAAGGAATCAACAGCTAATGTAGAATATTCATATGATGATTGTTGAAAGGAGGACCGACGAACTTGGAATTAGTATTGTCACTAGAAGTGGAGCTATGAATAGTAGTGATAAGGAGGATGAAAAAAAGGAATTTGAATATGCATGGGTTAAAAATACTGTAGAGAAAGTTAGTATTTTTTATATTGAGAAAGGAAAAGGAGTATTTATGGAAGCAAAGAGAATTTTTATGGATGTTAGATCTTAAAACTATACTGCATAGCCAAATTTTGATAAGTGAAGTATATGCAATGTATCATTGGCTTCGGTGCAGAATAGAGCTATGAAAATGACTCGAGATCTGACACAAGACAAGGATACGACAAGAAAAATAACTATTTTAAGGTATTTCTACAGAACTGCATGAAATTGACAAGGGATCAAAAGGTTGTAGAAGGGTTGTAGGAGTTGAAATATTCTTGTGCATCAAAGGAAACACCACAAAGTAATATGCACACTGTCAATAATCTGCATTGACATAAGATAATTTGGATAGAGATGAGGCTCAATGCACAAATATGAGAATATGAGATGGGCCAAGTTATTATGGATTTGGAATCCGATGCTAATTCCTTGACACAAAAGACATGGGAATTGATGGGTAAGAGAAAGATGTAGTGATCACCTATTCATTTAAGAATCGAAAATCAACAAAATATATTTCCTATGGGAAGGATACCAGATGTCATAGTGGATAGCGAAGGAGTTCATGCTAGTGTTGATTTTGATGTAATAGAGATTTTTTATGACAATAACCCTTAACCTCCATTTCTTGGACTTGAATGGGAATTTAAAAATATTGAAATAATTAAGCAAGGTAAGATACATATGATATTAGAAGGAATAAATGTGAGAGTGATTAGTCCCCTAGATCCATTGGAAGGAGAAAGATACACAAAACTAGTCAGATAAGAATACTACATAAAAAACATAGAAAAAAATTATCAAATGAAAACAAAGGAACAAGCTTGGGTTAACCATACTTCAGAAGGAAAGTGGATTTTGGAGCATGATAGTTATTGTATGTCAGATTCATAAGAACTATCAGAAAATTGGTAGAATAGGCTGCATGAAGTATCCACAAGGAGTTGTTTAAAAATTACCAAATCAGTTTGACGTATCATGTCCGAGGTATGTGACGTACCTTCTTATGATGGCATAGGAGATGTGAATACTTTTCTTAATGCTTTCAAAGAAAGGGTTCAAAAAAATCAGAGGTTGTTGGCCTTGGATGTAGCCCTGAAATATATCCCTACTAGATCATGGAATGAACACGAGAAAAACATAGGAGGTTGGCAGGAATCCTGAATATTGATGTGGATAAATTTTGGACACATAGACACAAAGATCGATATAAAATGTGGTGCTAAAACTAGTTCGAGGGAGAATATATAGCTATGCACTTCAGCATGGAAGGATATTTCATAGCCAAAGTGGGTACATGGATTCATTCATACATTGGAGACAATCCCTAAAAATTGGTACCTAGAAATAGAGCTTCGACATGGTACCGAGAATTCAGAGGAAATGGTTTATGGCTTCATATTAACATTCAAATTTGAAGATGATTTCCCACACATGTATTTGTACCTTCAGGTAGTCAATAAGAAGATCTTTGAGAATGTCACCTCAGTGACATGGCAACACCCTGATTGGGTTGCACATATAGAACATGCACTAAAATGCTATAACATTATTGCATATAGAGAAGAAGAAGATCATCGCCACATCAATATAGAACAGTCAAAAGGAAAGCACAAAGTGACTGGATCTGAGATAGAGAAACCAGGTATTAAAAAGCCAATGAAGACTAAGAAGGTAAACATAGGATCAAAGGACAATCTCAAGTTTTCAACTAGTTAGAAAAGTTACCGAGTTACTTCATGAATATCAAGAAGTGTTTCCTACCAAGTTTTCAGAAATGATGGGCATAATAGGAGATCTAGGATTTATGAATATTACTCTGAAGCTTGATCTGAAGCTAGTCAATCAAGGAACTTACAGACTAAATCCAAAGTATAAGGAGAAAGTGAAGATAGAGCTTGATAATATGATAGCTACAGGAATTATTGAACTTGTAGAAGAATAAAAATGGGTGAGTCCTATGCTGGTGAAAGAGAAGAAGACCGAAGGAGAAATTATGATCTATGTTGATTTCAGAAATTTGAATGATGCATGTTTACATGATACCTTCCCTACCCCATTCATAGAGGAAGTTTTTCACATTGTAGGAGGATGAAAAGTTTACTCATTTACCGATGGATTCCTAGGGTATCATCAAATTAGGATTGCACCTGAAGATCAACATAAGAACACATTTTCTACAGAGTGTGGATCATATCAATACACATCAATGGATTTTGGATTGAATAATGCCCTTGCTATATTTTCTAGGGTGGTTATCACAACTTTTAAGGAATATATTCACAAGTTTTTGGAGGTATAATTTGAGGATTGGAAAATATTTGGATTATTGAAAAAACATGTTGGGAGTTTAAGAGTCATGCTTGATGCATGTAGACAACATTAGATCTCTTTCAACTTAAATGAGTGCATATTTTGTGAACCCTTTTACATAGTATTGGGACATATTGTTTGCAAGCAAGGACTAATTGTGAACCCTGTGAAGATTGCTATCATTATGAAATTGCCTCCACTAGAGATAGTAAGACAATTTCACACTATGTGGGACATAATAGGTATTACGGGAAGTTCATCTAGCTGTATGTGCATATCATTGCACCTATGTTGAATAAGGATGTAACTTTTCAGTGCAATGAAGAACGTTAGAAGAGCCTCGACATATTGAAAGAAAATATGGTGACTTCACCTTTACTAGTATGCCCTAATTGGAACAAGGGCTTTCATGTCGATGTGGATACCTCTTGTATAGCTTTGGGAGTGGTATTGTTATAGCATGAGAGATTGATAATCCTATAGATTTTTCTAGTAAGAAGTTGTCTAAAGCATAAAATAATTATACCACTGTAGAAAGGGAAGGACTAGCCATTGTGTATACTTTGCAGAAGTTTAGACATTATTTTCTAGGGTCACATTTAAATATGTTTATAGATAATTCAACACTGAATTATTTTGTTAACAAGCATGTTTTGGGAGGAAATATTGCAGATGATTGTTTCTATTCCAAGAGTATGACTTTGAGATCATTCTTAAACCAGAGAAGCTAAATGCAGGACTTGGCCATCTGTCAAGACTGAAAATAGGGGAAGAACCAACCATCATAGAAGGTAATATCTCTGATGCATCGTTATTTTCAATTAAAGAGGAGGATGACCACTTCAAAGATATCATTGAGTTTCTGACCGGAGGAATGGCTCCATCATAATAAAATACGCAACAAAAGAAATAATTGGTGGTTAAGGAAAATAAATTTTCAATTATAGTAGGACAGTTATATAACATGGGACAAGATGAGAAATTATGCAGATATGCTCCTCAACATGAAAAAAAAATGAAACTAAAAGAGGCAGAGCGAGGAAAAACTGATGGACACTATGTAGGAAGAGCTACAACGTAGAATATTTTGAGAGCGGGATTGTAGTGGCCTAGACTACATAAGGATACAAAGGAGTATTGTAGAACATGTAATGTATTTCGAAGAACATAAAAAGGTTTGAGAAGAGGAGAGATTCCACTGGTATCAAAAGTTACATTGTACGATTTTGATAATTGGGCTATTGATTTTGTTGCACCAATCAACCCACATTTAAAAATTACTGTTGAGAGATACATAATTATAACGACTGATTATTTAACAAGATGGGCGTAATCATAACCAGTGAAGAACTGTAGTGCAACTATTGCAGAAAATTTTATCTTTGAATACATATCGTCTAGATTTGGATCTCTGAATATTTTAATGAGTGATGAAGGTTCACAATTCCTGAATAAGGCTATCAGAGCATTGATTGGGTATTTCCAAGTCTATCATCAGAATAATACCCCTTATAACCCGTCAAGCCAATGGAACACTGGAGGCATTTAATGATATTTTTGATAATTCACTCACTAAGTTATGAAATGTGAAAAGATATGTCTTGGACCTTAGAATTATAGTATTACTATGGGATTATAGCACAACATGTAAGAATTTTATAGATCAGACACCCTTAAGGTTGGTTTATGGGCAAGAGTTTGTGATGGCTATGGAGTACATTGTACCTAGCTTGAGGATTGAAAATTTTATATATATGGAAGACCCTGATATAATGGAAAAAATTATGTTGTAGTTGCTTGGTTTGGAAGAAGATATATGTGTAGCAAGATTCCATCAGTAGGTGCAGAAAGCAAGAGAAAAATCCTGACATCAAAAACATATTATGCATAAGAATTTATAGGTACAAGACATTGTCCTCCTTTATGACAGTAAGTTTGTGAATTTTCCAAGAAAATTAAAGATGCATTGGTTGGGATCATACATTATCAAGCATATCACTAATGGATGCACAGTTAAATTAGGAACTATAAATGGAGGATTGGTTCAAGGAAGAGTAAATGGTAGTAGATTGAAGTTGTATACGGACAACCCTATCCCTACAGCTTCACTCTGAAGAAAAAAGGAGAAAATTCCTACTGTCATCTGTAGTTGAAAGTTGGCACTAGACTATAACCTACACTGAAGAGACAACATCGATGAGGGAAATTTCTTTGCTATAATCTGGATTGTGTCGAAGTTTGGTTGTTCGCTACAATATTGGATGTGTTGAAGTTTTCGGGAAAAATATGATCATTAAAAGGGAAATTTATCATTGGAAGGTGTGGAAGATGCATTTATGAAGACATATTGGAAGGATTTAGTGAAAAATATTCTGTTAATGAAAAAAAATAAACAATATTTGAGCTAATTATGAGGTTAGAAGTTCAAAATTGTTATAAAAGGTTGTGCCCCACCAATGTTTTGGCACTTTGTTATCTAAGATCTAGAAAATTGTTAAATATCGAGAAATTGAAGAATTTCTACTACAATATGAACAATCAATATTTAATCTGTATATTGGAAGAGGAGGGATCATGGAAAAATCCGCGGCACTGACTAATACACCTGCAACACTAGTTGAAATTCCCACAACAGCATCACCACTCACGCAACAGAGATATCTATGGTAGAAATGGACCAAGGAACAAAGAATGAATAAGAAACAAGACAGGAAAACTATCGAGCTACAGAAAGAACTCCAACCCCTGAAAGACAATGAGGAGGAGGAAGAGGACGAGAAAATGGAAACGGAGGTCAAAACATTTCCATCAACTCTCCCATCATACAATCCACCTGGAAAACCTGTAGAGTTAAATATACTAGAACAAACAACCATACAACTAGCATAGAAAAAGAAAAGGATGTGAGAATAAAGGTTATTAGAGCCGACACATGGGGCGTGATTAATACATATACCTGTTGGAGCCTTAAAATTTGAATCCACCAAAGTAAAGCAATAGAAAAAAGGGTGGAAGTATGTAAATATAAACATCGCAGTGTTTCGATTATAAATATTTCACGAGTTGCATCAAGGAATCATAGATGAGCTAAAGTAGCAAGAACAACTTAATTAAAAATAAAAAATTTAGGTAGAACAAGCGTGAGCTTCATTGAAGTAGCAACTCAACCAGGCCATGCAAGAAAATGACTAGGTCGTGCAACAACAACAGAACTTAAAAGAAGTGGTTGAAGCCATGTGCCAAGAAATTATGGACATGAATGTGTACAAGGAGGAATCAATCTAAGACAATGTCGCGGATCTCATCCTTGCAGTAAAGGAATCTAAGAAGAAGATCAAAGATCTAAAATTTCAGTATGAAATAAAGATCTGTGAGCTGTAGATGAAGCTACAGCAAGATATGCCACTATAAGTGTGAGAAAATAGGGAGATCGACCTAAACACTATAGTGGCTAGCAGCTTTGCATCAGTGGAATACTCTGGAAAATTGTTAGATGAGACTTTAAAGATTCAAACTTTGTTACAGGAAGATCTAAATATGGAGAATGTAAAAGAAGACATTGAGTAGAATCAGAAGTAGCTGGAGGAGATTTTGGCAACTGTCAAGACCTTTTCAATCTCACAGAGGCTTAGCAAGATCAGTGATGGAAATTCCCTCCAGAAGAAGCTAGAGGATATGGGAAGGGAAGAATAGACTTTGGCAGAGAGAACACAACCATTGTAGAATGAGGGTCTCCAACTGTCTTAGGAATTGGATGGGAAGCTTCAAGAGCTTCGACAGAAAAAAGAGGAAATATTGTAGAGGACTACTAGGCCAATGAAAAAAGTACTATTTGAAGAAGTGCATGGTGAGGAGAAGTATATCAGAGTAATTCTACAACAGTTCAATAGTCCCTATGACAAAATCGCATAAAAAATCATAGGAAATCACCTGGATCACTCATGTCGAGTAAGGTGTGAGCGATGGGGGCTTGTTGGGCACAACCCAACTTGGCCTTGATTTTGGCTAAGGCTAGACATTTTGTGGAGTGGAGGAAAAATTGAACCATGTAGTGAAGCATTCTAAATATACCATGGGGTGACATAGGGGATTTGGGGTGGATTGAAGCCCTCCTTTTTTTAAAGAGCATTATTTTGTAAAGGGATTTGGGTTATATTTTCTTGTTTTGGTTAGCCCATGGTATTTGGACAATGGTATTGTAACGATGTAAACTGATGATATAAAAATATTTAAAGGGATGTAATGGTATGTTTAAGAGATCATCATGGTTATGGGTAAGTCCTTATAGTCTATAAATTGTAGTGAAGGGAAGCCTTTTCATCTAAGTGTGCAGATACCCGGGAAGAATGTGCAGCTTACTGCGTAGACCTCTTAGGAAGAGTATGCAGGTCGAAGAATTGATTGTATTCAGAGATACATCATAATAAAGAAGAAATTTGGGAATGATATTATGATGTTCTTATGTGTTTTATGTATCTATTTTATTAATATTTTTGGTTCTGAAGCAATTAGTTCATGTTTTAGAATATGAAAATGCAGTGATGGTTTATTATTTTATATATCATGTTTCTGTGATTTATATGAATGTGGCAAAGTAAGTTATAAGTGCAAGAGTAAGATAAAATACATATACCACATCTCTTTGTCCCTCAAGGCTACATAAACTTAGTTCTCCATCCACTCATAGTCACTTAGGGTGAGACCATGATCTGCATTCAGGTTGTTGCAAAAAGGGCCAATGATCAAGGGTTTTTTCGGTGCGCAGTAAGATTGAACCTAGTTCAACCTAGATCAAACCAACATGTGATTTTCATGACATTGACTCTCACTATTAACCCCCAATATGTCCTTCGGGCTTATATAGTCTTCATGGTCAGTGCACTTGGTTGCATGATCTTAGTAGCTAATCTAAGGTTGACTCACTTAGGGTTTATCTTCTGAGGTTAGGAATTCTACTCATTATAAGGTAGAGATCCCCTATGTCTTGTAATGCATCTGAGGAGAGTTTTTTCGATCATTTCAATGATATATCTCCCTCTGATTTTGATCATATTGATCCAGCCTTCTCGACCAAGAGTCTCGTACAAAAGACTCACGTACCTTTAGAACAACTATAACACTCAACCCCAAAGGAAAAAACTCATTATCTCTTGACACGATGTTGCCCCTACTGAGCTTGAGAAATGGGCTCTATAATAGGTTTCAACACCTATTGGTTTCCTCATTTCTGAATAGGGAATTCCAGGAATTCTGGTTCTCACCCATTCTTAGACATCAACCACCATGAGCTTGATGTGAACTCCTCAAAGGACTTCACCTCTCATTTCAACCGTAGATGGTGCCAAAATCTTCTTCAAGGCTATAAGAATTTCCAGCACACTGTGTTGAACTTTAGAGTTCCCCACAAACACCATAATAATTCTAGTGTCATATAACCAATATGCTAATGATGCAAGGTTTGCTAAGCCTTCCTGCAAGACACTCAGGCTAACCTCACACTTTTAGGGATAAATTCCCCCTTTGGTGTTGTCATTACACACTCTAAAAAAATGCGCAAACTTGAGAGGAACATCAAGGGGCAAGGGGAAGCTCAACCCTTCCTTCCAAAAGTTAATTATATGCAATCTTTGCATTAATAAATTGTCTCTTTGAACCCTCTGATTTCCATAATATTTCTCCCATGGGCTTGCTATTTTCCATTTCTATCTAATGACTAGTTATTTCTTTTATATAGTTAAAAAATATATTGGAATGTCATTAAGAAATGTACTTACTTTAATCTCAAGTTATTTAATATTTATTAGTATATCATAGGCCTTGGATAAACTCCAACAACACTTTTTTCACAATAGTTTTCTTTTCAGAATAGAGGAATAACCTGTTCGAGTGTATTAATGACACAATGTTTTAGACTTCTTAAGTGAGTCCATCATCAGGGGTAAGTGCACAGAATTATTTGAAAGATTTGTGATCATTAGGGAAAAAAGAATAATGGTATAAATAGAGTGTTTTGAGGAAAAAAAAAATTATTAAGGAGATCGATTGGAAGAAAAGATTAATAAAAATTTAATTTAATTATTATTATTATTATTATTATTATAATTATAATAATAATAATAATAATAATAATAATTATTATTATTATTATTAGTATTAGTATAAAGAATTCTGTGCACTTACCCCTGATGATGGACTCACTTAAGAAGTCTGAAACGTTGGGTTATTAATACACTCGAACAACTTATTCCTCTATTCTGAAAACTAATTCACCTGTATGGACTCTCTTTTTAAAATATTTTTCTTCCTTCTTGGAAGCCCTGATTTCCTTAATTTATTTAACAAAATTTATCATTCAATGATCACCACAAATGCATAGAAAAACCTGAGTTACCATCGATGTGATATTTTAATAAATATATAATCATCTATATAATCCATAACATGATCATACAATAGACTCGAGTCCATGAAACATCATAAAATCATTATTTATTCACATATAAGGTAACAAGGACAAGTCCATAACTAAGATAAAATCATGCAATATCATTTATCTAGAGGCAAAAACCTCTCAGTGTAAGTATTTATCTTATATTTCTAGGGAAAATGAGTACGAGAGAGGACTCTCCACCCAGCTATTTTTAGTTCCAGCCAAATTTACTTGTTGTTGTCACCCCAAAGGAAAATTTTAGAGAGTGATGGGGATGCTTTCTTAGGGTTGAATATTAACTTCTAACAATGCAAGGACTCCATAGGTGATCCACCGCATCCCGAGGCTGCACACATTGATTCACACCTTCTAGGAGTCTAGAATATATTGTAACGATGGTCTCCATTAAAGTATTTCTGGTGAATTTCTTTAGAATGCTATCTTCTCATGTTGTTGCAGGGATCTAGAGACAACTATCTCAACCCATAGCCTGTAGGGGACTGAAGTTATTACAGGTCATGAGACATTTCACCCCAACCCACAACCTCCAGGGACATAAGTTGTTACATGGCTCTAGAGACCTTTATCTCAACCCACAACCTCTAGGTACTTAATCTATTACAAGAATCCAAGGATCTTATCACAACCCATAGCTTCCAGAGACCCCAAGCTATTGCAAGGCTCTACAAAATCCAAGGAATCTTGAGAACTAATCCCCTTCTCTTTTCTTCTCTCCTCTTCTCTTTTACACCCTATTGAATTCTTCCATAAGATTCATGTAAAAATTCCCCTTAGTAAGGTATGTCATTTTTCCACCACTCCACTGGGTTGTCCCCTCTTTGAATGAATCATTGAATACACTTTCCCTAGGTGTCTCTTTTCTTATTCCTAGTATTTTTTGTATTGGAATTGACAACCACTTTCTCTTTCCATTCTTCATTTTTTTCTTGTTGCCATTCCTTAAGAACATGGGTTGTGTACTGTTTGTTAAATATTATTTAATTTGGAGAGTATTCCTCATTAAATTCCTGCACCAACAACCTTTAATGGTTTTCCAGAAATTCATTTTATTTCTCTACACAAGATACATAACTTCCCAAGTAAGACATCCTCTTCCCCGACTTTGGAATTTGTGTCCTTGACTCATTTTTCCCATATTATCATTTTTTTGTTCATATATTTTCATCACATTTATAATTCCTTTTATGAAATAAACTCGGGTGGGGATCTAAAAATATTATAATGTTTCATTATGTCATAACATTTATACATTTAATTTTCAAATATAAAATCCTAAGGAACATGCATAAAGAGAAAGCATATCTTGACTTGTGAGGACAAAATTCCACAAAAACTAGGGATTTAAAATTTGAAATCCTCTCTATGTTGATGTTTTCAAACCGAACCCTTGGAATTTTGCTTTATATTCTCTTCACCTTCTTATAGTTATTAAAGCATGCTACATTCCTTAAAGATAGACATCAACCAGTCATTTGATATTGGATAATAGAAGTCAAAATTTTGTTACATATATTATCGTATATATTTCATCACATATATAGAAAGGTCAGTATGTAAGATATGTGCTTCTTATGGTGTTTCGATTATATGTTTCATGTAATAACAATAATTATATCTCACTTATGGTGCATCTGTTATGTGCATCAATGGATATGTGTTAACGATCATGGCTCATTTCTTATGCACATCAATTATATCTGTTAGTAAAGGTCCATCATGTATGTCTGACACCTAACCTTGTGTATCATGGATTTTGTAAATTTCTTTAGTGCATTAATTCTTATATATGTAACTTATGGTATAGGTATCATGTAACATGTTGAGTATGTATCTCACTTTGAATAGTATGACTTATGTACATTGGTCGGGGAGAGTCACTTAATTATGTCATAATGTGTGTGAGTTATGCAAGTCTCTTATGGTGTGTTTGACCTGAATTAGCAAAGTTTATATTAAAAAAATTTCAATTCCATCAAATTCTACGTTACTAATGCTTTCAAATTCTAGAAAAATAGGGTTCTCAAATTGGCAAAAGTAGGATTTTCAAATTCCGTTCAATGTACATATAAAGAAATTTCTAATTTGTGACGCAAGTTTAATATTTTGTGTTTTCTTATATTGTCTAATTATGCACACATATTTCAACTCAATATGTGGCACTTTCCACATTCCACATTACTAGGTTTTTAAAATTCCACAAAACTAGGGTTTTCAATTGCACAAAACTAGCATTTTCATATTGCACAAAACTAGGTTTCCAAATTGTACAAGACCAAAATTTTTCAAATTGTACAATTTTCCACATTGATGCAAAAAATTCACAATATGTCCCTAAAAGGGTCTTGGAAGTGAGATGCATATTTCCATAATATTCAAGCCAAGAATCATATGGGAATAACATTCGTTCCATTGGACTCCTCGCACCAGGTTATGACTAGGTACACTCCTCACCTCTAACTCCACATGGAAAAAAATTATTTATTCAAGGAGCATCAGAGCTAAGGTTTTCCCAGTAGAAATCAATGCAAAATTTGTACAAGGGGTTGTATTTTTTAAATTAATCACTCGATAAATAATGGGTAGTGTGCTCACATGGGCCTTATGCCAACAAAAATGCTTAATCTTATGAAACCATTCTATAATTGGTTTTGTTTTTACACCACCTAAATAAAATTAATAATAAGCCCCTATATGACTCTCGAGAGTGAGTTGCAACTTGCCATAAATTTCAAAATGGGATATATGGGAAAAGAATTGATTTGTTTGGAATATTACAAGTAGGTTACATCTAATGAAATCATCTTCTTGACTCCGCTAAATGATACTGACTGATTTGAGTATCTTCAGATAAAAAATTTTCTTTAGTAAAAACCAATGAAAATATTGCAGAAGGGATTCGTTTATGCCAAAATCTTTGGTTAGTGATCATGGGTAGTGTGCTCATACGGGACTTTGAAAACAAAAAATATTCATCTTACTGAACAAGTTTCTACTATTCATTTTGTTCTTCATACCTCGTGGGAAAATTTCACAATATGTCCTTAATTAGGATTTGGCAGTGAGTTGAAAGTTGCTATAAAATTCAAACTAGGAATTTCATGAGAAAAGAATTAGTTTCATTGAACTCCAAGCACCATGTTATAGCTAGGAACACCCACACCACAATGAATCCATAGTTCAAAATTCATTTATTTGAGGGTATTTAGTTGTATTTCTTTTTATATCAATGCAAAATTTAAAAAAAGGGGCTTGATCTTGTGAAATGTTGACCTGAGTGATTGTGGGTACTGTGATTGCATGAGACATGGGAAAACAAAAATTATTTATATTATTTATATTTTTTTAATATTTGGTTTTGATATCATACCCATAGAAAAAGTTCATAATGTGTCCCTAAATGGCTCTTAGAAGCGAGTTGCAACTCACGATAAAATTCAAACCAAGACTCAGATGAGAAAATTATTTGTTCGATTTGACTCATGTAATTTTTTTATAGTTAGGGATACTCCACTATAAGGACTCCATAAGTAAAATATTTATTTTTATGATGATCCTTAGATATATTTGTTTTTTCAATAAAGATAAAGGAAATTTTTTTACAATTTGTCCTATTTTACAAAACACTCACTCAAGCAACTATGGATAGTGTGCTCTCATGGTATTTTTCCAATCATAATTTTTTAAGGATAAGGAATGATTTTTTTTTTCTCAGCTTCAGTTTTATACCCATTAACAAAATTCATAATATGTCCATGAATGGCTCTAGCATGTGATATGAAATTTTACATAAACTACAAACCAATATAACGCAGAAGTGAAAAACATTAATTCCCTTGGAATCATAGGGGAATCAAAGGGGGGAACCCAATTCCACCCAATATAATATCTTCCTTCCCTCATCCCAGTTTGATTCGTAGGGAATTAATGTTACATCTAAGGGAACCCAACTCTGCCTTCCTAGGATTACATAGGCCAAAAAAATATTTTTTGAGGATATTCAAAGCTATGAGTTTATTTAGTAAAGGCCAACACAATATCGGCAAATGGGGTGGATTATGAAAAATACTTTAAATAGTATGACTTATATATATTACATGTTTTTTTTTATATACTTCTATATAAAATGTGCTAAGTACTAGAGACGAATGGAAGAGGGTACTTAAGGAACACACCTTGGATACTTCCTTCAAATTCATAAAATGGTGTATTTTTGTGTAACTTGTGATATATGGTGGCACATTAATGATCATGTTTGAGAACGAATAATATGTAATTGACTATTTAAAGGAATGGATCACAAGAATAAAAATCTCCACATATAACCCCAAAGATTTCTCTTACATGTATTTGGGTGGATGTATAGTACATGACAATATTTTTTAACAATGTGAATGGAAATTAAGTCTCATAAGGTAAGCATATTGTCAAATTTTAACACCCCTATGACTTTGAATTTTAGACAGTTACTATTTTTAGACAATTACTATTTTTAGACATTGAACTATTGTTCGACTTAATGGCAAGGGAAGACATGATGGGACTTATGTAATGATGCAATTATATTATTACTATTGAGTTCATAAATAAATTTCTTGGAAATCTTCAGGAAAGAGAAATAGAATGTAGAAGCCTTCTTATGTAACAACTCCACTTACGACTAATTCTTTTTCTAATTATAGTATAACTACTTACTTTGGGTACACTAATTTCTATATTCGTCACTATTTTACAAATTATGTTTGTGTTCCTTCATCAATATTTCACCAATTTTAGTCGAATCTCTTTTTTATACTATCATCGTGTCGTATATTTATCGAACAACTTCTACTTGACTACATTCTGTTATCCTTCTCATAACATGAGTTAGGTCTATATTACCATGTTTATAACATTAATTGTGAATAAATATTGTAATAGAAATTCCTCACTATTACATTTATTCTACGTTACATATGTTATTATTTTACCCTCATGTATTTATTTATTAATACACTTGGGTTCATAGTTCTGGAGTTATTTTTAGTCTATTTAAAGGAGTTATTTTCCTTATTCTAATCGACTCTACCCTTATTAATTTAGGAATGATTACATTTTTGTAAAATTTATTTGTATTCAATATGAATTAATTCGAACTTATAGTACCATAGTTAGGAATACAATATAATGTTGATGCTCTCCAATTATTGTTTCCATAACAAACCTTATACTAATTCATTACTAGTTCCCATTGTCTCCATATTCAAATAATATTTTATTATTTGTATTCCATGTGCAATTAATTCGAATTTCATTAACCTTAGTTATGAATACTACGTAAATTTTTATCGACTCCATATTTGGTTTACATAGTTCAACATTAATCTAATCACCATGATGGTTAATGGTTTCAATAGTCGAATTATACTTTAGAATTTTGTTTGGATTTGGTGACTTCACACATATCACTTCCCAAAGTAATGACATCTCTGTCATATTTAAATTTGGAGGGAATCATATATAGGATTTCAGTTTGATAATTACGTTTCGTATCTGTATTGGTATTTGTATTTAAACACTCGATATTTCTCCAATTTTCTTGTACACTTTCATTTACGGCCTTCACATGGCTCCTCGGCTTCTTCCGTTCGATACACTCCACATGGACAGTTGGGATTAATTTGTATCTTCTGAGAGGATTTACGACTATCCAACCCTAATTTTTTTTTATCATTTTTCATTTTTTCAATTCTGTCTTCGGCTCTGCAATTTGACTTGCTTCACGCAGCCTTATTTTGAAAACTATATTTCGTAGGTTTGCACAGAGGAGATTTATACCAAAATATATCTATGCCACACCAGGGGCTACCCAAATATTGCATCAGAGTTTTGACCTACCAAATTACTATATTCTCAGTCAAGAATGATTTTTATGGTTTTTAATTGTCGATATGTTTCCATTGATATATGGCACGCCACGTAATTCTTCACGGTTTGAGAGATATTCATGTTTGAAGTTTGTAACCCCAGTTAGTGGGCTAAAACCCCATGGGGTTGTGGCATGGGTTATTTAAAAGTAAATAATTAATAATTTTTAGGCTCCTAAAATCCCTCCCACATTCACTTGGTGAAGCCCCTCTCAACCTAAGAATTTATATGAATTGTGATCCTCATATCCTCCTTATGTAGGGATTTCGCTACCTGAAACAGTTCATCATGGAATTTGTACACTAAATTTTTTTCTAAAAAGGTTTAGAGGCTGAAAATTTTATGACGTGAAGCCAAAATCCCGAGGAAGCTCCTATAAAAATTTCATATTAGGGTGTACAATATTTTCGTAGATATGATCTGTGGAAGTCAGTATCTTTGTAGGATCCTAAACTTCATCTCAAAGGTGTGAATTTTGGAAAATCATCATACATATCTCTTTGAGTATCATATTAGAATTCTTTAAAAAGTGGTAGATATTTCACGGATTTTCATTTTCTCTGTATCAATTTTAGAGCCCAATAAAGAAACAGTGACACATTGCATGCCGTACAATTTCTCTCTACTTAAATAGTCCATAATTAGGTCATTGTGAGATATTGGACATAATCTCCCTTGAAGAATCCAAATTGGATCACATCCATGGAATTGGGAAGAAGACTCAAAGGACTACTATAGTACTAAAAATAAGATATTGGGGAGCCTAAATAACAGAGATACACCAAATTCAATATCGAGATGCTAGAAGGAAAGAAAAAGCTAGATCATGTGTTGTCAAGGGTTGCAAAGGACTACAATTTCTAGGGAAGAAAAGCAAAGCAATGTATAGTAGAGGGTAGCATGACAAGAGCAGCAATTAAGGTGCAAAATAGTAGCAAGAAGTTTAGCACATCGAGTCTTCAAGTGAGCAGCATTGCATACAATCATCGTAAATGTATCATTGTACTAAGTCATTGTAAATGCATCATTGTAAAAATTATACAAGTGTTTATCTACCAAGAGTTGAATAGGTGGTGTCGAGAGGCCTAGGATCATCATTAGGTCGTTTTGTCATATTTGGGATTATGGTCTAGTGTGTCTTCTACTTCTACATTATTCTATATCATTGTAAAGTGGACCATTTTCCCTGGTACGAGAGTCCATTCTTGTTTTATTCTTCTATAGGGTGGTAGGGTGGTAGGATGGTGCATGAAGTCACCAACAGGTTCAAGCCTGTGAATAATTTAGGGTGGTAATGTGGTGCTAGGGTGATTTGTAGCTCATTGGGTGTTGGGGCATATGTTCAATTGGCTACTGAAGAATCTCAAGCATTGGAGTGTTCATCAAGTGGGAGATGGAGAAGAATACTATTCTAGATTCTAGGAAGTTCGAGTTTTATTTTCAATTGGAGTTGAAAATTAAAGAATTATTAGAAAAAAAATATAGGTGGTTTTTGTCCCGGATAGGGTTTCCACGTTAAACAATGTGTGCATTTGTGTTCCTTTTGTTTACTGCTATCATTGTACAAACACTGATAATAATTGAGGATTAACTAATGCTCTAATTGAAAAGAACATCGATTCACCCCCTCTCAAGATTTCCAACAATTGGTATCAAAGCTTCTACTATCGACTACTACTTCCTAGACTTTCTACTTTTTTTAGGTTTTCTTAAAATTTATCAGATCATCATCAATTGTAGTAGTCGCGGATCGCATGAGCCCCGGGTATAATATGTTCTTTTAGAAGACAAAATTTTAACTTTCAATGATAAGTTCGAACAACACTTTAAATCCTTAATGTGAAAAATGAGGAAAATTGTTTCCTTTAAGATTTATTTTAACTAGGGACTGAATCTTCCCCAGTGGAGTCACCAATATGTTATCACTCTGAAATTTCCAAGGGTTGTTCTAAGCGTTAAAAAGAAATATCAGGGGTAACTATCAACCACTTTTGGAAATTAAGATCTAGCCTTCCTAAAATCAGATAGGGCTATCCCTTAATGATTTAACTTTGTTTGTTTAATATATTTTAGGCTAGTTATGTATGTTTAATTTGGATTGGTTTTGATTTGTTGGTGGAATTAATGATTTATATGAATAGGTGTTTTTCCATCTTCCATTGGGGTATGGAGTCAATATGCTTTGAAAACATAACAAAATAAAGTTATAAATAAACTTCTTTATAGGATTCATGTGTTGAGCTATCTCAGTGAAGTATATATTTCAATTGCTCATGTTCTCTTTCTAAGTATTCCATAAACTTAAATGTGTTCTCAATTTGAATGTTATAGCAGGAATTTTACTGCAGAATTTTCTTAAAATTTACACTCTGCTTTAAACTGTTATACATTTCTATGTTTTCTTCTGATATCCAGTTTAGAGAATTCGTAATTTCCCTCTAATCTCGATTGACTTCTTCATCCTTCTTCATTATTTGGATTAAGGAATTCTTAATTTCTCCTTGATCCCGATTGAAAAATCACTTCACCAATCATCCTCGAGATCTGATTTTTCTCACCTATCCTACCCTGTAAACACTTTCTTTATAATTTGATTTTCTTCTATTTTCAAAGCATATTGACTCCGTATCCCAATGGAAAATGGAAAAGCACCTATTTATCTAAATCATTAATTCCACCAACAAATCAAAATCAATCCAAATTAGACATACATAACTACCCTAAAATCTACTAAACAAACAAATTTAAATCATTAAGAGAGAGCCCTCTCTGAGTTTAGGAAGGCTAGATCCTATTCTCCAAAAGTGGTTGATAGTTACCTCTGATATTTCTTTTTAACGCTTAGAAAAACTCTTGGAAATTTCTGAGTGATAACAGCACATACCCCAAAACTGAAATTTGTTGGTGACCAAACTAAGCTTCTATATATTCAGCTACTAGATTATAGAAGTGATGAGATCATATTTTAGATGCCTAGTTTCTTGAATATTTTTCTGATGTATATCTCCTTAAATAGGGAAGCTGCAAACATTGTTTAGCTCTTCACCTTTGGGCTCTTCTTGAGAAGGTTGTTGCAAGACATTTCCTTGCCATTTTCTAGCAATCAAGTATTTTTGAAAATGAGAAACAGAGTGTTCATCTTTTGAACTATAGGTGTCAAAAATTTGAGAATCTGTTAAGGAGTCAAAACCGTCATCTAAAAGATAAATATCGTAAATAGGAGCAGGAGTGAAATATATAAAATATGAATTCTAAGGGTTTGTCTTCAACTTAATGATTTCTCCTTCTTCTTGATTACTATATAGAAATACTTGATGCTTGTTTGAACTTCTTTCGATTTTAATGCTTTCTTGATTTTTTTGGAATAGGGTTAACAAGTTTTCTGATTGTGGGATTATTGAAGAATAATATTTAAAAAAAAAATCAGCATCATTTTTAGAAAAAAATATCTCTTTGCATTCAGAGACATATTCATCATTAATTTCTTTATTCCCCCTTTAAATGTTTGATAAATTATCAACATTATCATTAGTTTCTTCGGCAAGATCTTCATGAGCTTTAAACGTTTCTTTAGAATCATAATATTCACAACAACCTTAAAAAATAAACTCTTGTGAATATAAAGTTATGCAAAATGAATTAAATGTTGCATGGAAATCAATCTAGGAAGAAATATTTTAACATGATAAATATATATACCAAACCCTTGCTTCTTAGTCCAAAGAAAACATGAATAGCTTCATATTCACATATTCTTGAATGATACTCTATTGCTCCATGCATTCAATAAATCTTCTAAGATTTTAAACCAGACTTTCATCTACATTTCCAAATAATATTGGAAGAAACTCAGTCCACTCATGAAATGTAGGCATATAATGAGGATAACTAGGGATCCCAGTGAAAACCAATGGGGCAAAATTATTGGCTTAGAATGTAGGGATATACATTAAAACCCAGAATAATAAATGCTTAGATTTTTGTCACCTTCAAAAACCAGACAAGAATATTAAAACCCATGGAAGATATTTTCAATTTCGTCACCAGCAATAACACTGAAATATGTTGTCATTCTCAGGAGAAAGTTACTCGTTTTGGGGAACTAGTGCCCAAGAGATCTTGAAATTGATTAAAAACAATTAAAATTAATGGATGGAAGGACAAACCATGAGGGCTTGCAAGCAAAGC
The DNA here is from genome assembly GCA_034641835.2 of Pinus albicaulis. Taxonomy (NCBI): domain Eukaryota; kingdom Viridiplantae; phylum Streptophyta; class Pinopsida; order Pinales; family Pinaceae; genus Pinus; species Pinus albicaulis. Next base: position 329,713,126 of record CM076577.1, on the reverse strand, counting down.
TTCTAGTTCTTAAACCCTAACGTTCAAAAATAGAATGGCGAGAGAAGCTATGGCAGTTGCAGAGCACTAGATTAAATAGGGATTTGAAGTAAAATAGAAAACAATGTTTAAATTAGGCACTTAAGAATGTAAATTTAAAATATTGCAGAAAGAATAATGCAAGACTGAGGAAATGTGAATGAGGTTCCTAGATGTGGAGAGCTTCATTAAGGGGTTCGAGATTAATTTCCATGAGTAAAATTAAGTAAATTCATAAAACATTAAGCTGAAACACCATTTGCATATTACATTGTCGAGGAGAAGAAAATACATAAATGAAAGTTGAAACACAACAGAAAATAATGACTACAACTTCCCAATGTTGGAATCAAACTGCAATATCATCTTCATACTTTGGAGAGAATTTGGCTTACATTGCCAATCATGGGTGACAGTGCTTCTGAATCCCTACAATGAGCTTTTTCTCCAGTGGTATTCTCCCCTCCTAGCCTAACTAACTAACTTTCAAAAGAGAATCAGTTTTTGAACTGACACCTAAACTTAGTTATCAAATATTTAAAAAAAGAAACAGTTAAAAAGCTGTTTATTTTGAAACCTTTTTTTTAAAATAAAAATTCAAGTTAAAAAATATTATATAATATTTTTTTTACATCCTAATTTTTTGGCATATGCATTCAAATACTTCAATGTTCAGAACATGTAGAAAGGCATTTGAGCTAAAGTATTTTTCAATTTTTTTTGGAGGTGTGTTGGGGAATGAATTTCGGTGTGGTCCTGGTGCCATGCTCATGTTCACGTCAACAAAACATCACACAGCTCGTGAAAATCAAACATTACCTACAAAACCACTCATAGTGGTTTCTAGAAAGGAGAGGGGTGTTGTTATAACAAATTGTAGTTGTTGAGTTTTTTAATGGTTAGTTTCGAAATATTGATTTGTGGGACCACACTTTCTCATAAACCTCGTGTAGTCTGAGTTGTTGGGTTTTCGTTAGATCTGTACATTATCATTATATGCGTGTTCCTTTTCTATGAAATTAGGCACATATTCTGATCCCATAATACAATCATCCTTACTAACAAATATTCCAAATATTTGTGTCTAGATCTACTTCATGCTTGCCTGTAATGTCAATTGCATCAACTCTCATGCTGGTAACAAAGCGATAAATAGTTACAACATCTTGTTGACCAATTCAATGAGCTTTACTCATTTCTTGTAAATCATTTTTGGGATTCCAATGAGAAATAAAAATAATCACTGTATCTGCAGTAGCCATACTGATTCCCATACCTACTGCACTGGTTGAAAGTAAAAAAACTTCACTTCTTGGTGCATTAAAATTCTCCATTTCCTAATGACGCTAGTCTGCCCCTGTACTATCATCGAACCTATGAAACTAGAAACCCTTCAAAGACAAATAATCTGCTAGTATATCCAACATCTTGACCTTATGTGAGAATATCAATATGTGATGTTTTCTCTCACGCAACCTATTAAGAAATTTTCCTAGAATAACTAGCCTTCCATTGCTTAAAAAGATACGTTGAACTTTGTTGCTAACATTCATGTTGGAATCTCTACCATAGCCAAAATCCGCACTCTAAAATAGAAATGGATGGTTACAACATCTCTTCAATTCGACAAAAACACTCAATAGTGACACATGGTTGCACACACACCCTTATTCAAATCATGAAATTTCCACTCCAAAATCCATTTGTAGTATTGTGTCTAAAGCAGAGACATCTCAACTCTAGTAGGGGGGGAAATTAACTTGCATTCTGAAAAAAAAAAAAATTATGTTTTGAAAATTTAGGTACCAAAACACCTAGATAATTAGCCAAAGTAAGTGGCCCAAGACCATGTATGCTTAGCTAGTTCCTTTTTCTAGTGTAAAATTCATTAGTTTAGTTGAATTTTTGCTCTAGGATTTCGGGACCAGGATTGAATTGTTGATAGAAGAGCAAGCAATTTATGTTGTCTTTGCACCCTTCAGTGATCCTATGCAAGAATATGAATGCTCTCTATTCACAACTCACCATCACCCTATAGTTGATCACATATATTAACTAGGAAAAATAGAAAGCGGCCCATATCCGCACATGTTTTTCGTTTGAGCAAGGAACAACAAAACATAGTTTAATAGGGGATTTTCAAAAGGATAATCGCATATCCACATGTTCAAACTATGTGCTTGTTCACTTTTTTTTCACACACATCCACACACAAATCAAAGCAAAGACACCTAAAACTAACTTAACAAAACTCACTAAATTCTCTCCACAGGGGCCACAAAAGAATTTATAGTCTAAGTTAGGATCAAGAGGGTAGGCATCCAATAAGCCACCTTGATCATTCCTCATCTTGAAACATAGAAGTTGAATGTTTAGGAAGCTTTCAAATCCACTTATCAGCCAACAGAAAAGAAAACCCGAGCGTGGAAGAGACATGATTCAGAGGGGGTTAGGCTTAGGCGCAGTGTGTGCGGTATTAGTTGGGGCTACCTAACCTGGTTGATACTCGGTACTGTTAGCTGAACTACCAAGAAGCCCAAGACTCGAACACTCACGTGGGACGGTGGTACTTATTGGCCAAAATTAGGGCATCCTTTCCCTATAGGTGATGGTGCAAGCAAGCACTAGATCCTCTACCCTTACCTTGGTGGATTTTCTTTGGCTGACTGGAGGTGTCGCCAGCTCTTACGGGACGTTGTCCCAACACTTGCAAGATATCTTCTCAAGGCCCAGTTACATTTGAGTGTGTGAGGATGATTAGGTCTTCTAGGATTTTAGTATCATATGAAAACAAAAAAAAAACATATTTTTTTATTGACTGATCACATAGAATTAATTTAAAGGGAAAATTTGTTTTATTTTTTCGCTTTGTTTTATGTATGTGATCAGAATTTTTCTTTGATTATAATCTCTATCCTCTCAAATATTTCCAAAACCAAACCTAGTTGACACCAGAATGAACCCAACGGTACCTCGTCGATCTAGAGGTTTTTTGTACCTCCCCCTATTACTAGGAGGGGTTTCAGTTCTTTCACCATTTAGGCGTCAAAGACGAAATGCTACTACCATTATTGGTTCGTCCTTTATTGGGGCATCCTTATTTGGGAACCCTAGTTGGTATCGCTACACCACACCACATACCACTCCTCCGACAACCCCTAGAGGGTAGAGGAGTGTTACCCATTTAGGAAGCCAGTCGAATACACAACAGGGTACGTCGCAGACAAACTCCCTTCCTAACCAGAATATTGTGTTTTCACAAGTCGCAATGACTACAAACATGCAGTCACCTTTTCTAACTTCGTTGAATCTACCAGATTTAACCAAGTTTACAAATGACCCCATTTCAAACAACCCCATATGGCCTCCCATGCCCACGAATCTCCCTTCGGATATTCCAAAATTAGAAAGAAAGAAAGCAGATTACCTAGGGAATCAAGTCATGACTTTCCACCTATGGTGCTCATCGAACAGTATCATTGATGATACTATTCAATTGAGACTGTTTCAATGCACTCTGACAGGAGTAACAACAAAATGGTATGTGGAGCAACCCTCTGCTACACATGAAAACTTTAGTGCCCTTGCTACTACGTTCCTAACCTATTTTCAGTTATCCATTCACCATGATTTAAGAATGGAATTAGTGACACACTTTAGGCAAACCCCCACCATCCATATCTCAGACCATCTCCATGAATGGCGGTGGCGTCGTTGTTTGTGTAAAGACAAACTCGACGATCGAGTACTATTAGACATGTTCTTGAAAAATCTCACTGTAGAGATTTCGAAGGATGTGGCGCAAAAAAGGCCCATATCTGAAGAGGACGCCATCAAAAAAGCCCAACAGCTCGAGCTGATTTATATGTAGTTAGGGTATATTTACAATATCATTCCAAATTCCCCATGCCTGCAAACTTACAGATAATTCCCAGGTGCGTCGAACTCTGCAGACGGTTTAATTGGGTCAATAACCCAAAGTTACCCAGGAAACAATAGTCAAAACCCTGGTTACAGGTATGATTCTACCCAGAACGTACCACAACCCGGTTATCAAAGTCATCACATGCCTCCACAATATTGACCAATAGGGCGTCATCGTATCACCATGGAGGACCCTATCCTCTGGCTCCGGGGACCCAGTATGTAGATAGAAATACTGACAGAAGAGCTCTCCCCCAACAGCCAGTTGCAAACTAGGGACCATGTTATGCCTAGTCCGCAGCACAAGATCCACCTATGCAGAATAATGTAGAGGTAAACTTTGTGCAGCCTTCCCAAAACTAACCATGCCAACTATATAACCAGGAGAACTACCCTCCTAACGTGGTTAAGAAAAAAGGAAAAAACAAGCCCAAAGGGAATCTTGGACAGGGGGCAACAACCAACAATGCCCTCCAAAATCTCACGTTGGAGGCAACTCCAACAGAAATCAAAACCAGGAGCCAAGCAACACCCAACGACAGAGCAAAAGGCCACCTCTTTGAACAAACCACTCTTGTTTGATCTGTGGTGAGTACGGCCATTAGACTCACCACTATCTCGATCTCTGTGAGCTGAAGAAGCTGAAGAGTAACCGAGGACAAGGAGAACCTTCCCAGCATACATTTGTGATGCAGAAACCTTTCCCCCATCAAGGTACAGTTAGCACTCAGCAAAAAAATCCCGACAACTCCAAAAAAAACAGCCACGAAGTCTACATGACTAGCGAAGAGATGTTTTTTCAAACACGGAATCGAAATTACAAAACCCCACCAGACACCAACACGTCAGGGGTTAGTACCAGTGTGCCAACAACACCTTTGACCATATCAAAGATGGCTATTGAACCTTTTCCAAAGATGGCTAAGGGACCAAGTAGACGAGCAGGAAACTATTCCAAAGCGGCCCATAATTATAGCATTGTAGATGATCTATCCCAATCACCCGCTACCATGTCAACTTTGGAAGTATTGTATTCATGCCCAAAACAACAGAAAGCCTTACTTTACGTGTTAGGCACTATCGACCCTGCCGATACAAACCTAATGGATTTTGATTTGGACAAAGCCACCCCTAGGCTTCCTTCGATGGTTGCCTTTCAGATACCAGTATCAGTCCAAAATATCACCATTCACCGATGTGTAATTGACGAGGGTGCATGCACATGCATTATGTCAAAAGATGTTTGGTAGAAGTTAGGGTATCCCGAACTAAAACAATCAGTCATCACGCTTAGAGCATACGATGGTCGTCCTTCAACCCCCGTCAGTCTCTACCAGAACGTCCCGGTCTGCTTAGCTAGAAAGACGGTCCTTATAGACATTGAAGTCTTGGACGCTCACTTGGACTATAATATACTCCTTGGTCGGAGTTATATGTACGCCATGTCATCCATAGCCTCCTCCATCTTCTGCACTATGATGTTCACTCATGAGGACCGCATCATTACTGTCGACTAATCGACGCATAATGAAAAATGACCCCTAAAAAACACCAATGTAATTCTACCCTATGTAGATACATCCACTGACATGGTATCAAGAATTTAGCCCTGGTCAGTTCAAGCCGTCATCCATCCTAGGGTAATTCCTAGGATATCCCCCCATTATACCTGAGTCATCACCTGATGTCACAGAAGCTTCGGTGTGCATGATGTCCACATCAAGCGCCGAAGCGAGCTAGGACACGACACAAGCAGTAATGACACCGAGTCCTCGGCCACGAAAGGCTCTCTAGCCTACGCCGATTCCCAAACTTCTTTTCTCTACCCCCCAGCTGGTTTCGTATCCTATCAGGTTTTGGCAATAATGATGTTAGCAAACATATCGTTTGCAATACCAGTTTGGTATCTCATTCCCCCCACTGGGATAGGAGCCACACACATCACTGCCATAAGGTTAAAGCCCCTCAGTCTTGAGGAGGCCCCACCTATTCAGGAAAAGATCGAAAACATCCCTGCAAAACCGATGATTACGGTGAAGAAAAATGAGAAGAGAGGAAGGAAGGTGGAAACTCCCACCGTACAACAGGAATCACCAGTTTGCGCCATATTAAATGTAATAGGTCACCCTACCTATATCTTCCAGAGTTGGACGAATTAAAACCACTCCTTGGCTCTGAGGTAGACATCGCAACACCACGTTCTTGTAAGGAACCTGCCACCAAAGGTGAAGGCAAAGTGTTGCGCACCAATCACACATGCGCTATCTACAGCAATTATGGGCACTATACCCAACATTGCCCAAAAATACCACGATATAGGGATGCCTTGCATGCCATCGAGCGATCCTATCAAGAGGATCCCTCCACCTAGTCCGTTGGAGATGAACCTTGTATCACCCTGTACCTACAAGAGGAATGACGGGCACTAGAAAGGCTCCCAGTCATGCCCCCTCCTCGCATCGAGAGTTGTGTACTCTACAATGATCTCGATCATTTCATCATTGATTTCCCAGCTCTAGAAATGTTCCAGCGATGGTACCCAATTCATATATTATATTGCGACAACATGAACATACAGTATTCATGTTAGATATGTGGCGACAACCACCTAGTACGTCGCTGTCACTACATACCTAGATTTCGTGCAGCACTAGCATGTATGCGCTCAACTATAGTCCGCATCTCCCAAGAATATGACATGGACTTAGAATCCATGAATAGCTTGACAACCCAAGAAGATGTGACGAGCAGATCCATCCTATTCTTGTCAGCTAAAAAGTGACCAACCAGGGAACCCCTAGTTACCCCCAACAACTCTCCACAGAGAAGGCCAACATGTGCCTTATGTAAAAATCCGAATAATGTGGTCGCCATTTTCCTGGATTTAGCAGCATTATGACACTCGTACCCAGACAGACCTAAAATTGAGCATGAAGAGACCCCAATATCTAGGTTTTTTTTCCCTGTATGTTAGGGAAATCACTGTGGACAACATTGTACCTATATTCCACGAGTTCATCCCCTCATTTATGTGATTCATACAATAGAGAAGAAACGAGACGATGAGCTCAAACGATATAGAAAGTACATCATACCTAGGCCAACAACCCCCCACCCACATGGTCGTGATGGGCGAACTGTGACAACCCACCAACCTAGCATGACCCAGGCTAAACCTAGGATAACATGTGGACTATGTGACCAGAATTACCACTAGCTCAATCAGTGCAAAGAATAAAGCCCCTCGCAAGCAGTTTTCGCACAGTCTCTTCTCTGCCATAGAGACTTCTCTCTAACCAAGAGAAGATGACACATACCTATTGTAAAATTTGTTCACAATTTCATCATATAATTAAATGTAAGCATCTCCCCATGCTAAGAATGGTAAGAGCAGTGTTAAGTCTATGCTCCCCCAAAGAGTTAGACACACCCAAGCCAACAACATGGAAATGGAAGCAGAAGACCTCATCTTCTACCACAAATCCTTTCCAAGCGTCCACATTAGGGACGATGAGTAGTGTTGATTCCCATAGAATATACTCAGTTGGAACAGTGGTACCATGCACCATTTGCACTGGTCAAAACCACAAGCCAGAGGTATGCCCGCTAATGGAAACATTCAGGCACCTCTGCACCAGGCACAATTTCCAGCCACAGGAAATTGACCATCCTAGCAGGGAACCCAACCTTGTGCCACGCAAGCTCACATCATGGAAATCCCCCCCAAGCCACCATACACCAACCAAGGATAGGGGAACCTGGTTGCCTCATCCTCTTGAGTTATCAGGCACATCGATTATTTCAGATGAATTAATCAGGCCTTTGACCCAAGGTCACCTAGGCAGCAATAATCTGTATTCGGGGAGTGACCAAGCATGTTGATTACTACAGACGGTTTGAGACGGGTCTTTGACCCAAGATCACCTAGGCAGCAGTAACACCCATGATACTGAGGAAGTTACCGGGTAGGTCAATATTGCAGATGGCTTGATCAGGTCTTTGTCCCAAGATCACCTAGGCAGCAGTAGTACCATGCACATCAATACTGTAGACGGTTTGATCGAGTCCTTTTCCCAAGATCACCTAAGCAATAGTAGTACCGTGCACGTCGATTCTGCAGATAGTTTGATTGGGTATTTTTCCCAATATCATATAGATAGAAGTAGTACCATGCACGTTTATTCTGCAGACAACTTGATCGGGTATTTTTCCCAAGATCATCTAGGCAGCAGTAGTACCACGCACGTCGATTCTGCAGACAGCTTGATCGGGTCTTTTTCCCAAGATCACCAAGGTAGTAGTAGTACCATGTGCGTGAATACCACAGATGGTTCAATCGGGTCTTTGGACCAAGGACACCTAGGCAGCAGTAATCAATACCCTGGATACTCATACAATTCTACTTAAAACACATCACAACCTAGCTATCATGAAAGTCACCCCAGCACTCATATACCAACCAGTGACAAGGGAACCGATATGCTCCATTCCCCGCACATAATGTACAACTGGAATAACGTAATGCACCGGTCAATCTAGTGCAACCCTTCCTAGGCTCATCATCAACCATACAACCAGGAGAATTATGAAAATCCTCCAATTGCTACAAAATGAAACCGAGGAACAAAAAAAAGGGGAGATCCTGGAAAGTGGGCAGTAACCAGCAATGCCTCCCGTGATCACAGTCTGGGGGCAACCCCAACCGAAATCAAAACTAGGAGCCAAGTAAAAATTCCCATGGGAAAACTAGAGCTTAGAGTATCTAATCACCAGACTGAAAGTTTCACTGTGATCAGCACTCCATAATTCCCAAAGGCGATGCCACACATTCGCACCCCTGAAAAAATAATTTTACAGCATCGACAAGTATGCCCTCTCTCATATTATTTTTGAAATAACGTGTCTTTCAATAAGATTTGATAAAGAAGATGCTTTCACTTGGGGTAGTTTTTTTTGTAGGTAGTATGCAAACCATCCACAACTCCATCCACTGAAACTTCCAGAGTAGGTATCATTCTACACGTAGCATGATAGAGTCCTAGAAAACTTTGCATATCCTGACATCATTTATCCATCAGAAATTAACCATAGGTTCCACAAATCCGACCGTGTTTATCATCACCTCGACCTGCACATGATCAACATCCTTGTTAGTCTCTAGAGCCATCCCTACATAGCACTCGTCACCCACAGTAGACCATATATCACAGCAAAAGTGACGCCATGGCCATACCACTTTTATTCTCCAGAGGAACCTAATGCCCATCCATCCACCATGCATAAGGTCAAGTTTTACCATACAAAATAAAACCCCTTCCCCGATGGTCGATTGTACAAGAAGATCAAAAAGCTCACTACCACACCTCACATTTGGCCCACCATACCTCCATAAGCATAATCCCATCTATGATACTTTGTCATCCACTTCATCAACCTCACACATGCATACCAACCAATGGGGCCCCCACCCTCAATAAAACACCATCCTCACATCATCGTGAGAGTGAACACTTTCATGTTTTGGGCACCCGTCTGCTTCTTTTTTACAAACCAAACCCTCGTTACTTTATTCTTTGGTAAGTGTACAAAGGCTACCAATGGTGCACTATGTCCCCCACCCACTCATTCATTTTTTCTCCCATAGAATAGCAGTCCATGAATAATCCCCTTGGTCGAAGCATCATACCCTCACGCAAAAGCCACCATGACATTCGTAACCATTTTATACCCACCTCGAAGTCCTATCGACCCGGGGATTTCCCCCATCGTAAATAGTTACGATTGTCACCAAGTTGCTTTTCATACTATGACCTTGGGCCACCGAATCCCCATCATCATTTTTCAGCTCACCCCTTGCCACCATGCCTATGTTAAACCCATCACATTCGTGGATCCTAATCCTCCATATCAACGACCCCTTCATTTGGTTGAGGCTTTCGTTTTATCGACTTCAACACCATTTTCCAAAAAGGAAGCGTAAAGACTTGGATCGCTCCCTCTCCATAAAAGGGGCATCCTCAAGTGGCATTGTGGAAGACATCATTGCCCACGATGTCATCTATCCTCTTGAAATTCAACTACAACACGGGCTTTCATGTCAATATGGTATCGTATCTTACAACCATTGCACTTCTGATCGATTCATCGAAGACTCCGTGCCTTCATAAGCATCTCTCGTCAAGAATTTTACATGGGAAGTTCCTAGCTGTAACCTATGCGTACAATGTGAAGTTATATGTCATACCAAGTTTACGCATATGGGTACCACATTCCACCTATTTTCAAAGAAAAACGCCTCTCATGGCGTCGCAGCTCATCGTCATCAACCAACAGATCACTACCATATTAGTGACACAAGACATTTTGTAACATGTATATGTCAAATAGATTTGTTTAACTAGCCACAACATTACGACCGTGGGACATGCCCACCTCATAGAAAAATTTGTATATATTGTATTATATTTTCTTACAAGGGTCCCATAGGACATGGCTCGCCCTTCGAACCGGTGCAAGGTGTCTCCAATTGCGAGCTACATGCGTGTCTCTCTCTCTATGCATAGTATGCGTAAAAGAAACTATAATGTATTTTAGCTATACGCCTCTTCCTATACCTCACACATTAGAGGGAAACCGTTAACACTGAAAAATCATACAAGAAAAGACGACATTATTTAATGTCAAGTATAGGGATTTCACAAGGCCGAGAGATATTAGAGAATCTCGAAAGTATTTAAAAATATCTAAGGTTTGAGGAAAAATCAAATTTGAACTAGTCACAAATGCTTTGGCATGCAAAAATCCTTCGATAAGAGCGCCTTTGCGGGTGTTTTGACCCGAAAAGAACGCAATCGTGGAGTGGTAGACGCCACTTTCTCAGACCACAAAAATCACACTCCAAGACATTGATTCCACACTTGAAGCCGCTTAAGGACATCCACCCAAGCCTCCTTGGGACATCAAGGGAGCACACAATAGAATCATCCCCTCTCTTGGGTCACCATCACCAATGTACCAAGAGAGGGAAGGAGGATTTGAATTCTCCTATAAAAGGCCACCAAGAGATGAACAACTTGAGAGCACATTGTTATGTTGGCCATAATTTCCCCCAAGAAATACTAGCAAAGGTGTGATCCAGTAGTAAAGATAGAGGGGACTCAATTGTTGGCCATCCAACAAGTTCAGTCCCACCATAGTAGAGAGAGGGAGACTTTGCGCTCGAGGCAAGCTTGGAAGTAAAGACATCCTCACATTGGGACTTAGAACCCCCAAGTTCTAAGGGCCCTTTCACAAGTGGGTTAAATTTTTCATCCTCATTTCCTACCAAGACTCAATAAGAGGGGATGTAAGAGCCACTGCTTGGATTATTGAAGTTGTTTGACTCTATTTAGAGCTTTTATCTTTTTTGTTTTAGTTTTAGTTTAATTTTTATGTTTGAATATGCATGTTATTTCTTTATCTAGTATGTTTATGTTCTAGCATGTTCCACTAACTTGCTTGACTCCATATATTTTCCGCTGTGACCAATAGCTTAAAAGGGTAAACCACACCCCTTAAGTTGGTGTGATTTCATACATGCGTGCACCAAACACACTAACACAAAGGTGTCCCCCTGTGCATTCTTGGAAAAAGTTCTAGCAACACTCTCCTCCATACCACTTTGGAAGTGGTTTCGCACATATATTTTGCAAACAATACTAATTCCTCCAGGGTAACCGAATATAATGTATTTCCACTAGAAGTGTGGTATTATTGCCAATATTTTACAACTTCAAGTAAATGTACTTCAAATCCAATTTGAAATTTTTTAATGGCATTGAAAATAGCTTTGTCTCGATATTCGATTACCAACCTTTTGGAATAGCATCATTAAAAATATAAAATTTTTCATGCATTTTCCACGCTAAGGAATGAAGAAAATCAATGGTGAATGAAAATTCTTCACCATTTCGTATTCTTCCACTCAACACTACAATATTTGGACAAAGAGAAGAAAGTTGCTCAATTTCCTTTATAGTAACTTCCTCAATGCATGACCGCTGATTTTTTTTTAGTGATTTTCTCTGATGTTGCCCCAAGTAACTTGCATATGTTGTTTCTATAAGAAGCCATAAATCATGTTTAATATATTGAAGATATTGATTGAAATTTGGAAAGAAGGAGGATAAGAAAATACTTTCCTTTAATTTCTACAAGCATCCTTCATTTTAGGTTTTTCTTTGAAATGCCACAAAAAGTATTCAACTCCCTATTTGTAAACCATCACCAGCTTTAAAACCCTGTGGAATAATCTACTTGTGTATCAGCTAGTGAACATTATTTAACCAATATTGTGGTCTCCTATATAACATTATTTTTGCCAAGGATTTTGACACTAGAAGATTCAAGCATTCCTAGTCAATCACTCTTGTCATCGCCAATTCCCCTCGTAAATTAATACTATTCATTATTGTCCTTTGTTTTTCAAATATTTCCTCTCGTAGAATTCTCCCATAACAATATATTTTTCAGAGAACCCATAATATCCTTCCTTTGTAAGGCTTTTTAGTTGAAAAAATAAGCTATAACATTTGGCTCCTACTGGGGATAACACTTTTTTCTAGCCTAAGTGTTGAGAACCGTGAGAGCAAGCTTGCCTTAGTTGGGCATGGAGTGAGACTAAAAAATGAAGTTGAACCTATTCTAGAATCCCTAAAATATTTAATTTCCCTAAACTTTTGTCTTCCAAGCTCTTTGTTTTTCTTCCCCATTAACTAGAATAAAACCTCTAAAAACCGAAAACTAAATTCTCCTTTTTCCGAAAGCTTATTTATATACGAGTCTTATCTATGAAGAAAACCTAACTCCTTCAAGTGAAATTCACCTTCCAAAGTGGTACTAGGTTAGTAATTGGGTGCTAGACCTTCGCCATGTGTTGCTAAAATTTAAAAATCAAAACTCGCCATATATGATATAAAATTTTCTGCGATAAAAGGTTTTTCACCTACCCCAAAACTGAAATTTGTTGCTAACCAAGGTAAGCTTCCATATAATCGACTATTGGATCATAGAAATAATAAGAAAAAAATTCAGCATGCTTCCTTTTATTGAATATTTTGTTCATGATATCTCCTTGAATAAGGAAGCCACAAGCATTGTTTAACTCTTCACCTCTCGGGCTCTTCTTAAAAAATGTTGTTGCATGCCATTTCTTTGCATTTTATAGCAAGCGCTCCCTCTTTCTGAAAATACGCAAAAAAAATATTCATCTTCTAAACTATAGGTGTAAAAAATTGGAGAATCTTCTAAGGAGTCAAAACCCTCATCTAAAAGATAAATATCAAAAATAGGATCACCAAGTGAAATATATAAAACATGACTTTTGAGGGTTCATCTCGCAACTTAATCATTTCTCCTTATTCTTGATTGTTGGGTAGAAATATTTGATACTCGGGTTTGAACTTATTTTTTCCTTTTAATGTTTTTTCTTGATTTGTTTGGAACATGGTTAGCAAATTTTTTTTCTTGTGGGATTATTGAAGAGGAATATTTTTTTAAACTTTTCAACATCATTTTCTTTAAAAACATAGCTCTTTGCATTCAAAGACATCTTCATCATTATTTTTTTTATACACCCTCTTGAATGTTTGATACATTATCAACATTATCTAATGCTTTCTTCAGTAGAACTTCATGAGCTTTAAAAAGTTTGTTTAGAATCATAATATTCACAAAAACCTTCAAAATAAACTCTTGCGTAATATAAATTTTCTACAAAATGAATTAAGTGTTGCATGGAAAACGTCTCAAAGAAGAAATACTTGAACGAGACAAACATTTTTACCAAACCCTTGCTTCCTTTTCCAAAGAAAACATGAATAGCTTCATATTCACATCTTCTTGAATGATACTTTATTTCTCCATGCGTTCATGAAAGCTTCTAAGATGTTGAACTCAATTTCATCTTCAATTCCACTAAATCTTAGAAGAAACTTAGTCCACTCATGAAATGTAGGCATATAATGAGGATAACTCAGTGATCCTAGTGAAATCCAAAGTGGGGGTGAACTTATTGGCTAAAAATTCAAGGATAGTCATTAAAACCTAGAATAATAAATGTTGAGAGGTAGAACAACGAGGTGAAATTTTTTATAGCTTATCACTAGTTTTTTTTCACCTTCAAAAAACTAGAAAAAGAATATTAAAACCCATGGGAAGATATTTTCAATTCCGTCCCCAAACAAAAACGCAAAAATATGATGCCATTCTCGTGAAAAAATTTTGGGTGTAGGGAGCCATGCGCTCAAAACATCTTGAAATTGATTAAAAAACAATTAAAATCAATGGATGGAAGGACAGCCATGAGGGCTTGCAAGAAAAGCTTCTAGTTCAAACCCTAGCTTTCCAAAATAGAATGAACAAGAGAAGCTATAGGAGTTGTAGAGTAATCGAATAAATAATTATTTGAAGTAAAATAGAAAACAATGTGTAAATTAGGCACTTAAGAATGTAAATTTAAGTTATTGTAGAAAGAATAACGCAAGACTAAGGAAATATGAATGAGGTTCCCCGGATGTGGAGCGCTCTCATTAAGGGATTCAAGATTAATTTCCATCGCAAGACAATTAAGTAAATTCATAAAAAAATTAACCCGAAACACCAATTTCATCTTACACCGTCTAGTAGAAGAAAATACACAAATTAAAGTTGAAACACAAGAGAAAACAATGACTACAACTTCCCAATGTTGGAATCAAACTTCAATATCATCTTCGCATTTCGTAGAGAATTTTGTTTACATTTCCAAATATGGGTGATTGTGCCCTTTTGAACCCCCCGCAATGAGCTTTTTCTCCAATTTTATTCTCCTCCTAGCCTAGCTAACTAATTTTTCAAAAGATAATCAGCTTTAAACCGACTCTTCAACTAAATTATCAAACATTTTAAAAAAAACAACTATATAAAATTGTTTATTTTGAAAACTTCTTATTATTTTTTTAAAAATTAAATTAAATTACAAAAGTTATATATATATAACATATACACTATTTTATAATAATTTTTTTTTACATCCTAATTCTTTTCCATCAAACAGATTCGAATTTGAATGTTCAAAACATGTAAAAAGGCAGCTGGAGCCAAAGCATTTTTCAATGTTTAGTGGAGGTGTGATGGGGAATGAATGTCGATGGGGTACCACCGCCATGTTCATGTACACATCGAAAAAAACCTAACATAGCTCATGAAAATGAAATACTACCTACTACAACCATTCGTAGTGGTTTTACAAAAAGGTGAGGGGTGTTGTCGTAACAAACTATAGTCATTGATTTTTTAATGGGTAGTTTCAAATACTACTTTATGGACCACACTTCTCATAAACCTCGTGAGTTTGTGTTGTCGGGTTTTTGTTGGTTCGCAAATAGTTATCAGATGTGTGTTCCTTTTCTATGAGACTAGGGACATAGTCTCGATCCGATAATACAATCATCCTTACCGAAATGAAGTTTCCATATATTTTTGTCCATATCTACTTCATGCTTCAGCATGTCGTGTCGCTTGCATCAACACTCTACCGGTAACAAAGTGATAAATATTAACAACCTCTTGCTAACCAATTTGATGAGTTGTACTCATTTCTTGTAAATCATTTTGGGGATTCCAATCCGAAATAAAAATAATCACCATATCCACAATAACCAGATTGATTCCTAGAACTCCCCGCATGGGTTGAAAGTAAAAAATATTCACTTTTTGGTGCATTAAAATGCCTCATTTCCTAATGACACAAGTCTCACTCTTATACTATCACCCAACCAATAAAATTGGAAACCGTTCAAAGACAAGTAATCCGTTAGTATATCTAACATATTGACCATCTATGATAATATCAAGATGCAATGTATTATCTCACACATCCTATTAAGAAACTTTCATAGAATAAATTAGCTTTGCACTACTTAAAATGATACATTGAACTTTGTTGCTAACATTCATGTTGGCATCTCCACCATATCCATAATTCACACTCTCAAGTAGAAATGTATGGTTACATGATTTCTTCAATTCGATCAACAACATTCAATAGTGACACCTAGTTTCCAAGCACTCCCTTTACTCAATCATGAAAGTTCCACTCCAAAATCCATTTGTAGTATTGTTTCTAAAGCTTTGAGACAATCGTGTTGATTAGTGGTTGTCATTGATGTCAACCCAAGTAGCACCAGTGGGCTACCCCAATATTGCATGGGAATTTTTACCTAATAAATTACTATATTCTATGTTAAGAGTCCTTTTGATGGTTTCTACTTGTCGAGATGTTTCGTTGATATATGGCACACCACGTAATTCCTCACGTTTGAGAGATATTCATGTTTGAAGTTTGGTAACCTCAGCTAGTGGGCTAAATCCCTCATGGTTTTGTGGTAAGGTGGGTCATTGAAAATTCAATAATTAATAATTTTTAGGCTCATAAAATCCCTCCCACATTCACTATGTTGAGCTCCCTCTCAACCGAAGCATTTATATAAATTGTGATCCTCATATCCTCCTTATGTAGGGATTTTGCTACTTCAAACAGCTTCATCGTGGAATTTTCGCTCTAATTTTTTTTCTACAAAGATTCAAAAGCTGAAATTTTTTATGAGGCTAAGTCGAAATCTTGAGGAAGCTCCTCGTAAAAATTTCGCATCAAGGTGCAAAATATTTTCAGACATATGATCTGTGGGAAGCCATGCATTGCAAACTCCTCAACTTCATCTCAAAGAAGTGACCTTGGTAAAATCATCATGACTC
This sequence comes from Pinus albicaulis, assembly GCA_034641835.2. Lineage (NCBI taxonomy): Eukaryota > Viridiplantae > Streptophyta > Pinopsida > Pinales > Pinaceae > Pinus > Pinus albicaulis. The sequence goes on along the minus strand of CM076577.1, from coordinate 329,696,410 downwards.
TCTCTCTCTCCGAGTATCAAATTTGAATTTTGTAAAAGGTGACAGATAGTTCACGAAATTTATTTTTCGCTATACCAATTACAAATTCGAATGAAGAAACAAACTGACACGTGGGCACGCCGTACAAGTTTTCTCTACTAAAATAGTCCATAATTAGGTCATTGTGAGAGATTGGGCATAATCTCTCCCTTGAAGAATCCAAATTGGACTCAGATCTGTGGGCATTGGAAATAAGACTCCGTAGTCACACATAGTAACTGTGGAAAAATCACATATTGGGGAGCTAAAATAACAAAGAGACACCAAATTCAATATCTAGATCCTAGAAGGCAAGAAAAAGCTAGATCATGTGTTACAAGGGCCGCAAAGGACCGCACTTTCTGTAGGGCAGCAAATAAAAACAAGGTAGAGCATAGGGTAGCATGACAAGAGGAGAAATCAAGGTGTAGAATAGCAACAAGAAGTTCAAGACATGAAGTCTTGCATGGGCAAGCACCGCATATAGTCATTGTAAAGGTATCATTGTACTAAGTCATTGTAAATGCATCATTGTAAAAATTGTACACGTGTCTATCTCGCCAAGAGTTGAAGAGGAGGTGTTGAGAGGTCTAGGATTCATCATTAGGTGCTTGTGTCATAGTTGGGGTTATGTACTTGTGTGTCTTCTTCTTCTACATCATTCTATATCATTGTAAAGTGGACAGTTTTCCCTAGTACGAGAGTCTATTCTTCTTTTATTATTCTATAGGATGGTAGGGTGGTGCTAGGGTGAGTTGTAGCTCATTGGGTGTTGGAGCATCCGTTCAGTTGACTATTGAAGAATCTCGGGCATTGGAGCGTCCATCCAGTGGGAGCTGGAGAAGAATTATTTTTTAGATTCTAGGAAGTTGGAGCTTTATTTTCAATTAGAGTTGAATATTAAAGAATTATTAGAAAAGCATTAGGTGGTTTTTGTCCCGGAGTGGGTTTCCACCTTAAAAAATGTGTGCATTTGTGTTCCTCTTGTTTGCTGCTATCATTGTACAAACACTGATAATAATTAAAGATTAACTAATGCTCTAATTGAAAGAAATACTGATTCACCCCCCCTCTCAGTATTTCCAACAATTGGTATCAGAGCTTGGTTCCTTCAATAGCAGTTTAACAGTTGGAAGGAGGTCATGGAGCATACCAAGAATGGTGTACCTCTGTTCAATGAAAATAATTATGCACTCTGGAAAGGAAGAATGGAGGTCTATCTCTTGGCACAAGGTTACGAAGTATGGGACACTATTCAAAATGGCTTTACACCAACCACGGATGAACAAGGTAAGAATAATTTGGTAAATGATGCAAAAGCAAAGAATATTATTATCAGTGGACTTATTGAATCTGCTTATCATAAGGTGTTGGGTTGTAAAACCGCCAAAAATGTATGGGACAAGCTTCAGAATATATATGCAGGTGACTCAAATGTCAAAGAAGAAAAGCTTCAAATATATAGAGAAAAATTTGAGCAACTCAGAATGAAAGAAGATTGCAACATTGCTGCATACTTCCAATACATTGATGAAATAACCAATACTCTGGAAGGATTGGGAGAGCCAGTTGACGAGAAGACTATTATATGAAAGATTCTTAGAACGTTACCAGGGAGATTCAACCCAAAGGTATCGATCTTAGAATACAGTGCAAATCTGGACAAACTCAGCAAAGAGGAATTACATGGAGTTCTCATAGCATATGAAATGAGACTTGATGAAGAAGAGGGTACTTCGCATCTAGAAAATGTGTTCGTTGCATCTAAGAAAACCAATAAGGATAAACAACCTTCAATTGAAAAGACATGCACCTGCAAGTGTGAAGAAAAGGGAGATGATGAAGAAGGTCTTTCAAATGAATAATATGCTTACTTCACGAGAAAAATAAAAATTGGTAAGGGACAATTCAAAGGTAAACTTCCATTGATATGTTTCCTTTGTGAAACTCTCTGATTATTTCATCATCCTAACAAAATGATGACTCAACTGTAGGACCCTCATAGAAACCCTAGGGCTACGTAAAGGAACTCAGAAAACCCTAAAACATCCCTAGATTGGTTTTTTGTCAGTTATTGGTGGTGGACCATAAATACATATCCTCAAACAGCAAAAAAACATCAACCTGGTGACTCCACTAGACTCCAGTAGGCCTACTAACCCCACTAGTTCTCTAATACTCCCCTGGGAATGCATTAAACAATCCCAATCATGTTGATGGTGGACAGAAAAGTTGAAATCATCCACCTAGTAACTCCACTACTCTCAATAGACATAAAGACTCCACTGGTAGAAGACTCCAGACTGGTTAAAAAGATATAGTAACCCTTTCTGATTTACAAAGATGGATCCAAGAATACAAAGGAGATATGCTCCGATGAACAGAGATCATATCCCTAGATTTCCACGTAAAATGCCTCAGATAAATTGGATAAAAAACCTACCTATATTTCAAGATGAAAAATTTGATGACCCCTCGTTACATCTCATCAAATTTGATATACATGTATGGAGGTTAAAAGTTTAATGGCATGAGGACTGCCTCATGAAAATGTTTATGGAAACAGTAGAAGGTAAAGCAAGGGAATAGAATGAAGGCTTGGAACCTGCACCTTGTTTTCTTTAAAGGATTTCCACAAGGTATTTTATGAACATTATGAAGAATATTGTCCATCTCTATCATTAGCTGAAAATTGTTGTGATCAATCTGAAGAGCTCATACAATACCTTGTAAACATTGATGAAGATTTGGGAAATTGGCATCGTGAAGATCTATTAGAGGAAATTCATGCATTTCATACTCAAGATAACTATCATGACAGCCATGAAGAGTTGTTTGAGGATGAAAGCAGTCAGTAAGTAAAGGAAGATCTTCAGAATCTCTCTGAAGGCACACGTAATGACTTACCATCTCTTCTAGCATAGGTGCAAGAGGACAGTCAGCCACAAGATCAACCTCCACAACAAAAAGAAAAAAAATTCTGCCCAATCCAAAGAAAACACAAATTGTCCCCTCTTTTTACTGAAAAAGAGATAGATCAGATGTTAAATATACAACCAGCCTCTAAATATTTATATAAAAATAATATTTTTTTTTGCCTCTTTGTGAGCTCATTGTTGGCTCGAGGGGTCCGACCCGGGGTTCGGATCTTAAGGTTTGCCAACAAAACCCTATACTACGGCGCTTCCGGTAGTGACACCTTTGCGCGAGCCAAAATCTCACGGCGATGTGGCGTTAACAATTTCAGGTTTCCGCACCCTGGGAGAGGGCAGGTAAGTCAGGAAGAGTTGCGTTCGACTTCAAAAATATCAGATCACATATTAAAGAACCCAGATCTATCAGTCCCTTCGCATCGACGTGTGCAATACCACTTATAATCATAGTAAAAATAGATACAAGATAATAAAGCAACTATCGCAACTATTCTTGCATAAAGTATAATAGACAGATTCAGATCAATTTTTAACGCAGCATAATCAATTAACACAGTTACTTTCAGATCTCGACATATAATCATGCATAACATAACAGATATCATAGAGTCGCATTAACAGATTCAGATATTGTAACACTGGCTTTCATTAATCCTTCGGATCCTTTTTTGCTATACCAGAAACCTTGTGCACTAATCCGGCGGGTTCCACACCTGATGGGAGCGAAAATCTCTGCACACACCTGCTTATCACAGTCCTTTCCCAAAAAACCCAAAACAAATCTACTAATTTTCAATTCACACCAATCTTAATACATTGCTTGCCTTAAAACTCAAAAAATTTCAACTACTTATACTACTTTAGCCTACGCATCCAATGGTTTGCAAACCATGGTTTGCAGACTCTTGGTCTACCCTTGACCCACTTACAATGCATTAGGGGCTTTGACCCACCCCAAAATCCCTGTGTTAGACTAAATATAATAAAAAATATACAAAATGGACTAGATTCACAGCTTTGTAGGAGACCATGTTCCAACAGTCCCCCAACACAATCTTGTGACTCATCCCGTGTCACTGTGGTGGTGGAGTCTCTACTTGCGCGCACAGGGCATTGATGGATGCAACCATCTTAGGCAACACTTCTTGACTCTAAGCAGCAGCGCTCTACGCAATATCTACGAGCTTCTATGATGTCGGTCCTTTTTTCGCAGCAGTGACACTCTCCAATGTTTGGTTTAGTCACTTCACAACAACATCCACATCCTGTGAAGTTGGAGGGCTGCGGCAACTTTGATACGAGGATTAGG